>OZ010591.1:67757554-67935054 GCA_963932145.1 Acanthosepion lycidas
TGGGGTGAAATGGGAAGGGGGGAGAAAAAAAAAAAAAAAAAAAAAAAAATCAATCAATCTTGAAAAACTTCAAATGCATTTTGTTGTTTTTTTTCCAAAGAATATTTTTCAAAATTTTAGAATAATGATCTTTTATTTTCTAAGTCATTTAGATTAGGATATTGCCTTTTTCCTGGTTGAGATATAAAAGCACATAATTTTTTTTTTTTTTTTTAAATATATAGCAATAGCACCAGACCATATGTGGCAGAAATATTCAAAACAAGGACAAATCTTAAAACATTTCCAAATACTTGAAAGATGTTAAACATGTCAACTGACAAACTCAAGAATTAGTGATGATAAAAAAAAAGTAATGATACCAATTGGCACATTTCTGAAAGAATTCAAATTTCAAACATTTAACAAGCTTGAACCTCAGGTTTTGTCTTGAAATTTAAAGTAGCTACAGTCCTACAACTGCCATTAAATTTCTTTGGTAAATGTTTTACCATTAATATTAACTGCAATCCCAATTTCCTTATTTTTCATTAACAGATGTAAATGAAAGAATTTTCCATATTTTTCTCTCTCAGTCAAACAAATTAATCTCATTTGTTTAAGGTTACCCCTAACTGTCTTTACTGAATTGTCTTCCCCTGAACAGTTAATAGCTTCCTTAAAATTAAATAAGGAAACCGATCAAATCCTAGAATATTATGTAGCAAAGTATTTGTAATCCAATGTGCTGATTGCAAGGAAAATTTAAAAGTTTAACATTGAGGATGGGGATAGCTATTGACTTTTAAGGAGTCTAGGCTTGTCATGTAAAAATCTAATTTAACGTAACCAGTAAGCATCAGACATAAGCACCATAAAAAGCAGTTTTATCACAGTTCATTATAACTACTTGCTATATATTGGGGAGGTTCTAGGGAAATGGAAGGAAGATAGAAACCAGCACTTCCCAATTCTTGTTTAGGGTTAATGTTTAAGGCCATGGCCCCTAGTTGGCTTATTTAAGTTGGCTGGAAGAAGTACTGTAAGTTAGTGTTACTTATGGTCTAGATTGCCTATTTATATGTTTATTGTGTTCTCAGACAGACATAGGAAGTATTATTAGTATATGTAATTCACATTTTGCATTGCCCAAAATTACGTACCTCCAAAAATTTTCTAAAAAATATAAGTTTTACAGATAAAGTCTCTAGAACAACATTAGACTGGTCATCAGGCTGTTAGCACAGCTACTGTCAGGTTAAAAAAAAAAAAAAAAAAAAAATATGCATTTCTGTAATATTTTAAACCTAAAGTAAATATTTGTCCCAAATCAGATTAATTATACTTTAAAATCAGCTAATATTCATCAAAGTTTCAGAAAACTATGTTTTTTGGGGGAAGACTTTAATAAAGAGAATTGCAATAAAAAAAAAAAAAAAAAAAAAAAAAAACCTCCTTCCAGTCAATTTAAATTAGTTCTTGAAATACAGCAAAGTATTTTGACTATTAGAAATATAAAAATTAATCTATTAGCTTGAAATTAAAGCTAAAATAAAAGCTTCAAGAAAGTTTTTTTTTTTTTTTATAATTTTAAATCTTAGGTATTGTATTTTTTGTGGAGGTCCCTACCAAAATGTAATAAATAATAATCTTTGCATAACATTGAAACAATCTTTCAAAATACTGAGATGGAGTGTCATCACTATTGTAATATGTCATTCATCCCAGATGATGTCAGAATAGACTTTGCAGTGTAATATCAGAGAAGCCAGGTGTATCAGCAGGTTAACCTGAGAGAAGACCACTAAGCAACCAAGTGCAGATCCACATCTCATAGAAAGTCAGTTAACCCAAGTGGACCTAGAATGTGTGTGTGTGCGTGTGCATAGGGTGGGGTGCTGTATGACTGCTATACATGTTTATACATTTACCTGAGAGGAGACATCCACACATGTCGGTCACATTCTGAGAGGTCCCTGGTGTAATTGACAAATTCAAAGGGAAATAAACATAGGAGAGCTTGTCTTCTTCTCACTAGCATTGTACAATGATAATGTTGCACTATTATTTCCTTCATCCAACTTATATTCTTTATTGTAACTGTTATTCTATAATCCTTCTCTTAACCCATATTCTTTACTTAATTGTTATTCTATAACAACCTGAGAATTTTGATAGTGCAACATAAATAGGATAAAAGAGACTAATCAGAAAATATTTAAACAGACCCAAAAAAGATAATTAAAAAATAAAATAAATAAAAAAAAAATTTATATATATATATATATATATATATATAAGTGGGGAACAAATATTCATACACATTTATACAAATTAATTTATTGCATTTCCAACTAATGAATAAACATACTTTTCGTATAATTAACTGCATACAGATGCATAATTAAATATTCATAGAAAACAATTTTGATTTAATAGAAATAAATCCCATTTATCCATGTTAATGGGTGAAAAAATATTCGTACAATGCAAATTTCAGATTTTAAAACTTTTAAATTGCTTTAATACTCTAGATTATTCAAGTGGAATATTCTAGAATGTTTAAATAAATGTTATCAGTAGTTATTTTAAGCCTTAAAAATACAAACAGCACATTCTGTAATTGATATTCATACAAGAAGGTTATCATCATGGCAAGAGGTAAAGAAGTGACAAATTCACAAAAAGAACTGATTGTCAAGCTCTGGAAAAAAAAAAGCAAAAGTTACAGAAAAATCTCAGACAACCTAAATATTCCATTTACTGCAAGTCAAAAACTCAAAACTCTTGAAAACCAAAGAACAGGTACTCCATGGAAAAATCAAGATCTTTGAGGAAATTATTGCATCAAATTAAACAAAATCCAATGGTTACTCATCAAGAATTTCAGGACAATTTGTTTTCTTCAGGAATCTGTGTCATTAAATGGACAATAAGCAATGAAATTCATTAGGAACAATCTAAAGTCAAGCTTCCATAAGAAAACTCCACTGCCATTGAAAAGACACAGAGATGCCAGGTTGAAATTCATTCGTGAACATAAGGATGAGGAAAAATTGTATTTGGAAAGAGTATTATGGACAGACAAAACCAAAATAGAGTTGTTTCAATATAATTATAGAACTCATGTATGGAGGTAAGATGGCGATGCCTTCAAAGAAAAGAACAGATTCAACAGTGAAATTTGGTAGTAGCAGCATCTTGATTTGGGGATGTTTTTCTGCAAAAAGGTACTAACAACATATAAGTAATAGATAGTAGAATGAATAAATGCTGCAGCATATCAAAATATTTTGGAAGCAAATTTAATGATTTTGGTTGAAAATCTTGAAATTCCTCCTGATTGGATCTTTCAACAAGATAATGATCCTAAGCACTCTGCAAAATCTATAAAGTAATGGCCAAGTCAGTTTGCAGATTTAAACCCAATCAAGAATCTGGCATTAGTTGAAAATTTGAATCAAAATTGAGAGCTCCAAACATCCTGGATCTAAAGACCATATGTGAAGAAGAATGGAACAAGATGCCAACTAAAATTTGCAAATCATTGAGAACTGCAAGAGTTTGGTTGCTGTAGAAGTGAATAATGGCTATTCTACAAAGTATTAAATGAAGATCATGTATTCTTTTTTGTATTGTATGAATACTTTTTTTACCCATTAAAATGGATAAACTGGATTTATTTCCATTAAACCAATTTTTTGTTTTCTATTCATATTTAGTTATTATGCATCTGTGTAGTCAGTTATATGAAAAGGATGTTTATTCATTAATTGAAAATACAATAAATTAAAAATTGGTATGTGTACAAATATTTGTTCCCCCACTGTATATTCTGAGCATTTATTAAGCCAGGGGTTTCTCAACCAAGATGGAATCTCCACACCCCAAAGATGAATTTCAAGGGAGTCAGGATGCTAGAAATCTTACTTTTTCTTAATTTACAGAATTTTGTTTATTGATTTATAATACCCTGCCACTCTATTGAACTTTATTGAATTAAGTTTCAGTTTATTTATTTAATCATTAGTTATGAATTGAAACAAGTTACTGTACATGGATTCAAGTTTTAAAATCCATCAACATGTTCTGCCATTAAATTTGTAAAACCCCACCATAAAAATAATCCATGTAAAGGTATATGTAAAAGAATGAAAATTTTCAATATATGATTATTATTTGGAATGCATCTTTTCAAATGGACAATTTTGGGAGTGTGTGTGGAGGTGGTGGTGGTTGGGTGACGACATCCTGACTTATGGTGAAAAGATGCATGGAGCAGAGAAGGTTGAGAACCACTGTATTAAGCACATAAGTGTACTTTGGCTAAAATGGCATTTGGGATCACCAGCTGTTGTTGGGTAATAGGTCACATTTTTAACAAGTGTTAGAAAAAGAATAAAAAATAAAGCAAAAAGGTTTTACAATATATGATTCTTATTGGATTTTTTTTTTTTTAATTAAATCTCATACTTACTAGACAGTTTTTATATTTTATCTCTCTCTCTCTATATATATATATATATATATATATATACACACACACACACACACACAGTTTTTACATCTAATTGTTTCGGGAATTACTTATCCATTTGAAGTCATCAGCATTGAGAGCATTATGGACTTGTTTAAAAATGGCATCACTGAGAAAAAAAAAATTTAATCTCAAACCAAATTACAAGATCTGCAAAATCCATCTCAAGAGGCAAGTGAATTGAAAGACAAGAAATATGGAACGAAAACAACTTTCAAATAAGAGCAGAAAGACTGTAATTAGTAAAAATTTCAGACTCTCTAAAATACTGTAATAATATATGGTAGTACATAAATTTGGTCATTAGGATGGAAAAAGATCTAAATTTGATTAGACATAGGCATATCTTATCTGAAAGTAAACAGCTTGCTCAAAACCATTTGGAGGTTCTTGAGCTATAAATAATATCTACCATATAAATGGCAATGGTTGATCACTATAATCATTTGTAATACTGAATGAAAAACGGAGAGAGAGAAAAACAAAAAAAATGGTAATTACAAAAGAGAAATGTGTCTATCAGGCCACATATTGTAAATATAACTTGACAGTATGTATAACCTTTGAATATTGAAAACAAAGCTCTGTGTACGTATGCAGAGTTACTCCATAACTAATAGTCCGATGGTGACCATCTTGGATTTTGATGAAATTTCACTGTGTGATTACCACTCAAGAAAAATTGTCCTGGCATGGGTTAATAGCATAATTTGCATTCCCCACTACTTTTTCATGCTGTTAAATAAAAAAAAATAAAAATAAAAAAAAATAAAAAAAAATTTACCATAGTGGTTTCACATTTTGATCAACCAGGAATTATTAGGTTGGTGCAAAAATAATGACGTAATAATGTCGTTTTTTGACGTTAAAAAATGCGTCAAAAAACGACATTATTGCGTCATTATTTTAACACAATATAACACAATATTTTATTGTTTTACACAAGTCAGTCTATTAAATGAATATAATAAAGTTGAATTTTTTTTTTTTTTTTTTTTTTTACTGCAGTTTAATTTCTATGGGAGCCAAAATACTCACCAAAATATGAATCCCCACCCATTTTAAAAGCTTATAACTATACAAGTACATAAAACAGAGAAAAACTGAAACCAGAAGTTACTATTCTATATATCTATCCAGACCAAATTTCACCTGGATATCTTCTCAGGATACAAAGTAACAAAGTGCTGAATTCCATAAATCATGTTATTGACAGGAAAATTCAAGCAAACTTCAACTCTTGAACTATGGCTAGAGTTAAATTTCTATTTTCAGTTTCCCTAGGGTGGGTATCATATAGTTAAATTTTATCAAAATCCATGTTGGTGATTGTGAGTTTATTTGTAGAGTAGATATAGGATGACATATATAAATACCCATTATTTCTGATAGAAGCAGAAAAGAGGAAATGCTTCGTTATAAGACCATGCCATCATAAGCTGCACCAAAGAAAAGCAATAAAATAAAAATTACCTACCCTGAGCAATTTTGAAACATCCCCCCCATCACCATATCACTCAAGATTGTACCAACACTTAAACTAAAATATTTACATGAAACCTGAAAAACAAAATAAAACAAACACCAAAATGAATTATCAACACTTGATAAATTCATAGGCGTCCCAATAATCTATTACATTATAATGAATTTCATACAAATCAAAAACATCAAATTAAAACAAAGCAGGAAAAAAAAAAAAAAAGAAACTTTAATACAAGAACTTTTCTTCCTTTCATTTTTTTTTTTTTTTAAGTTAAGATAAAATTTTTGGAGAAAAGAGAAAAAATAGTCTCTTCACCTTTCTCCAAGATAGCATTTTTTTTCTCCAAAACAATGAGGCAAATAAGCAATCACTCAGACTGATTCTCCCCAGAAATTGGAAACTTTTGTCAATATATATATATATATATATATATATATATATGACAAGTAGGGAAAGAAGGTGGAGATTGTGAGAAAAGAGCATGAAGAAAAAAAAAAAAAAAAAAAAAAAAAACCTAAACCCTGAAATTCCAAAATAGCTCAACCAGTTGTTTTCACTATCATCATAATTAAATGCCGCCATGTTTTTGTTTTATTTATTTTTTTTTTTTTTCAAAAATCAGTTATAATCATTAATTAATATTATGTACAAATATTACAGGTGAGGCTGGCATAAAAAGGCTAGTGTACCTGGCAGGCTCGAAATATGATTATCTGTAACAGTATAAACAAAGGTATCATGATCTCTGAACAAGAGATCATTTTTTCGTGACTTAGTTTCTGACACAGCAGTGTTTTGAATATAAATATCAGCATAACGACAAGGAGAGAGGACACTAATCGGATACCAGCCGGACGAAGTGGTTCCAGTTCCTTGACCGACCGGATGAAAACAATGATGATGAAGTAGGCATCGATGGCATCTATGATGAACATAGGTGAAAAGACCCACCACCATGACGTCTCCATCGTACGCTCATACTTCAGAGCGGCCATGATGGAAAATATGAGGATTGCTATCAGGTGCATCCATATCTCAAAGGCTGTCAAGCCAATCCATTGCACAAGTTCTCGAAGTGTGAAGAGCATAATGGCAGTGTTGGGGTGTGTGCTGAGAGGGGTGGGTTCGACATTCACCGAACTGACAACACACTTGGCTCACTAATACAACACACAGCTGTCTCATGGATGGTAAAACCCACATGTAGATTGAGAGGAGCTCCCAGCCTTCCACCAATGTGCTGGCGGCAGGATCTGGAAACGGTGACACAGAGATGACTGCGAGTCTGATTTGTACTAATGTTATTCTTTTCCTTAATTGGTGGTGTGGTTAAGCCGAAATAATTTCCACTACTACTGATGATACGGTCACAGGAATTACTACTTGTCCTGGTGTTGTTAATGTTATCCTTTTTAATTCTTTGGTAAATCCTGGCAGTAAGTGTTGTGGAGGTTGCCGCGGTCTGCCAGTGGGCATTCGGCTCACAACACACTACTTCCATATCCCTGAGGCAGTGAAGACATCATAAAACACCTGAAATAGAAGAGAAGGGAAAAAAAGTTAGATGTGACACACAAGTCCAAAAACATATTGGAATAGTTAAAGATGCCTTAAAAAATTAATGGCTATGCATAGTGTCGTAATGGGGCACAGAACAAGAAATTAGGGAGCCAAGTTTCAATTTCAGTCAGGTTCATTACATTCATGTACACACAAATACTATTGGTAAAAGTATGAATCCATTTTGTCTCCCTCCCCAGCTATAAGCTGAATAGCAGGACAGACTGAATCCTATAGCCTTGGGTAGCAACCAGTCCACTGCAGAAAATCTGTCTAATCAGTCATGAAGTGAAAGAGGCATGATCACCCAAGTGTGTATCATGTACGGCACTAAGAAAAAAGAAAATATTGTCAGAAACAGAGTACTGAATTGTTATCATATCTAACCTCCTATATGGCAGTGAATGCTGAACAACTTCATTACAGATGAAGAACAGACTTATGGTGAAACACACCTATTCTATAGTCAATAGACTCTCTATCCTAATATAAGTAGGAGTAGTAATATTGGGTTGGTGCAAAAATAATAATGTTTTTTGACATTCAACTTCAAAAGAAAAACATTATTTTTGCACCAACCTAATAGAAACAACGGTCGGTCAATGTCGGACGACAGTTAGTCGAATATAAAGTATCAGCGACCACAACCAGATTACTCTGTATAATATTATATCAAGTTCCTAACGTTTTGTACGTCGAACCTATTTTAGGACCGATTTAGTACAAATACAAGCCTCCACTGCAAAAACACTCCACAACAATTTTTGGTGACGAGTAATTCAAACTCATACGGTGGAAGAAAAAAAAAAAAATTTAAAAACAAATTCGCTCGCCATAACAATTTTTGGTGACGAAATTTGTACTCATATGGAGGAAGAAAAAAATTTGCTCACCACAATAATTTCTGCGACAAAATCTCGGATTCACATCTAAAAAAACAAAAAACCTGGCAAAGTTTTCGCACGCCAAGACATCAATCTAGTGACAAAAAAATCTGTTGTATTCTCAACTGAGAAAAGAAATATTTTTTCTCCCCGATAATACAGTTTGCTCAAATAGGTCATGAATTGCAAATTCGTAGGACCCCCCCCCACACCTACAGTATTTCGGCATTGTGTAAACTTTTGCGAAGATGGAGGAATGCAAAAATATATCCCAGGAATTCTTTAAGTGCCAGTCAGAACAACAGATGACAATATTAGAGCAACAAAATACATTCCAGATGCAGCTACAGGAGGAAAATTTCAATAGACAAATGCAATTCCAACAAAAAAATGGAACAGATGCATAGGGTGTTTCAAAACAAAATTCTGGAAATAACTGAGAAGAGGAAAGAAAAATCTACAAAATGATTCTTTCCCAGAGAATACAATATGGAATTCAATTGAAATATTCACGTACAATCCAGATGAAGAGATAACTTTTGAGGAATATTATAAAAAATATACGGACATGTATAACGAGGACTTCCACTTGTGGTCTGAAGGAAAGAAGGTTAGACTTCTTTTAAGCAAGTTAGGAACTGCTGAGCATAACAAATTGGTAAACTACATTTTACCGAAAAAAACTAGTGAGTTGACATTTACCGAGGCAGTAAATATATTAAGTGAATTATTTAGTAAAAAGACATCTTTGTTTCACAAGAGGTGGAAATGTTTGAATCTGATGAAAGATGACAAACAAGACTATATAACGTACGCAGCCAATGTGAATAAGCATTGTGAAGAATTCAAGCTGGCAGAGTTAAGCACAGACAATTTTAAGTGTGCTTGGTGTTTGTTCAGGGGCTGAGAATTGAGAAAATTAGTACTGGCAAAATTGGAAAACAATCCAAGTATTACTGTACAGAAAATGGCAGAAGACTGCACAAGATATGTTAGCGTAAAGAAAGATTAAAAAAGGATAGAACAGTCTGGCATTTCGCATGTAAGGAAAATACGCTACAAAAGAAGAAAGTCAGTCTACCAAAAAGAATTCTAAAATTGCAAATTATCAAACAAAAAGTGAAATAATACCAGAGAAAAATAAACAAAAACTTCCAAAGCCATGTTTTGTTTGCAGTGAACTTCACTGGTACAGATGTTGCAATTTTAGGAATAAAAAATGTTTCAACTGTAAAAGAGTGAGTCATAAAAGCTCGCACTGCAGGTAAAAAAATAAAGACAATAAAATAAGAAAATTAAAGTCCAAGATGGAATAACCAGAAAATTTGTTACCGTCGAAATAAGTAATAATAATATAAAAACCTGACACTGGTTCCGCCCTCTCTATCATAAATTTGCATATGTGGAAGAAGTTGGGGAAACCAACTTTAATGAAGACAAAGAAAATCGCATGGTCAGTGATGAAAAAAAAAAAAAAAAAAAAAAAAAAAAAAACAATTTATTGGGGAATTTGTTACAAACGTCACATTAAATAAAAACGCAAAAAGCTAAACTATTTGTCATAGAAAATACCACGACCTTACTTGGTACAAATTGGATAATTGAATTTCAATTATGGGATCTACCAATAAATTCCTTCTGTTACAAGATAGAAAGTTTAAACACCGAAGCCCAAAAATTAGTAAAGAAACTTAAGGAAACATTTCCTACTGTTTTATCTCCAGGGTTGGGAATGTGTACCAAGATGGAGGCAAAATTCCAGCTAAAAGAAAACGCTCAGGCAGTATTCAAAAAGAAAAGCAAATGTGCCGTTTGCCGCAACTGAACAGATAAAGAATTGGACAGATTAGAGAAAACCGGTGTACTTGAAAAAGTTGAGTATAGTGAATGGGCAACACCGACAGTATACATGAAAAAAAAAAAAAAAAAGCTCCAGAAAGTAAAGATGAAGCCGACACAGAGAAAAAATGGGGAGCAAGTTACCCGCAGCCAAGGACATGCAGTATTATTAAATGATTTAAGTCAACTGAAGTCACCAGAGAAAACGTTAAGAAGCACAAGGGAAGCTGGAGGCTGGACAAATATTAATAGAACCACAAGAAGAACCTACAGAAACTGTGCCTTCATCCTTAAGAAGCTCAATGTGGAAGGTTGTTTCTGGTAACACTAAGGAGGTACCAAAAAATAGAAAAGCGGATTGGCAATATGATGTACTTAGTGAAAGGCGAAAAATTCACATGCAGTAACCAGATCAGACGACGTTCTTCAGACGTGGTTGACAGCAGTCCCGCAGAAGAAACGCGAGGTACGCCGATCCAGGAGAAAAAGTAAGGCAACTGATCATTTAAAAGTGGTTCCAAAACGTAGGAGATGTTGCTAAAAAAAAAAAAAAAAAAAAAAAAAAAAGTTTTTTTTGTTTTTTCTTCATATTTCCTGTAAAAAATAAATAAAGAAAACTGTTTACTCCGTAGGAGTAAAGTTTTAGGAGGGGGGGTGTTATGGTGAAACACATCTATTCTATAGTTAATAAACTCTCCCACCTAAGTAGGAGTAGTAATAGAAACGCCGGTCAATTGACGTCGGACGACAGTCGAATAGGAAAGTATCAGCGACCACAACCAGATTACTTTGCGTAATACCTATTATATCAAGTTCCTAACGTTTTGTATGTCGAACCTATTTTAGGACCGATTTAGTAAAAATACAAGCCTCCACTGCGAAAACACTCCACAACACAGACTCAAACCAACAAAGATGTGGTTCTACAGATGGATGCTGAGAACTTTTGACATGATCAATTTCTTTCACCACTGTATAAAAGAAAAAAGAAAAAAGAAAAAAAAAAAGTTTCATTCTTGCTTCTAATAAGACTATGCCAACAGAAAGAAAAAATCTTTACTGCTAGGAAAACTCCTTTTTACTTTCTTTTCTACCCCTTTTATATACTTTTCATACTAGAAAAAAAATTGACAGGACTTGTTATCACTTTTGGTAATTGTGAAACTAGCCATTTCTATACAGGAAACATTTCAGGATTCACTTGGTGTTACTGTAAGTTGAAATTTATAAAATTTTTCTTGTAAAACAGTTTTTCAGGAAATTAAACTTCAAATCCACTAAGTGTTATGATAGGTTGCTGAATTTTTTTTTTTCTTTCCTTTTAAAACTGAACACTTTATTGGTAATGTAAATTAAAAAAAAAAAAAAAAAAAAAAAAAATGGGGGGGGGATGCCACTATACATTAAGCTGGCTTATACATGAGCATGTACAATATTGCATTAACAATTTTTTCTGAATAATGATTTTTTTTTCCATATACAAGTTCTACTATTTAACTCATAGCAGGGACATGGAAATTGATTCACATCTTCCCCAAGGGAAGTGTAATATTGATAGGAGTTTCCTTCCTAACATTTTATTTAAGATAGTGGAAAGTCAACCACTTGATTATACAAGGTGTGGTAGAAATACCCCCCCCCCCACATAAGGGTAATACATTCACTAGAAGACACCACTGCCACTAATGTCCTACCCTTATGTGGAAGAGTATTCCTGTCACAGCCTGTATCATTATTTCTCCTTAGTTACTTGTGCTACCCATTTTCTTTTATCACTGCTGTTGGAAATATTCAAGTGACTTGTTTTAAATGCTTTTTGGTAAAGTTCCTTATGATGTTGTAGCATCAGGACTTTAGGATTTTCTATGATTAATTCAAAAACAAATAGCAAATAAATGCCTTTGCTCATCAAGCTTACTGCTACATCGTGGCAGACTGAATGCACAATTCATCAATATTTCTGTAGATGTTTTCATATAGCAACATACAACTGATCATACTTAAATATGATAAATCTCTACTGCTTTAAATGCATTTCCAGATAAAAATTATTCACAGTAAAAAATTAACTTCTGAATGAATAGAGTGATTTCTATCAGAAAATGAAAAATAGAATTGGTTGATCAAAACACTTTAGTTATTAAGACTAAATACAGAATATCCAACAAATTCTCCCCACAGAAGAAATCTAAGTGATTTTATTTAAAGCAGCACATAATTTTTGTACTAAATGCTTTACAAATAGACACTAATTTTAATATTAAAACTATTTTTAATCTGTGAAAATTTCAGTTTTCACGTTTAAATTTTCTGATGACTTAATTCTTCAGTTAATGATTGAAAAATAACTGAGCTTAGTAACTTTTACAAAATATTACAATATCATAAGTATGAATGCTGGTAGTTATTTTAAGAAGTGAAAAGATTTGAAATTGACAACTTTTTTTCATTTCACTGAAACGGTCATTAAACACGATCTCCTCTGCTTTCTTCCACTTTCTCAGTGAAAAGAAATGGTGTCTTTTCTACTTACATGCAATTATTTATGAGGTATTGGCAGGGTGTAATGATCGTGCAAACTAACAAAGAGAGGGACAAGCACAATTATAATATGATACTGATGAAAATCTTAAAGCAAATGTGATTGTTTTTGGAATTCAATACTGCAACCTACTTAGAATACAGTTCTACATCTTTAACCCTTTAGTATTTAACCCACCCCATAAATATCAACTCAATGTTCAACCCACCATATACTCTGCCATAATATATGACATCATCACAAATAATGCAGGAAGTCATATAAACAGTGAGATTTACAAGGTGGGTTTGATCGTGTTGAAGAGTGTGAAGAGTGTAAAGGGTTAATGTAGCAACCTGACCATGGCCAAGCCACATAAAATGCTAAAACAAAATAACTACTAAGGAAACTCCCTATCAAAACATGCCCAACTCCTATTCTTGCCAGCTCACCCCACATATTGTTGTTACCAAAGGAAGAATAATGCTTAAAACAGGAAATAATTCAGAGAAATAATAATGAATACATGTCTAATTTTGTGCTAAAATAAACATCAAATGTTGACAAATGTTGAAAATCTTTGTTCATTCAGTTTCAAACTATTATAGAAAGCCAAAAATTATCCACACCCTTGTCTAAAGATGTGTTATGGCAAAAGTGCAGATAATTTTTGACTTTCCCCATCCAATCAGTTCAATAAGTCAATTTATAAACTGCTATATCACAGTTCAAACCTCAGTTTGAAAGCAAAATCAATGGACTATTGTGGCAGATCACTAAACTAATGGTGGCCAATTCAAAATATGTCAAATTGTAGTTGTCAGGCCACAGAACGACAGATTTATGTGGTACACTCATTAATCTATAACTGGAATCAAATTCTCAGTTTTCTTTTATAAAAATCATTAAAAACATTCCCTAATTTTATACTTTCTGGGTAACTTAGAGAATTCCGAGCTGAACCCTTTAATTTAATCTACAGAGATAAGCAGTTCTCATTTCACTGTTCATGTCAAGTTATACTAAATAAAAATAAGAACTAGATCAGTGGAACAAGAAGCATCTATCACCGTAGATTAAATAAAGGATTCAGTTCAGAATTCCCTGTAGGTTACCCAGATCAATATACACTTGAGGAAGGTCAGAGGGCACAACAGACAAAATGTGATAAAGACAATAGTCCAAATATAAATAGTGTAAATTATACCTCCTCACAGATATACATATTTTGAATTTTTTTTTTTTTTTTAAATCATTTCACCCCAAGCAAGCTGATAAAGCCACTAAGAAATAAGTACTGAAGAGAAAAGACAATAAAAGCACAGGATTAAAGTTCACACCACAGCTAATGCAAAAGGCATTTATTGTACACAATATTATTTTAACATATCTTTCCTTGTTAATGCACTTAATTCCGTGGTGCATCAAGCATTATACAATTGAAGAGTTTCAGATCAAAATTCAGCTAATAACCATGCATCAGTCTGCAAACTCAGATGCACCCTTTTATTTATATATATATATATATATATATATATATATATATATATATACACACAATTTATTTTTACAAACATACATAAATATTAAGGTGTAATACATAAAAATCCTAAATAGGAACAGTGAAGTAGCTACTTCATTATCTCAGAAGTAGCAGATATAATCTGTTAAGTCACCATAATCTTTTTGATCATCAATAAAAAAAATAAATAAAAAGGAAATGTTTAACAGTTAAATGTAAATGTGATTAAAGGACAATTGTCAAGGACAGAAATTAGGGGATAGAATATCATATGAAATTACATAACAAAAACATTGAGGCTCAATATTTATAACTGTTTCTCATAGATTTTTAAAACAGATTTAACTATTGGATGAGGAATTATATTTATATTATTTTAAAATTCATTAATATGCAGAATAGAAGTCAACCTCTTAGTTAAGTATAGCCAGTAAATGAAATCCACACCCACAAAAATTAGCTGGTAAGCATAAACATGTTACTGACATTGTCATAATGAAAATACACCAATAACCTAAAATTTATATATAGTAATCAATTGCTGATATTGTATATTAGATATGCACTAAATGCCAATGGATTAAAATACTGTGTTGAACAGCATACTTTAAAAATGGATAATTGTTTTACAAAAAAGGGGAATGAAGTGTTCTAAGATTCCTATTTTGTAAAGATGAGACAACACTGAAAATCTATAAACAATTATTTTCACAAGAGAGCCTTCTCTGTGGTTCTCTCAGGTTTGAATGAAAGACAAAACTGAGAAAAAAATGTGTTTGGATCTGAGGATAAATGGGGACCAGAAATGAAATTAAATTACTTTATTACATCCAATGCCCAGACTCAAGAGAGTGCCTGTCTGCTTGTTTTACACACACAGGTTATATATTTCATTTAAAAATTAGTCATATTGATTAATAGACGAAAGAATGACAAAAAAAGCATCAACAAATATCCCTGTGGCTATGTCCTGAGATCCTCACTGTTGCACAATATGTAAACTTGTATGCAGGTCACCAGTGGGAGAGTCCATTATATATATATATATATATATATATATATATATATATATAACACAAGCAGGTTGTTGAATTCTAAATCAGTCCAGAACTAGCATTTATTTTATGTATATATTTTGCATACACAAAACAAAAAACCCTTTCAATTCATAAAGCAATAAAGAAAAAGGGTTATTTTATATTTTCAAAATTTTAACAACTCATTATGGTTACAGAATATTAACTCAAAAAAAAAAAAAAAAAAAAAAAAAAAAAAAAAAAATCACATACACAAGACTGATTAAAAGGAATAAACTAATAAGCAATAATCACACAAAAAAAAAAAAAAAAAAAAAAATGGTTAAAAGGTTTCTGAAGAGGCTCCTCTAGGAATTTATTAATTCATATATTTTACATATCTGAAATCTATGCTATACACATTGTTGTCAAACTGTCAGGGAAATTTTATTTTGCTTCTTTGCAAAAAGCAAAATGGAATACTTCCTATGCAATATAAATTATTTTTGTACAAACCAAATATGCCCCCATCTCTAACCAATATAGATTTCTACCTCAATATAGCAATACTCAATCTTATTTACAAAATTTATAAAAGGATTCTACTTGTACATATGGTTAAAAAAAAAAAAAATAATACAATTCCTATCCTTATATATATTAGGTTGGTGCAAAAATAATGTTTTCTCACATATGTGCGAAAACGACATTATTTTTGCACCAACCTATATCTATATATATATATATATATATATATATATATATACATACATACACACACACATGATGATTGAGACTCATAAAATATTTTAAAAATTATCGATTTTTCAGGTGTCAAAATAATTACTGTAACACACAAAAATGATACAACTGCTTCCTAAAATGTATAAGTACAGACACATACAGCTAATATTTAAAAAAATAGATATGTTAATAAAAAGAAAATGATTTTATACCAATCTAATAAAAATTCAGACTCTACAAGCTTCAATTTCAGTCTGACATACAAAATTAAGTTTCTAAGCAATTTCCTGCTGGATAAGCAGTTGTTAAGACTTTTGTTGAATAATTCTCTTTAGATTAAAAGGGCAATGAAAAAATATGTTCTTATTATTTGGAACATAGTCACAGCATTTCTTGGAAATTTGGATACCTGTAGCCAATAGTAATAAATTTCAAAACAGACCAAATTTGAATTGCATCAGTCTACCATACAACTAAAATGAAGTTTTGTTTTTTTTCTCCAAATCAGTGCTTTTATGTAGAAGTACTCACAAGTAATCAGATTCATTGTCTTAAATATTTACAATTCAGTTAAACTTAAAATCCTTAGTTTTCTAGCTTTTAACTAAAATAAAAATATTTTCTTTTAAAGAAAAATACATTAGTTTGAGTGGATACAAAAAGTCTTTCAAGAGACATTAAACTCATTCTTTTTCAAATTACAAACCACAGAGAGTGTTATATGACCCCTACAGTAAAAAGATAATACCATATAAAACATTAATTGTGACCTTGTGCCCAAACTAGGCTTTTATGTCAAACATGACTAGACACCTGCAAAATTTTACAAAAAAGCCTAAAACTGGAATTTTCTAACAGGAAATATTTTTCTATTTGTTATACAGACATAATTTACAAGATAAAAATTCAGCAATTAGTTTACTATTTTACCAATTTGAGAGTGAGGGAGGTCAGAGGCACAAAAAGCAAAATATACTGAAAACCCCAAAATCAACAATTTTCAAAAATTAAAAGTAAAATGTTGTGGTGTGAGGGAGTTAGTGATTTCATACCTATGATACTATTTTTTTTTTTTTTTTTTTTTTTTGCAAAAAGAATTTTTAATCTTCCAAAGTAGAAACATCAATTTTCAATTATATTTAATTTTTTTTAAGTATTCTAAAAAACATTTTCCATTGAATTTTAAATGCAGATATAGTAAAATTACTAAAATTTGAAGCTTTTTTTCTTTGTTACAAATACAATAATACATTATCTTTGGGCTTTTTGTTTTTTTTAACTACCAAGATATTTTAGATTTGCAGAGCCTATGTTTAAATCAACTGCCATAAACTGAAAAAAATATCTTTAGAAGACTAGCAAACATTCTACTTAAAAACTTTAAATACAAAAACAATATAATTTTTACGCCAATTCTCAATTACTGTTTGCTATCTTTCTGTTCATGCTTTACACACTAAATATTTTCACTACACTTAATGATCAAAATAAAAAATATAACAAAAAATTTAATGAAGGCTATTGAAAACTTTTCGAACTTGAATTTCTTCATAAACCAACATTAATAATTTAACCTACACTTTAGTTTAGGTGTTTACGTTTTTTAAGTCAACACAAATAAAAAACGCTAGTATAGTAACATGATATTTTAAAATATTCAAATGAAAGGCCGAAGATTTTGAGGTATTCAATTTCAAAATTCATAAAAGTGAACTTGTATATCGATAAAAAGTAAAAACCGAACCAGCTACCTAGAGACTGGACACTATTCGGTGCACGTGTTATAACCAATGGAGGTTGATAGAAACAAATCCCATGTATTAGCTGTCGATAGGAAAAAATATATACAAAAACAGGTTAGATCTATTCATTTTCAACTAGTAATATCAGGTATCACTAATCCATTATTTCACTCGTCCAAATGGTAAGTAGTACAAGTACAGTAGCATAAGTAACTAGAGAACTAGAGACACTAGGCAGGTCTGCTTGTTTTGTTACCACAAAAAATGAAGTAGGTAGTAGCCAAGTTAATCTGATCGTCGACACAGTCATATTAGCTTAAAAACAAACAAACTCTACGTGTTACTGTTGTAGATATACGTAAATATTTTTCTTGACTTTTGAAGAAAAAGCTCAAAATTACTTCATCAGGGACACTTTCACTACTAAGCTAATTAGTTATCAATCTGTTTTTTTAAAGTTTTACCGTACGTAAAAAGGCATTTTTAGCACGTATTTTTCAGTTGGGGCTAAAATATTTATTATTTACTGTATTTACATTTAAAAATAATAATACATTTACAACTTGTAAGATTTTTTACAGCATTAGCCTTTTTGGTAGCTCACAAGGGAAAAAATTCAAATTTTCTGAAATTTGAAAATATACACTACAGGAATATTACTACAAACGTAAAGAAAATTATTTGGGCATGATTAATTTAAATTTTAAAACGAACTTCAGGCGATTTTATAAATCGTTTTAAATAAATTACTCATTGATATGCATTTTTCTACGACCTTGAAAAAAATTAATGCTGTCAAAAACTCAAAAGTTTTAAATACGGGAAATATGTATTTTTATTTGATTGTTTTAATAATCTAATTGATGAATGTTTTATTGGCTTCGAAGTGTTAGATGCTCGTTCATTTGATGTAATAATGATTAATCTGCTTGTAAAAACAAAAAAAAAAAAACGAAAAAAAAACAGGCTAACCATGAGTAATAATTGAGAATTCTTTTTCAGGTCTTCTACACAACACAGATTCAAAATAAACATTTACAGAGGAAATAAAATTAAGGATTATTTTTACTCGTACTACAAATCAAATATTCCGGATGTAAACTTTCCACAGTAGTAGTGCTTTTTAAAAACTACTTAAAAAAAAGAAAAAAAAAAAAGAAAAGAAAAAAGGCCAATTTTCCAGACGAGGTGGAAATGTCTTTGAAAAAAAATTGTTTCAAGCTAGGGTACGTGATTATTGTATGTTAAGTTCTACAATTGAATTATAGACCTTTAAAACAGGACTTTTATAATTAACTTTAAAAAAAGTGATTTATTAATAATAATAACATAACTTAACTATCCCAATATCTTCAACATAGGCATAATTTGGAATATAACAAAAAAAGATTCAACAAAAGTAGGTTTTTCTTTTATTTATTTCTTTATCGAGAAATAAAAAAAAGACATGGTAACTGGTTGCAGATTCTTTTTCATTTTATCCCCTTTTTGATTTTTTTCAGGAATTACCGTAACGGCGTAATACATTTACTTTTTTGGTTATTTATTACAATAAAATACTAGTTGCATGGTCCGATAAAACAACATCGACATAATTGCACCTTTTTTTTTTTTTTTTTTTTTTTTAAATATTTTCGTCCAAAAATTTTTTATACTATTTTAATTTAACACTGTAGTGTACTTGTACACCTTAAAAAGACTAGACTTTAAAAAAAAAAAACACGATGACAGCATTTTGTTGCTTGCGTGTTAAAAACGGGACTTTTTCCCAAACAAAAATAAAAAGACTACTATAAAACCACCTTTCTCGAAATTCCTCCACAAAGATCGATAGATTCAATAATGCTACAGATAACAACAGAGAAATCAAAAATTTTGGCTGCAATTTTCTGTCTTCTTCACGACATTACAGGAGCAGCAATCCTCGTCTCTTTTGACAAACCCCTCGAAACACTTGGGGGTCGACAATAGCACGAAAGAGGTTGCTTTAAATAAGCTTACGTATTAATAAGATATAATAACTTCAAAGATAAGTAGAGATTCTAATAATAAAATATTAACATAAAGTTTATGTTATGCATACAAAAAAATATAAATTAAATTCTACTAAACTTCAACTTACCGTTGTCCGTGGGTGTTCGCCGCCCTGACTGTCACTACGTCACACTATAGTTCAGAGTCATGGAGCTAGCATGATTACCAATGCGTATCTTTTAAAATGCATAATAATATTGCTTTAAATATTTTCATATTAACATATTTATTTTACTATTGAGTTATTGAGCTTTAAAATATTATTCTATTAAGAATTACACTATGAAAAGAATAAAGTATTTATTTCCTATATACCGGTAAGTATATACTGGGATCAAAATGGTTACAGATGAAAATAGTTCCCTTCGTAAAATTATTCTTAGTTTTAAAATAATACTTGAAAGTTTATTGGAGAATTACTGATTTTGTTACAGATTAATGCAATTTTTTCAATTCTAATATCATTGTGCTACAGTTTATAATTTTCTTTTCATCCAAAGAAAGAAATATTTTTAGCAATTAAATTTCGTCACAAATGTGCTTTTAGAATAGTGATACATGAAGAGCTGACACCGCTATTATGCAATGGCCTTTGCATTTAGAAGTTCTATGTAAATATCAATGTACAGTACACAAATGAAAGAATATCTACATACCTTTTCTTTAGTCACCGGTATTTTTGTAATTTAATATTATGAACGATTTTAAAATTGCTTGATCTACATTCTACAACATTTCTTTTTTTACCTCGTAAAACATCATTTTATATTGCCTCTTTTCAATTTTCACTCAACTTTGTCAAACAAATTATAAGTAAGTAAAAAAAAAAAAAAAAAAAAAAAAAAAAAATTAAAGAAAATCAACAAAAACTTTAACTTTTTATTTTTTACTCCTTACGTTGATATGTGTAACATTTTTTTATCGAACCAGTTAAAATTTTCAAAATATTGTTAAAACTTATTTTTAATTTCATAAAGCGTTTCATTTGCGTTTGTTTCTTACTTTAAGTTTCGTTTTATTTCATATAATTTAGGTTTTTTTATATATTTTTTGAGTGAAGCAACGCAACAGTGAATTAAAATGATAAATTTACTATTTTAATTAGTTAAAAAAAAAACAAAAAAAATGTTCTTGATGTTTTGGGGTAGTTATTAATTTTTTTTTTTTTTTTAAGCTAAAACCCAAGGCACTACTATTATGCACACAAAAAATAAAGCATTTTTTAAAGCTTGCTTTAAAGAAAAAAGGCGAAGCTAGTATTTTTTTTCTTTTAAAATGTTTGTGTTTATGTTCAACGAAGTATTTTCGAGTTTAAAAAGTGTTATGTCGTCTGCTAAAGAATAGTTATTTTTTTAAATGTTTAGGGGTCTATTTTTGTGTCTAAACAGTAGAATTATTACAGCTTTTTGTGCTTATCTCGTCATTATTTACTACTAAAACTTTAAAGAAAAGGTTATATTTAGTTTACTTGTGTGTGATTACTGCAGATATTTACATTTTTTTAAAGTTTTCCAGTAGTAATTTAATTTTTAATGGAATTATTTTTGGATGACTAATTTTCATGATGTATCTGTCACAAACCAGAAAGTTATTGTTTAATCATAATGATTTTTAGAAAGTTATCAACCTGTGATAAATCATTTAAACAAAAAAAAAAAATTAAAACAACTTTTTTTTTTTTCATTTTCACTTTTCAGTATGAAAGGTATTTACTATTTACATTGTTTAGCTTTTACATACAGTGTTTAGTTTACTCAACTAGTCAACTACTACTTTGAAGCAAAGAGTAAAAATTAATACTAGTTCACTAATTTTTGCCACTTTAAGTCTTTGACCTAAAGTGGCAAAAGTTGACAAATCGCGAAAGGAAAGCTGCTTCCCTTTTTTTAGCTTCAAGATTTTTTAGTCTTTTCGTTTTTATGGATGAAAAAGGATGATTCTTAAGTTGAAAATTTCAACAACCACTTTGATTTAGTAAAACTCAGAGGGTATAAAAAGCAAGCAAAAAAAAAAAAAAGTTATTAGAAAAAGAAAAAAAATACATACCTATTGAAGTGAACGATATTGTTTTGAAATTGTATCCAAAATGTGTATGACGTAAAAAAAAGTATTTTTTTTTTTTACTGTCAAACGGAGGCTACTTTTTTTTTCTTCTTGTGTCTGTTACAACAACATTCTTAAAGTCTTCTTAACTGAATAAAATATACAAAAAAAAATTAAAATACATTTATAAAATCGCATTTTTTTAATTTGTGGGGAAATTACATTGTCTTCATTTTTCAATTGGACTAACCGACGCAAAATAATTAATTACTCTTGCTTGAGTCTTGACAAAAAAACTTATTGGTCTGCTGATCTGATGGTTTCATTCATTTTGCATGCTACTATGAGTTAGTAACTTATTTCCTTCCCACAACGATTTTGCACGTTACCTAAAAAATTGTTTAAAAAGTTAAAGTAAAACTTTTTTAAACGCTTTTACGGACGTCATGGCAATAAAAGATAAAATAAACATTTATTTGTAATAAATAACAGTAACTTCACTTACATTGCTTCGTTTTAGTTTCAAATTGTTTTTAAATGTGGAATATAATTCAACCTTTATAAATGCGTGTGTAGTTACAGTCGTAACGACGTAAAAGGTTAAAACTAAAAGTCCAACTTTGAATTTCTCTAACTTTTTTCCATCATTCAAAAAAAATAAAAATAAAAATGAGAGGTCTCTCCGTTTTGTTGAGATGGGCAGAAAAAGTAAAAAGAATGATGATGCCCTTTAGTTTCACTTTATGTGGCGAGTGGTAGTGATTGCTACAAATGTTGTAAATGACAATGTGTTTTACATCTTAAGGAAAAGTTTCAAAAATTATTTCAACTTTCAATGACTAGGTATATTTACCCGGCATCCCCACTAAGGCAAGATATGACACAAGGTCGTTTTAACGTCGGGAGCGTCATACACATACGTATGCATATGGGCCAAGGACAATTTCTCCCATTTAAAAAAAACGGAGAAATCGAAACGTCACTGCGCAAAAATTAACTACTGTGCCATTGTACCAGGTTAATTTGTTTTAACAACGTCGTTTTGAGAGCGGCAGAAAAAAAATGTTTATTTTTAGTTGTTTATATTTACTAATAATT
The DNA here is from genome assembly GCA_963932145.1 of Acanthosepion lycidas. Classification (NCBI taxonomy): domain Eukaryota; kingdom Metazoa; phylum Mollusca; class Cephalopoda; order Sepiida; family Sepiidae; genus Acanthosepion; species Acanthosepion lycidas. Next base: position 67,780,560 of record OZ010591.1, read on the forward strand.
ATTGTGTATTTATTTGTGTAAAGGTCTCTGGTGTGCTATTTCATGTAGTAATAGGAAAGAAAAGAATTTAATTATTAGTTTGTTATTGCTATTTATTTGGTGGAAACTATTTGACAACGATCCAAAATTCTTTGTACTGAGATGCAAACGTAGGTCAAGTCAAGAATAATTGTAGACTTAAAAATTGGAAGCTTATTTTTCGATAGACTCACAGGGCCAGGTTGACGTAGGGAAAACTGATTGGTTGGAAATTACATTTTTCATTGCTGAGTTTTGATTGGCTGCAGTTTGATTCACGTATCTTTATATTTTGGAAAAAATAAGACATAGTTTTTTTCGGGGGGTGATAAGAGTAATAATTTTCGCAGAAATAGCTATTTGTCTGATAAAGATACTAGCATTTTGATTTTTTTTTTTTTTTTTTCATGATTGATTTATGACTAAATTATCTGAATTCATTGAAACTGAAGTAGGGTATATATTTTGTATACTATCTTCTTTGTTCATCAAAAAACAAAATAGTCTTTTCCTTAAAATTATAAATATGAACTTGAATTTTTCAAGCAAAAGAAAGTCTTTTTTCATATCCAAGTTCTATTCTTTATATTAAAAGCTACTTGATTTTTTTTCTCTGGCTTGTGTCATTCAAGTAAAGTTATTTTTGTTTCAGTAATGGACATTGCCTAAAAGATTTGTTTATGTTGATAAAGAAAGCCAATTAGCTATTTTTAACCATTGTATCTCAATGGTTTCTAGACTACATTGGATACTTTCCAATATAATCTACTAAGGCAAAGGTAAATGGATTTAAAATTGTTATTTACTTTGTACTTTAAAGCAGTTTTTAAGTTGAATGGCTGAAACATTGTTTTTCCACCCAAAACACTGATTAATGATATTCCTTAAAAATTTTGATTCTTGATCAATGAATGTTTTATATTAACACAAGAACTTTTGTTAAATTTTAAACGTTTCATTTATTTTCAGCATCATGGTGGAAAAAAAAAGATTTATATCTGTTTTGTATGGTAGTCAAACAGGAACTGCACAAGAAGTGGCTGAAAGGATTGGTAGAGAAGCAAAGAGGCGACACTTCAGTACAAAAGTTCTTCCCTTAGACAAATACAACATTGTAAGTTCTTGTTTTTATCTTACATTCCCTGTTTATTTTCATTTAAAACCTTTACATTAATGAATAGCTGTTTATTTACACTTTTTTTGCAAATATCTATTTATAGATTTATACATCACTTCCTACTCTCCACTAAAAATATATATTGAAACTACTGTCACACATTACTTTATTACTCACAGATTTATTAATGATTTTATTCAATATGAAAAACTGTGTTATTCAGTGATTAAGATTTGATAAAATGCGAACATGCTTACTTATTTAGTTACAAAAAATGTTTCTTTTTCTGTAGTCAGGGAATTACAAAACAAGAATTAAGGTAATAATGCAGCTTCCCTTTGTCTTTTGTATAAATACTTTCATAGTAATTGTTTGGATGAACTGTTTGCATTTATTTCTGTCCCTATTTTTCTTTAGTTTAATTCACCATCCCCTCCCTCATTTAGGTGGTCAGTGATGTCAGTTCTCTGGTGGATGTGGCTGCCTTTCGTTTCAGGTGTGATTTTCATATTTGTTGTTTGAATGAGTGTGTGTTTGAGTGAGTGCATAGGATGAATGAATGTTTTATATTATTAAAGTCCTGCATTTCATCCTTTTAAGGATTGTGGGGGGTTTTATTACTAACATTATTTGGTTTCTTGTAAATAGTTTTTTTTTTTTTTTTTTTTTTTTTTTTCATATTGTAAATACTCATTGGCAATAGTTTTTAAATTGTTGTTTTATTCCTCTCACCCCATAGACAATGAATTGTACATATGGGGACTTGTTAGGATTTTCATAGAGTCATTGAGATATTGTTGTGTCGTGTATCTTGCTAAGTAAGCGTTCAACCTCTGTTCTAGTTGGTGTCCCTTTATCATATGAGCTGCCTGCTCATATGCAAATTAGTATAATTTGCATATCACTACATCTCTCTATAACGGAAGGGCCTTATGCCGCGAGTACTTCTTGTACTTCTTCTTGTGCCCTCCTGAACATCTTCCCTTATCTCTCTCCTTTCCCTTGGAGATCTAGATCTATCACATCTTTCCCTATAATCAAACTGTTCCTCTTGCATACTCTGGTTTTTCTCTTCTAACTTGTCCCATTCTACTTCTTCCTCTTCTAACTCATCCCTCTCTACTTCTTCCTCCGCAGTTTCATTCTGCATTAACTCTTCTGTTACGTCAATAATGGGCATCTCTGAAGGCATTTCCTCATCTGATTCTTCTCCTTGGGATCTTATTTGGTCAGCATGAGCTAGAACACTGTTCCCATTTTTTTTATTTAATATTGCAGTATTATGTTCTTTCTGCATAATAAATTCGGCTGACTCTGGTTGCATATTCCTATTTCTTTTGTACCACATCTTTTGATTTGTGGCATATGACATAGTCAAAGGGGACTTTAATTGTCTGCCCATTAAGGCAGATGGACTTTCCGGCCTACCTGCATGTGGAATTGTTCTGTAACTTAATAATAGTCTTGGTAGGAAAGCATCGATTTCCTCCTTCTGTTGCAAGCATGCTTTTATGCCCTTCTTTACCGTCTGGACCATCCTTTCTGCTGTCCCATTACTTTGAGGGTGGTAGGGAGGGGTCTTGTAAGGTCTGCATCCTATTTTTCTTAGCCATTCATGCAAATCAGCATCCACAAATTCTGGTGCGTTATCAGTCACCAATGTTCTCGGTGTCCCATTCCTTTAAAATATTACTCTTAATATTTGTTTTACGGTGGTACTTTTTTTATCAGGTACTCTCACCAGTTCAGGCCAACCTGAATATGCGTCTACTAATATTAATAATAGTCCTATCCCATTGACATAGGCATGGTCCATGTGTACTCTGCTCCATGGTTCTACTTCTCGGGGCCATACATATATTTTCTTTTGCTTAAAATTCCTGAGTTCTGTGCATTTTTTGCATCTTTTTACGTAGTCTTCTACGTCTCTTGAGTACCCCGGCCACCAGGCTTCCAATTTTAATCTTCTTTGCGTAGCTGCCACTCCACAATGTACGTCATTGTGTACACTTTTTATAACCTGTCTTCTCTGTGTTTCTGGGGGAACTACCAAGTCTCCATTACATATTATCCAGTTTTCTATAGTCATTTTATGTCTGATTTCTTTGAATGGTCTTTCAGCCATTGAACAATTTCCCCAGCGATTCTGTTTTATCCTCGACATTATTCTATTTAACACTGGGTCATTTGTAGTTTCAGTAGCCATTTTATCTACAGATATTACATCGGTTTCTACAAGGTGCAAGAATGTGTCTTCAAATTCCTCATCGTTTTTGTCCTTCTCCTCTCTATAAAACCTCAATCTAGATAAGGCATCAACGTGCGGTATCATATTCCCTTTAACATATTCAATGTCAAAGTCGAACGCCATCAGTCTAATCGCTCAACGTAATATTCTGGACGTTGTAACTTTCGGTAGCTCTTTTCTTGGGTTGAAAATAAATTCCAGTGGTCTGTGATCACTTTTCAACAAGAATTTTTTTCCCATCAAGAACTGTCTTGCTCTATCCGTTGTCCACACTATGGCTAGTGCCTCCCTTTCTATATTCGAATAATTGTGTTCAGTCATTGTTAATCTCCTCGATAAGTACATTATGGGATGCCCATCTTGTGACAAAATACCAGATATGGACTGCTCACTAGCGTCAGTAGTTAGAGTTATGTCCTTCTTAGGGTAAAAAATTTGTACTATTGGCTTTTTTGCCAGAATCTGTTTTAAGTTTTCAAAGGCTTTCTGTTGGTGTTCTAACCAAATGAATTCCACATTTTTTTTCTTAACTTAGCAAATGGTTCTGTCAACTTATTATATTTTGGTACATATTTTCTATAAAAATTTACCAAACCTAAGAAGGACTCCAACTCTTTTTTATTTTTTGGTGTAGCAACTTTTAATTTTCTCTATTAGTACTTTATTTGGAGAGATCCCTTCCTTTGATATTGAGTAACCCAAAAATGATATTTCATTACTGTTGGTTACACACTTTTTTGTATTTATTGTCATACCAGCGTCTCTTAGCCGATTCAGTATATTTTGTTTTTTTCTTTAAATCATCTTCATTTAAATCTCCAACACATATATCGTCTTGATAACAGATGGTATTTTCAACATTTCCTATTACTTTTTCAATAGCTTTTTGAAAAATTGCACTTGCCGTTTTTATGCCATACGGCATTCTTTTCCACCTTAACAAGCCTATAGGTGTGTTTATGGTCGTCACTTCTTTAAAATTTTCATTTATCGGTATTTGGTGGTAAGCTGATTTTAGGTCTATCTTCGAAAATACTTTCATTCCAGCAAGTTTATGTAAAGCTACTTCCACATTTGGAATAGGGTACGAGTCAGCACAAACTTTATGGTTCACCCCTATTTTATAATCTCCACAAATTCTCAGGTCACAATCTTTTTTTTTCAATACCACAATGGGTGATGCCCATTTACTTCCTCCTGGAGGAGCAGGTTCTAATAAGTCTTCCTTTATTAGCTTTCGCAATTTAGCTATTACCAACTGTAATAAATGCACTGGTATTTTTCTCGCTTCATAGTAGGAGGGGGAAACATTTTCTTTTAATTTCAGGCTAGCTTCATAATTTTTTCATTTTCCAGTTTTTTCCATTTCTATCTCATTAATCAACTTCGTTGAATTTATTTTTAACACGTCATTCCCCAGTAGTCCATGCGTTTTTCGGCAATTTGTAACTATAATGGGTACTATTTCATATTTTTCTTTTAGTTCTATTGAACCTTCAAAGTAACCCATAATTGCTATAATCGAGCCATCAAACTGACGTAATTGTACGTTGGTTTTTTTTAAAAACAGTTTTCCCATTTTTTCCCACAAATTTCTGGGTACTATCGTGACCTCACTACCTGTGTCGATTTGCATTTCGACAATATAGTCGTTGATTTTCACTTTTATTTTTGTATCTCCGTTCTTAGATCCAGTATTTTGTATATTATCCTTTTTTACATTAAAAATCTGTCTATTTTCATCCTCTACTCTTTCCACATTTTTCGTTTTACATACTTCTTTGAAGTGATTTTTTTTTTAAACACTTTGAACGTGTTTTTCCAAAGGCTGGGCATTTTTCTTTTTTCATTTCATGAATTTTTCCACAGTACGAACAATTTTTTCTTTTTGTTTGTACCGTATATGTTTCAGCCATTATTTCTTCTTAGGATTTATTTTTATTTTGGTTGTAGGTATGGATTAATTCCTGCTGTTGTATAAATTCTATACACATATTCAAAGGCATGTTTGTAAGTTGTAACTGTTCCATTAACTTATATCTATGTGCTGAATTATGTATACCTTCAATTAATCTTAGTTGGATTAATTCTTCTTCCGTTGTCTGCTCTCCTGTTCCTAGGTTTTCGAATTCACAGTATTTACTCGCACTTCTTAACCGGTGTAAATATTTTACTATCGGTTCATCCACTTCCTGCTTCATTGCCATAAACTTGGTCCTTTCTGCAATCACCAGTCTTTTCTTTGGCCTCATGTTTCCCTTAATAACCTGACTTATTTCTTCGAAAGTCATTTCTTCTAGTTCTCTAGGGTAAACCATTGTAGCAACCTTCATAATTGCTTCACAACCAGCGGTAGCCATAAACAAGTCGGTGATTTCATTTTCCCCCTCCTCTGTTTATGTTGTCTTTCAACTTTTTACATCTTGCATTAGCAGCAAAGCAACGAATCCACGTATCTATGTGTTCTAGTTGGTATCCCTTTATCATATGAGCTACCTGCTCATATGCAAATTATACTAATTTGCATATCACTACAGATATTATGGTAGATGTAATAAGAAAGGTAAGTATGTTGTTTTGGTGTTAGGAATATTGTGGTATGTTTGGGTCAGTGTTTGTAGCTAGCTAAGTTTAATATTAAGACAGAAGAAGACCATCCTTTTCCCCATTCCCCATTTTGGCCTTGTCCCACATTTTCTGTACATAGCAGAAATAAATATCACTCTTTGCTAATTTACCTAGAATTTATAAATTTAAGCACAGTACTAGATTGCTGAAAAAGTCTCATCAATTAACAGTTGAATTGGCTATAAGTTCTATGTTAACATTTTCTTTTCTTGAAATTCTCGCTTGTGGAGCTCTCTTCCAGCTCCATACCTTCCAGCCAACTTTGATCTTCAAAAATTCAAATGTAATGTCAATCATTATCTACTGTCCTCTTGGTTACTCTTCTATTGTTCTCGCTCCTTAATAATGTTTTTCTTTTTTCCTATTCACTCATCAACTCCTTGTATCTTAGTGGCTTTACTGCTTCGCATAGAGTGATCTGATTAAAAAAAAAAATTGAAGGCAGCAATTGATTCTAGAGTGTCTAGAAATACTTAAGGGAATGGCAATAATAGTCTATTAGAATAATGCTAGACTGAATGTTCCTTTGCTAAGGAAAATTGTTAGTTTAGCTGATATGTTTTGAGTTATCAGCTATATTCATCAAATATTGTTCTTTCAGATTATAATTTAATGTGATCTTTACAGAATTCTATTAATAAAAAGACTAGAATTTTCTAGAAGACTCAGTTGATTTCTAAGAACAATAAGAGATTCTGGGAGAATGGAATCCTCTATTTTTTTTTTAAAAGACTGGAATAAAACAGCAAATATGTTGTTCAAAGACATCAATGATCAAAATAAAGAATTTGTCTTTTATTGTTCCTTGATAAGATGGATAAACTTTTTGGTCAACCTATTAAATCCATTAAAAAGATAATCTATTAAAAGACTGATTTGTGGAGGGAGTGCCAAAGATTTATTTATTTGCCAGAAACTTTGGAATAAATGAACAAAATAACAAAATCAAATGTATAAAATAAATAATATATATTTATTTGATTAGGATTGGAGCGAGTTCTTTGTAATTTTGCGTATTGAATTTATTGCTATTCATTTAAAAGTCAGACCTTGGTAGTAGTTGTCATCTCGGAAATAGGTGTGGCATCAATCTGCTGTCTTGGCTCTAAAAAAGGTGAAAAAATGTCTTAAACAAATGACCGCTTAACTTCTTTATATGAAACGCGTGGTTGGTTTCTCTGGTGGTTCCTTCTCTTCTGCTTCAGGGCTGTTAGTTTATATCCTTTTTGACAAGGCTTTCAGACTACTGGCACAAAGCTTGGTTTCAGCTAACATCAAAAGTCCCTTTGTGTTCATTTTTTGGATTTACCAAAATTATTTTATTTTTCAGCATTCCTTTCTTTTTCATTTTCTTTAGATAGCGGAAGTTATGCATGGAGCCTATCTTATTTTGGCAGATTTATAGTCACAAATAAATAGACTCTGGTCCAGCAAACTTCCAACATTTTTCAGCCAGGTTTAGTCTTTTCTTCTTCCTCTTTTTTATTTGATGGTGCCTTCTCATTAGTTGAGAGAGAAGTATATAGAGAGAAAGAAAGAAAGAGATACGGGTTTTAAAGGAAAGCCAAAATGCCTTAATTTAATTTGAGTTCTTTTTTGTTTATATTATTTTCATACTTTATTTTATTTTGGCAGAGGCTTACTACAGATTCATTAAAAACTGATTACATTAAAAATATGTTTAAAAAAATAGGTATTAAAAAAAAGTACCATGTGTGCTGGCATACAAGGCAATCCCCAAATTTTAAAGTTAAAATGTACATTTCAGGTTATATTTGCCATACAAGACAACCTCCCCCTCCATCATATTTTAAAATGTATTGAATATATTAAATAAATTCGATAAGTATATACTTTCTTTTCACTCAAATTCTAATGAAAAAATAGTGGGGAAATATTGTCAGTTAACTACCACAATCTACAATAACTCATTCGTAGGTGCTTTGGGTAGGCAATTAAAGTAGCCTGAATGACATTTCCCCACTAACCATCCTCTCATTCCACTGTTCTCAAATGCAATGTTTAAATGGTTTGTTGAGACACACATCCAGTTGTGTTTTTGTTCAACATCATTGAAAAAAGAAGCAAGGCAGAGGTTAGCCAATCGTCAAAAATCTCCCATGCTAACAACTTACCATAAACCACAGGATTTAAGGTTCACATTTTATACCTGAAGTATAATATGACCCCCTATTTGGGAGACGGGGAAAAGGTTGCCTTGTATGCCATTATATGTAGTAAGTCTTTTATTATTATTTTACCTTTTAATTACAGTCTAATCTTATCAGTGAACCACTTGTTGTGTTTGTATGTGCTACAACTGGTCAAGGTGATCCTCCAGACAACATGAAGGTAAGACTCCAACTATGATTGAAATGCATATAAATAAAAATTGTATTTTTTTTTTTTTTTTTACTTTTAATATATTTATTTATTTTACATAGTTATTGTTTCAATATGTTTATTACTTTTAATATAAATTTTTGAAACTAATTCTGTAAAAATTCTTGTAAGAATCCAGGGCAACAAAACTACTCCCACTTTGATTAGCCATTTTTAGTATGTTAACTTTCTGATATATCAAAACTTAATCTGGACATTCAATGTGGTGTAATGGTTAGCAAACTTGTCTTGCTAGATCAATTACAAATAGCAATGAGTTCAATCCTCACTGGGTGCTCCATACTTTCGGCCTTGTGCCACATCTAAGCTACACTTAGTAAATTACTATAAAAAAAGTTTTCAGATTGGGCAAAAATTTACTAATTTTATGTTCATGTGTTTGTATATATTCGTGAATAAGGCAGCATTGAAATTGAGAAATATTTCCTAAGTGAGATGCAGAAAAATTGCTGGCAAAACATTCTAGCTTATTACTTAATAAAATGACAACTGAATTCTGTATATATGTATCTTCTACATACCAATTCTCTTCAGGACATGGGCAATTGTGGCTCTCTAAAACTTCCTATTCTTGGTGGTCCTTAGCAGTTTTTTTCCCTTTGCTAAGTGTGTTATAGATTATCACCCCTTATGCATATTCTGTATTTAAATGTCCAGCTCGGACACACTCAATTCAAGTCGAATAAATCTTCAGAGAAATTTTACCTGTGTTCATCTTTTTATTACACTAAACATATCCCACATATTTAAACTTCTGTACTTGCTTGATGTTAACAACTCCAATTTATAACTTGCATCTGTCTTCTTGCAGTAGATAATTAGTCCTTTTATCTCACTTTCTTTTACTACCCTGTCTAGAAGGTTCTGTAGTTTTCCAGCACTATTATCTGCATATCTTATTTTGTTATGATTACACCCAACCATATTAAATTGTGGTAGGGTCTCCAGCTCCTTCAGGATTGCTCTGCTGTAGAGGTTGAATAAATCTGGAGAGAAGACACATCCTTGTCTTATGCCCCTTTTTATTTTTGTGTAGTTATTCAATTCATTTTCTATCTATATGCAAGCAGTTTGCTCCCAGTATAAGTTCTGCATTATTCTAACATCCTTTCCAAATAGATCAAGTTTTCCTTATAGTTCAAATATCTTTGCGTTATACTATATCAAATGTTTTTGTATAATTTATAAGACATAAGTGTACCTCCTTCAGCATTTGTATTGCTCTCTCCGATATGAATATCGCATTTCTTGTTCCAGACTGTTCTTGTCCTATTGCCGGTCTAATTCTGCTTTATTCATCAGAATTCACATCATTAGTTTGGTTATGTGGGTAATTAAACTGATTCTCCAATGGAGCTCGCATTCATTTGCACCTAATTTCTTAGATAATACAACGAAAATGGATTTACTGAGGTTCTCCAGTAGGCATACATTAAATTGTGGCAAAAAATTCTTAATTATCTCCCTTTCATTGTTATCATCCGACCTAATGATTTGCATGTGAATATGTGAAGATACTATTCTGTATAGAAAACAATATCCTGTAAGATTTTCAATAATGTCTACGTAATCTTTATTTGGACAATTTGAACTTTTGTTTTTTAATAAAACTAAACTCTACTGTTGGTGCAGGACTAAAAAAAATAATCATACTATTATATTTTAGGTCAGCTTATTTCATTACAAAATTAGATCAAATTAAACTTTATTTTTGTAATGTAAATTACATGGACTCAGTTGTATAACATTTTGAAAGCCTGCTTATACCCTCTGTAAATATAAAGTGTCATATTTTTAAATACTTAACCATTATTTACATTTAAATTATCAAATTTTAGAATATAAAAATGTTCTCACTGTCAAAAGTTATATAGGCATTTCTTAACACCTTTTCCAAATGGAGAGAATTTCTAAAATATGTATAGATACTTTTGATTTTTAATAACTGTTAATGTCTTTAAAATCCATTTATATTTCAACATTTGCATTACAAATTCAGCATATATTTCTATTGTTTTAATATAAACATCTTCAGTTCTAAGTCCAATTTTCATCTAATAATGAACATATTTTTATGGGTAAATGTTATTAATTAAAATTAAATGAATACAATTAAGTGATCCTAACAAATTTAACTCTTGATGAAATAAGATTTCCTATATTTACGTGTTTTTGTGAGATATTAGAAATGAAAAGTTATACTCTGAAAACAATTTATTTTTGAGCAGCTGCCATATGAAATATGTAATAAAGAGTTGAGGCAAGTGAAATAGCTATATATAGGTTCCAGTTCCTATTAGAATGGCTGCAAAACACTTTCCTGTCTCCAATTTATAAGTAGAAGCATACAAATGCATGCTGGGATTTCTTCCTAGCCAATAAAATAGGCCAGTTCTTGGTTTCATATGACTCATTCCCAGTTTGTCTTGTCGTGAAGACAAAACACTATGCTCACTTATTCAAATGTGCTCTTGTGTGTTAACCCCAATTCTTAGTTTGTGAAATTTTGTCATATTACTGTTGCTTTGTCTTATTACTGTTAATTTGCTTTGCATATATTGTTTGCTTGCTTTATATTATTTTTTGCTCTGTTCTTTTCTTTTTTGTTGTTGTTGTTTATTGCAAACTTAGTCAATTCTTTTTGTTGGGCAGTCCTGCCATTTATTTATATTTAACAATGGCCACTCATGCTACAATATATATATATATATATATATATATATATATATATAGTGATTTTCCAAGCATAGCTTAGATGTGGCACAAGGCCAAAAGTAGGGGGCACCCAGTGACAATTGAACTCACTAATCAGTAGTAAATGTTCTAGCAAGACAAACTTGCTAAACATTACACCACCTCGAGGTGCCTATATATATATATATATATATGGTTATGCAATGGGAAATATAAAAAACTTGTTTTTTCTTTCCTTTTTTTACTTTTGATATTTGGCAAGTTTTTATGTTTTCTTAAGTTTATTGATTATGTAATTTTTTTTAAAAAATTTTATTTCATGTTTATACATTAACATGAATTAATGAGATAATTTTAATTCCACTATTATTTCATATTTTAACATGAAAATAATAAGTTGATAGAAGGATTCGAAGCTGATTGGATATTTTTATATTTATAAATTGACTAAAATTCAAAATATTGTTATTTTAATTTTTTCTATTTTGATAAAATTCCTCTTGCTTTAACAAATCAGTCAGTTAAGTGCGAATCACAGTACACGTTTGGGCGATCATGTCTCTTTCAATTAATGACTGAATAGGCAGAATCTTTTCACATAGTAGGTTGCCATTTCTTCCTACAGTAAACTGGTTGCCAACCAAGGGTATAGGACCCTGTCTGTTCTGCTAATCAACCCATATTTGGAGAGAAAAGAGATGAATAAATACATTTCCCAAGAATACTTGTGCATAAGTGGATGTAACAAACTTGACTGGAATCCAAACTCTGATTTCTCATTTCAAGCCATTATCCATCACACTACAATGTCCTGCTTTAACACATGCTTAATAAAAATGACACTGGTATCACTGTGTGTATATATGTGTGTATATATATGTAATTTTATTTATTCTATATTCTTTAGATGTTCTGGCGGTTCATCTTGAAAAAAAGTCTTCCTCTGGATTCTTTAGGAAATGTAAACTTTGCTGTTCTTGGACTTGGTGATTCTTCATATCAGAAGTAAGATTCGTATTTTGAGGAAATCATTTTTGTTTCAGAAATTAAAATTTTTTTTTATGCTTACTTTTTAAAATTAAATTTTAGAATTTGAGTAAACCTTCTTTCATTACAGAAATATTTTTTCTCTTCTTGTATGAGTTTAATGATTTCACTTTAAATGGAAGTTAATAGTCTCTTAGATTAAACAGGGATTAGACCTGATTTCTTGTTCATTTAACATATGTATTTTTCAAGTACTTAATAGTGGGGGGGTGTATTAAAATTAACAAGCCATCTCCTGCCCTAGTAAACAATGGACTTTAGGTCATTTTGGACACCAGCTGCCATTATGAAATGTCGGACTGATCAGCCTTACTATTGAGGTAGGAGTAAATGGTTGTCATCAGCATAGATACCAAGTTGAAAGCTAATATCATCAGTAAGGTCATTAGTGAAAATTAAAAACAGAGTATGACTAAGGATGGAGTCCTTGTGGACATCAGCATAAGTATGAAAGTATGTAGTAAAGATCCAAAGCTTTGATTATACTGCTGCAGGTTTCCCAGTGACTGAGGTAGGCAGCAGTTAGCTCCTTCTTTCCAAGCATCCCTGTCAAGCGGGCTGATGTGGGCAAGGCCGCACTCCTGCACATCCCTCCCAATGCCATCCCTCCCAATGCAGTCCTTCCACGTCTTCCTAGGTCTACCTTGTGACCAGGAACTCTGAACTCAGAGACAGTCCTGATGTATGACGAAGCTTTTTGGACGTGACCAACAGTGATGTTATATCAATACTTACTCAGATGAGTGGGGGTGCCACAGATCCATTGCGGCAGGATGCAAAGTTTGTATGTGAGAATGGGTAGGAGCTGTATTTACATTATTCAGACTATTGTCCCCATCTTTGTCGCCATATTTATCACAACGTTTCGGCCGTTGTACCCTCCGTCCTTCGAATTTCGAACTGAACCCTTTATTTCGATCACTGGGGTAGACTGTTCTAGTTCCACATGCCATGTTTGATGGATGTCAGTTATCTCCTGCTCTGAAAGTTCTCCACTTAACCGGGTATTGAACTCACACTCTTTGGGTGGGTCTGTCACTAATCAACGCCTTTATCCACTGTGCCATGTGTCCTTGAGGACATCTGGGTATGAATTTCTGGGTATTATAAACCTAATGTTTTCAGCAACCATTTTTACCAGTGCTCATATTGCAATTTTGCTGTTATCATTGCATGTTTTACCAGAGCTCATATTGCAACTTTATCATTGCTTTTCTCTGGCACTCCTTATTACTGGTTCCCATATTGTATTTGTAGACAGACTCTGGGTAGGAGCTTTTTGAATTTCTCCCAAGCCACAGAGCACCTGGTTATAGCAGTGAGCTCACAACCTCCACCTGTGTAGAGCATATCCCCAAGATAACAGAAACAGGGCTCAATATCCATTTTTGAACTGTTTAAAGTGACTTGCGTAATGAGCCTGTCATCAATAGGGTATGCTTTACCACGGCATCTAGGGCAAATATAATCTCATAGTTCTGTTAGCCTACTGGTGATGCCACTGTATTTCTTGTGCACCCATGTGTTGCATTTGGAGCACAAGATTGAATTTGTACCCGCTACACTGTGACAGACAGCACAGAGAAATGTGCCACATTCCTGCCACTTGTCCAGGTCAACACCAGAAATTTTAAACTTGTTTTTTTCATGTTGACACCTTGCTCTCCATGCCTGCCTTCCAGGTTTTCAGCTTGGCAGCACATTCATCCAAAGTGTCAGTGATTAACACAAGGTTGTCAGCACATAGAAATTCCCGTGGTAAACCAGTGCAGAACTCCTGAGATAGAGTGCCTCCAATACAAGGATGAATAGCACTGGACTCAAGACTGAGCTTTGTTGAACACCAACAACAACACTGAACTCCCTGCTATATTGGCCATTGACTCTACCTTGACTCCCCACAAATAGCCCAATCTTCAACTACAAGGCTTCTCATGGCCCACCAGATCACCTTTCTTGGAACATGATCAAACGTCTTCTCTACAGAACATATAGCAGTGCTGGTCTTATGATTAATGTTAAAAAAAAACAGAAGTTCACTGCTAGCTGTTGAGACTGGTGCATCATAACACTGATGCATCATTTTCTGCTGGTGGTAAGCACATCGAGTGTGTTTCAACTTCCCATATCTAGGAACAGTACTATCCTCTACTTGCAGGATTGTTAACAAATTACAAAATAACATTCATCAAGCATCAAAAGCTTTTGGGCAATTTTGTGGTCAAGTCTTTCTAAACAGGAACTTGTCCACCTCCACAAAGGTCACGGTGTACAATGCTATATGTTTATCCATCCTTCCGTATGGCTTTGAATACTGGACTCTATATAGAGCTCACATAAGAGCTCTTAAAACTTTCCACATCTGCAGTCTTTAATGCATTCTCAGATTGTCATGGTGCATTGTGGATACCACATGTCCATATTCTCTAACGTACCAACAGCAGAATCATTGATACTCTTATCATCCGATGACAACTCAGGTGAATTGATCATGTTATTACGATGCTTGAAGACCGTCTCCCAAATATAGAGAACTCTCAGAAGTTTAGTGGCTATGTTGGAAAACAGAAAAAAACATTTCAAAGACCACCTGAAAGCAATGTTAAAGCAGTATGGTATTAATTCTGTGGAATTGGAAGCTAGAGCAGAGTTGGAGGACTGTCTGCCATCAGGTCATTTGAAAGATTCAAAACTAGCCAAACTCAAGACCAGGAATTTTGTCAGCAACAACATCATGATTGCCTAGTGCATGGGCCAGAACCACTAGGTGTCAGTATTCAGCGTCCAACCTGTGGATAACAATGTGCATCTCAGTTAAGTCTTTGCAGCCATCAGCATCAACATAATGTCATCAACCAGTAATTTCTTCAATTCTCATTCTTATTTGGTGGAGTAGACGTCATCATCATCGATGGACTTCATAAAGAAAGAATGCTTTGATAAATATAATAATACTTTATAAAATTGTTTTAAAACAGTTATATATTTTTCATGTATTTCATTTTGTTTTTCAATTTAAGATTCAACTTTATTGGAAAGAAACTGTTCAGAAGATTGGAACAACTTGGTGGTCATTCTTTAATACCAACTGGATTGGCAGATGACCAGCATGAGTTAGGGTTTGTATTGTAACCATAATATTATAGATAATTCTTATTTGTCTTGAAGTCCTGGATATGATGATTAAACTACATCTGGCAGCAAGGTCTGTGATCAGGAGATTGGAGGCTTTGGGGTGCATAGAATTATTATTTAATTGTTGTTGTTTTCAGGTTCACCCTGACCTGAGGTTGTAGCACCTGTTAGGGTACCAGCTATGAGCAACTAGTGAAACCCCCAAACAAGGGTCAGAGCACTGGGAAAGTGTAAAAATAGATTTTTATAGTAAAAATACCAGCAATATATTTTTATAAAAAGTTACCAACAATACATTTTTGTAGTGAAATTACCAACAATATATTTTATAATAAAATGGCCAACAATACATCAATACTTTTTATCTACAAACTATATATCTAAAAAACATACGTTTGCCCTGAAAATATAAAATTATGTACAAAATATCTGTTGTTGAAAGCATGAAATTGCATTCAAAATATATCTAGATGAAGCCATAAAATTGTTTACAAAATATTTAAATTTTGGCATTAAATAACCCATAAAAGTTGATCTGCCACTAAACAAAAACAACCAACCAAATTATTTGTCTTTCCGTTTAAATTTTAATGTTCAGTATAACAACAAAAATGGAATCTAACTTATTCTCTATGAATGAAGACTTTATACATTTTGCATATAGAATTACCTGCAAATAATTAAAAGATCTTAATGAATTGTTACTTGTAATTTAGAATATACAAAAATATTTTTAAAATAGAACAGCAAATCAGTTTAATTTCGGACACCTCAATTTCAAGAGTAAAACTACATTTAAAATAGTAAAATCAGTATTAACAATATAAAAATATATTTCAAAGGCAATAATTATCCTTTCAGGGATTATTTTTTGTCAGAAATAATTTTTAAATAAAACTAAAATAAGAAAAAATAGTAAATACTATTGAAGAAAAGAAAAATTTGTTAATCCTTGTCTGTTATTTAAATAATGTGGCTAAGTTTTCTTTCTATGAAATTTGTAGTACTTGGATATTGCAAATTTTTAAAATTTAAAATTTTCCCCAAACAAAAAAATGTTCTTGTATGGAATATACAATATTAGGTTTCTCTCAGCCACCAATCTCTTTCTCTCAGCCAAGTGTTGTCTAGTTTAAAATCTTTTGCTAAATACCCAAGCAAAAATATTTTAGTACACTATATTTAGTTGTTTTTTTTTTTTTTTTTTTTTTTTTTTTTTTTTAACTTTTTTGTCCTCCATATTTCTAGCTATATTTTTGTATTTAAAGATTTTTTATCTTTAAATTTCAGGCCAGATGCTGTGATAGATCCTTGGTTAACTAAACTTTGGTCCAAACTTATGTATTTATATCCTCTGGAACCTGGCCAAACCATTCTTTCAGATGACATCCTGTAAGTTTTTGCTCTTCTTTTTCCTGTTCCACTTTCTGTCATTCTTTTTTCACTCATTCTTTTTTAATTTTGTTACCAGCAACAGTTGTATGTGTGTGTGTGTGTGCATAAAAAGGTTAACAAAAATAGTATTATAATGTATTTTATAAGCATCTAATGTTGATTCTATATATTGATTTAAATTTGGATAAGAATCCATCAGAATGGTTAGTGTATAAGTCAATTATTTTGACATGTTTTACTTTATCGAAAAAATGGATTTTATTTCAACTGAAATGAAATCTGTTTTTCTGATGACATTGTTTTATTGGCAGAATATATCAAAATAAGTTATTGTGAATAACAAAAGTATGGTTTGAAGAACATCCAAGAAATTTGTGAACTTCAAAATGTTCAGGAGGTGATATCAAGAAACAGACTGACTACTTGACCATTACTAGATGATTTATGAATGCAGTTTTGTGTGCAAAAATTTTTTCCAAGTGCTAACTGCATGAGTAATTACTTCCCATTTAGATGTTTTGTAACCTAGAAATAGTTACTGAATGAGGAATAACTAAAACAGAGGTTGGAAATGAAATGGTAATCTTTATAACATCAACAAAATACAATACTCGCCAGCAGTGTGAAGTAGGTAAACCACTTCTAGTAATGGACTACTTCGACAGCATACTCCCCCTTACAATAGTGTCCAATGTATTTATGAGGATTGGGACATACCCATTAGTGTTCATAGCTATGGTATATAACAGGATGCAAACTATAAGTAGTTACAAAAATGCCTAAACTACAATATGGAAAACTCCACAGTAGTTTACAAACAAGCATATATAGTCACATTTAAGAATAAGTATGAAGCTTCGGAACATGACTGAAATTCAAAGTGGAACATCTTAAATAAAGCATTGCTGGCAACAGCAAGAGAAGTTCTAAAGAAAAAAAGGTAAGAGAAAAAGAGGGAAAATTCCTGTTCAGATGAAAGAGAAACAGTAGATAAAGCCAAGAAAGGCTTTAAGATTTTAAAAGACTAAACAAAGTCATCTTAGGTAAGTGCAGATAAGAAAGAATGGCTAAATAGAAAATGTACAGAGATCAAAAACTGAAAGACACAAATGCAGTGAGCATGTACAAAAAAATCAAGGATAGAAAATAAACAAATCACCAGGATGTGGAATAGAGGAATCATTGTAATGGAAAAAGAAAAGGGACTGCAACAGTAGAATTGAGTATTGACAACAGCAAAGAAAAACCTAATAACATATATTCTATTTATATAACTAATAATTAATATTCTAATAGAGCTCATAGGAGAAATAGACTTGAAATAAGGGAATAAAACTGTTTTTTAAGACACTGGAACAAGAAATGCAATATTTAAAGTCAGAATACTGTCTGAATGAGCAACAGAAATACAAAATGACCTGTACCTGTATTTCACAGATTTACACAAAAGCTTTTGATAAAGTACAGCATAAAGGATTTCTTGAAATTTTAGGAAAAATTGATCTTTTTTTTTTTTTTTTTTTTAATCATCTCATCCCAAGCAAGATGATAATGCCACTAAGACACAAGAGGTTACTGGGAGTGGAAGAGGAAGAGAAGACTTTAGTGAAGGGAATGGACAATAAAGGAACAGAATTCAGGAAGACAGAAGATGGTGATTGACACTGCATTTAAATTTTTGAAGATTGTAGGTGGAATGGAAACAAGAAACTGAAAGAGAGAAGTGCAAGAAAAGAAACTACTAGAATAGAACTTACGGTTACATCTAGCTATTTCAACAGTAAAAAAAATTAGGCCTAGTAGACAATCTAGTAGCATAAATAAATTTGTGTGGTCAAGGTACCAAGGAGGAGAGCACATTCGAAGAATTGCTATGAAAATATTTATAGAAAAGACAGAAGGAAACTATGTCATAGCAGTGGGAAAGTGACTGGAGCTGAGATGCCAGGTCAAGACTGATAACATTACAAACCCTTTGGATTTTGTCAAGAATCTCAAGATGATCTACATAAAAAGGATATATAAATTGTTATACATGCTAAGGGAATAAATACTTAACACCAGGTGGATAATAGAAGAAAGGTTTATTGTACACAACCAGTACAATATGAAATACAGTACAGTTATACACACAGGTCAATCTAGTGCCACTAATTGGAAGGTCGGATGTGCTTGCGTCTTCTCACTCTTCTTCGAGTCTCTCGTAGACAGTTGACTTTATAGGTACTTACTACCTATAGTGTAATCATTCATGGGGGTGATTGGTTATTCCATTACATCATAAATAATCTGCAATCTGTATTAAGATCAAATGGCTTGTTTGCAAATAGGACAAACATTTAGTGAGTATACCAAATACAGGAGTGTGACAAGTATGTTTTCTTACTAGATTTGATAGGAGTAGATAGGTTCACCTATCATCTGGTTCATACTCTTTCCCAGTCTTTTGAACAGGAGTAGAGATTTATCCTTTGTTTCTTATTTAGGACTGGGTTTCTGATCCCTTCTAAAGTTTTCTGATTCTCTTTTATTCACAGCAACCCTTTGCATCTTAGTGACATTATCACCTTTCTTGGAGTGAATTGATTAAAAAAAAAAGGAAAAAAGATTTATTTAACTTGTACAATGAGATGATTTTAAGAATCGGGGACCTACCAGGTTTCATTATTGATGAACATAACTGTAATAATATTTGCTATGTAAATGACACTCTCAGCAAAATAGTTGAAGAAAATAAGAAGAAAAGACTAAATATTAATTGGAAGAAGATCAAATGGTAATTACAAGGAGGTGCTGAAAGATTCTCAGCATCTCAAAATAAACTTCAATATTTAGTCATTTGGCTAGATTTCTGGAAGTTGAATGGACTGAGAACATTTTTATTTGTCAATACTTTTACTGTTGTTTTGACAATGACATTAACTGTTTTGAAACCTTTATCTTTCATTAAACAGTCTACCTTCAAAGTACTCGATAGAATATGTGAACTCACCTGAGGTTGATCTCAATTCTGTACCTCCTACTGTACATGAAGGCACAAAAATATTTAACCAAACCAACCCATTTCTGTCTAAAGTGCTGATAAACCAGAGAGTAACTACTGCTGATCATTTCCAAGACGTCAGATTTGTGAAACTTGATGTCACTGATTCAAACTTCAAGTAAGTAATATAAATGTTTATCTTAGATATAGCATTTTTGCATTGAACATGATCATTTTACATTAAATTTTCTATATTTTTGAAAGATGTATGGTTTTTAATTTTATTTAATTTATTTATTTTTTATTTTTTTTGTGAATATTTTTCATGTTCAGCTAATAGAAAATTGCAGATACTCTGGAAACTGCCATGAATTTTTATGCTAGACAAGTATTATTAGAGAAGGCAAATTCTGGAAAAGATTATTAATTTTTTAATAGAACAAATTAATTTATACATTGTAATAACAAAAGGAGAAAAAAATTATCCCTTTTTTTCTTTATGAATTCTAAAGAAGGTTGTGAAATGGACCAGATAAAACATCTTAGCTCCAACATCAACAGCACAAATGCATTCAGTGATCTGAACAAAGTTTTGAATGTTAATGGCTCTTCTCAAAGTTATAGATGTAAAAAAGGAATTACAATGATTAGATGGAACATTGGACAAAGGACCAGGCAAAGAAAATAGTGTGTCATAAAGGACTTTTTTGCAAAAACAGAATTACACATGCAATATTTTGTCGTTTTTATACAATTCTGTTTAATAGAAACAACTGCTTATAGAGACCAAGATTTTGAGTCAATGTGTTCAGTTTATCCAAAATAAAAATACATTTTAAATTTAAATACACTTGATCATAATAATCCTTAATATTTAATAACTTATCAAATGACAGTATTATTTATGAAAAATATTCCTCTTTTGTTTTGTCATTCTTCTCTTCTTGACTTCATTAATCTAACTTTTATATTTTAAAATGTCATGAGTTTTGATCGGTGCTAATCAGACTTGCCTGATGATGTGGGTGATTAGATGTCCAATAGGACGAAAAATAAAACCTGTCAAAAGGTGGGTAAATCTTGTAACTGTGTCAGTGGCCATCTAGTACACACACATATTCATATATGTATGGTATTCTATTTTATATATATACTAAGTGAAGAGGATGTGCTTCCTTAAAGTAGGGAAACTAGAACTTTGCCTGCTGCAACATTCTCTGTGACTGAGTGATGAAGCACACTAGATCAAACATTGGTTTCTCCTACAAAGTTGGGACACAAGTTCAATCCCTGCCGGGGAACACATTTTTTTTTTTACAATTTTCTTTAAGATTTTAAATAAATAAAAACTGGGTATCTATTTCAAATATCAAGTATCACTATAATAATATTTGAAGTAATAAAAAAAATAGAAAAATAGATTAAGCATTATCAAAACATTAGCAGCAAGGTGTTGGCTAGCATTAACAACAGAATCTAACAGACCAGATTTTTGGCATTGAACTGCAATGATGTCATACAAAAGATACTAGACAGTGGATGAGACATAATTATAATCTGAGTCAGATGGAAACTGTGGGGATGTGTAGGGTAGTGCTTTGTGTCTCCTTATATGCAATCAAAACCCTATGAGGGCATCCCAATGTTATATGGCAGATTTTCTATGTTAATGAAAGCATTAATGAAACTATCTGCAGTCAGACAATCTGTGACATTGGAGTTGATATATTGTATAAAGTATTGGAAACATTACACACAGACATGTGTAAGTACATATAAGCAAATGTCTTCATATATAGATGCACATTTTCCAATCTTTTTTTTAATCAGCTGATACAAAATGTTACTATTGTGATTACATTAACAGATTTTTATAAAAAAATGAGTGCATAAGATTTGATCCAAAGATTTGTGAAAAGTTATGCTGTAGTAATAATGGTAAATGAGAAGAAAATGCAAAAGTCCTAAGACCAGACTAGTTATTGGAGTGCTGTAAAAGGATCCTCACAACTGGTTTATATTTTTGTTCCCAGATATTCTCCTGGTGATATCATCATGGTGCAGCCTGAGAACCATGAAGATTCAGTGCAAGAGTTTATTGAATGTCTTGGACTTGATCCCAACAAATATTTTATCCTCAAACAGAATGATCCAGGTAAGTTATATTTGAACACTGTTTGATTGTTCCTACTTCGAGATAATTGTTTAATTTTCAAAGGAATGATATTTGGCAGAATTTTAATTGATGGATTAGTTTTCTTTCTTTTTTTTTTCTTCAAATCATTTTACCCCAAGCAAGGCAATATAGCCACTAAGATGCAAAGGGTTAATAAGTATGAAAGAATATGAAAAAAAGAAAAACATTATTAAAGAGAGAGAACAATAAAAGAACAAGAATTAAGAAGACAGAAGCTAATGATTGACATTGAATTTAAGATTTTGAAGATCAAAGTCAACTCGAAAACAAGAAGCTGGAAGAGTGTTCCACAAGCAAGAAATGCAAGAGAAGAATTTCAATTGTAAATCTAGTATTGTGCTTAAATTTGTACTAAAAAGGAAAGCTCATCAGAACAATTACCATGAAAATATTTATAGAAAAGGCACAGGGAAGGTATGTTATGGTGGTGAGAAAGTGATGGAAACTGAGATGCCAGGGCAGGACTGATAATATTGCAGATTTATCAAGAATCCTCTAAATACATAGAAGCAACAGACCAGATGTTACAGCAATAGTCAATGCATGATTCATTTATAAACATGTAAGATAGATTCTGGTGCAGTGAACCAACTTTCCTAACAGCAGATCTAGCAATTTTTTTTTTTTCTTTTTTTTTTTTTTTTTTTTTTTTTAATCGATTCACCCCAAGCAAGGCAGGAAGCCACTAGTATGCAAGGGGTTACAGAAGATTTGAAGTGAGAGCAGATAGTAGTGATAGAGGAAAGGATGAGGAGAAGGATAGTGGATAGATCAAGGCAACTGGAGATGTTGATTGATATTACATTTGAATAGTTGGAGATTATAGCTGTCAGGGAAACAGGAATAGGGAAGGGAGTTCCACAAGCGAGAGGTGCAAGATATGAAGCTATTGGAGTAGAAGAGACGGCTACATTTAACAGTTTCGACAGTGAAAGGGTGAGAGCGGGATGCCAGCCTCATAGGACGCTTGAATTCATGAAGTCTGGGAACCAGTGCAAGCAGCTCATCGGAACAATTTCCATGAAAGTATCTGTAAAAAAGACAGAGAAAGGCGACGACGCGTCTGTGAGAGAGCAACTGCAGACGAGATGCCAGATCAGGGCCAATTACATTGCATATCCGCCTCTGGAGCCTATCAAGAACCCCGAGGTAAACAGAAGGGGCTCCAGACTATATATGGCAGCAATACTCTATGCAAGGGTGAATTGTCGATTTTTAGATTTGAAGGATCGATTCCAGGCAGAAAATTTTCCTGGCGCGGCACAGGGAGTCAACTTTCCTTGCAGTGGACAAAGCAATTGACTCAATGTATTTGTTCCATCTCAGGTCAGTAGTCAGCATGAGACCGAGCAGCCACAGAGAGGTTCTCTCGAGAAGTTGAGTGTCAGACATTCTAATGGGGGGCAGGGAAGGATCTCTGTGGTGATTAATAGAGAGCAGTTTTGTTTTTGAGGTGTTCAAGTTAACCAGCCAATTCCTGCCCCAGTTCACAATTGATTGGAGGTCCTTTTCAAGACGAACGGCCAGGTTAGTTTTGTCAGCAACACTAGATTTGTTTTTGAGGCAGGAGTAAATTGTAGTGTCATCCATGTAGATGCCAACTATAATTTTTCTGCTACATGTCAGTGGAAAAAATTAGCCTGAGAAGGTGCAATGCATCACTCTCCTGGAGGTTAGCATGAGCCATGTTGATGGAAGGCAAAAAGGTTCTCTAAGATGATTAAGAGAGAGAAGTTTCATTTTGGAGTTAAAATTAATGATTTCATGATTGCAGGTACATCATAGTCTTTTGCATGAAAACCATTAATATTTTGAGATATTTTTCATAGGTGGAGGGAATTGGATATTGTTTTATGCAACCTCCAACTACAGAAATAACTGTTAAAAAGATTGATATTATACAGAGATTTGATTTAACTGAGTTAGGTGGTATTTTTAAAAATAACTTACTTTTTTCTTTTTTCTAACCATTTCACCGCTGAGATTTACTGAGTGTTAAGAGAGTATGAGAAAAAATACTGTTAAGAAAGAAAACAATAAAAGAACAAGGATTAAGAAGACAGAAGAAGATTGACATTGCATTTAAATTTTTTAGGATTAGTGTTGACTGGGAAGCAAGAAGCTGGGAGAGTATTCCACAACTAAGTGCAATATAAGAAACTGTTAGAATAGAACTTACAGTTCCATCTAGCCATTTCAACTGTAAAATGATGAGACCTGTAAATATAGTTCTGCACTTAAAATCATAAAGTCTAGATGCCACAGTGGAAAATTAATCAGAACAATTACCATGAAAGTATTTATAGAAAAGTCACAAAGAAGCTAAATTATGGCAGTGGCTGAAGGTAAGATAACAGATCAGGACCAACAACAATGCAGATTCTACTTTGGATTTTATCAAGAATTTTTCAATGTATAGTAGGATCACCTGGCCATATGTGGCAGCAATATTCAAAGGATGAATGAATGGGAGGCTTATAAATATGTAAGATAGATTCTGGTGTGAAAAATTGTCTAGCACAACACAGTGAATCCATTTTCTTAGCAGCAGACTGAGCAATGGATTCAATATAGTCTTTCTACTGCAGAAAATGCTAGTCTGAGAAGGCACAATAAGTCATTCCCTTGGAGGTTAGCATCAGCCATGATGATGGAAGGCAGAAGGGGGTCTCTCAGATGATTGATAAAGAGCAGTTTCATTTTGGTGGCATTAAAATTAACAAGTCATTCCTTACCCCAGTTAAAAACGGATTGTAGGTCATTTTTTAGATCAGCTGCCAATTTAACCATATCAAACTGATCACTTACCATTAAGACTAGTGTAGATAGTTGTATCATCAGCATAGATGCACAGTTGAAAACTGATGCTATCAGGAAGGTCATTGATGAAAATAAGGAACATAGTAGATGGGGGCCTCTAGTACTTTGTCAAAAAGAGGTAGAAGGCTAATAGATCAATAGTTGGAAGGATCAGACAGTTCACCCAAGTTCTTAAAGCTGGAAAGCAAGAAGCAGCCAGACATTTATTGTAGAGTTTAGAAAGAACCAGAGCTAATTTAGGAGCACATTTCTTAAGGACTATTGCAGGGATTCCATAAGGTCCACATGCTTTGTGAGGATCCAGTGTAGAGATGATATCAGAAACCATGGAGGGAGTTATATGCATATCACTCAACAGACATTTGGTAGAAAAATATAAGTATTGTGTGCCTTGGATTTCCTTCCTGTTTCTAAAGTGAACATAGCATAAAAAATGTTGATTGTTTTACTTAGACTATTATTAAAAGAAATAACAAACTTGAGGGAAAACATCAGTGTTTGAGAGTTTTTTTCTGCCAAGTGGAAAACTATGTATTTTTTCAGTGCAATTATTAGATCTTTTT
Source organism: Acanthosepion lycidas (assembly GCA_963932145.1). Classification (NCBI taxonomy): domain Eukaryota; kingdom Metazoa; phylum Mollusca; class Cephalopoda; order Sepiida; family Sepiidae; genus Acanthosepion; species Acanthosepion lycidas. The sequence continues at coordinate 67,805,808 of OZ010591.1, forward strand.
TTAATAGTTATGTCTGAGGACAAATCTGGAGCCAGATCTCTAAGACAGTCTGATGTTATGTTCAACTTTGTTCTCACAACTCATGCAATGATCCCAGTGCCAAGCTGTATTGACTTTACTTTGCCCTTGGACATTGGTGCCGTGGAGAGGGGAGACATGCTGCATAAACAACCACTGATCTCTCATAAAACCCTTCCCAGGCCTGTGCCCTGGAGAGGATACTCCATCTTCTCACCATTATTGCAGAACATAGGAAGCAAGTCTACTGATGGGAGGCAGGGAATCATGCTCAAAGAAAACAAAACAACACGGCAACTTTGTGGGATAGTGTCTTCACCTGCATTAGTAACAATTGAGTGAGTGTGAGCTTTGTAAGACCATAACAGATACTGTATTGCCATCAGCAGCTTTGGCATAACTTTTAGGACGCAGATCCAAGGTCTAAGACCAATGGATCCCACAATTTATTGTGTTATGTATCAGCTTTTTGGATAACTTCCTCTTCTTGATTTTCTTGTTTTCATTGGAAAATCATATTTAGATGAAATTGTTCCATTTGTTTAATTTCTTTTATTGTCTCCTATCAAATGGTTCTTGAACTTTCATGCCCATATTGGGATCTTTGATAAATACTGACTCCTTGGTCATTTATATATAGTGTCAGGCAAAAAAACATATAAGTAGTAATAGTGTTTCTGTTCATTACATGAAAACCATTTCCACATTGTCCTCTTGTACTTGACACAATAAGTGGTAGTACCAAAGGTTTATGAAGTATTTAAACTTTTTACACAAGTTATATAGGTGAAATAAGCAATAATTTGGAGATAGATAGCTGAGATATTTCTCTCTCTATTTCAGCTTTATTTGTTGAAAACCAAGTTCATTGGAATTAAAAAACAAAAAACAAAAAAAAACAAAGTTTGCAATCTATTATTGGAAGACTTGTTTTTAGAACACTTCTGCTGTAAAATGTTTGCTGGACATGTGAAACAAACAAATACAAGCGTAATTGAAAATGTATTGTTTTCTTGCAACAAACAATAGCATTCAACTTTGCATTGTTGTAGTGATCAGTGATTTGTTTTGTTTCAGACATTCCTCTTCCAGAAAAACTTTCACAACCTTGCAGTGTTTATAATTTAGTAAAGAAATATTTGGACATTGATGGCATTCCACGGCGTTATTTCTTTGAACTCCTTTCGTACTTCTCTGATGATGAAATGGAAAAAGAAAAATTTGCAGAATTTTGTTCTCCTGCTGGTCAGGTAAATTCTCTAACTAGCAAAAATTTTAATTAAAAAAAAAACAGTTTTGACAAAATGTATACAAATTTAAAATATTTTACTCAGCAAAAAAACAAAAAAAAGAATCCTCTTTTTTAATATTCTTAATGTACCTTTTTATTTTTTATTTCACAAACTTAATATTTTTAGTGACTAAAAGTACCCCCCAACCATAAATTGACCAATTAATAATGCACAAATGTTCTTGGAATTGGAAATATGGAAAAATCATTAATTAGTGACATTTTCTTCTGTAAAATAGAAATTCGTATGAAAAAAAATTTTTTTTTTTTATTCACAGCTCTTTATCCTAAAGTAAGGGAAAAAACAGCTTCTTTGAATTATTTTTAAAATATTGATATTTTTATAATATGCATGCATATTTAATAAATAATTAACGTAGCAATTCATGTTTGTTGCCAATGTTTGTTGATCAAAGCAAAGATTTTAGCTTTAATTCTTTTTTAAGAACTCCACAGATTTGAATTTGATAATTCTATATCTCTCCAACAGATTGAACGGTATGACTATTGCAACAGAGTACGCCGAACAACCCTAGAAGTAAGTAAACAATATATAAATATGGTAAAAAAAAAAATTAACAAAATACATAGATCATAAATGTCTTGACAAATGCTGAGGAATTTTTTTCTTTACAACTTCAATAGAAAGTATAACTGAGACACAAATTACCATATATACTGGTGCATAATCCAACTTCATGTATGGTGTAACCTCTGAATTCTTTTGCATTAATTTTAACCCCTCCAGAAAAAATTACCTGTGTATTGTCAAACTAGTTACCAAAAATTGCGTGATTTTTAACCACTTCAAAAAATTTTTTTGCATTAAAAAGTCATCATGAAAATTTCCATATAGTTGTGTATATATGGTAAATTTATTGAATTTTAGATGTAAACAATGTTTTTTCTCTTAATTTTTGAGATGAGCTTTTGTTACTATTATAAATTGATTCATTCAGACCAGTTTTATCTTTATCACAAGTAAGTATAAGAATGTGATCAGCTTACTTGAAGGGTTTTGGTATTTCTGGAAGGTTAGTGAATAAGATGGAAGGAAAGCCAAGAGGTACAGCAGCCAACACTTTCTAATAAAAAAAGATAATAAATATAAATAAAACGATCTGAATGAATCAATTTATAATAACCACAGTTGTTCAGTATTTCTTTCAGATTTCTCTCTCTAAACAGATTAATAAGAGTTTGTGACAAACCTATATTTTTCTACATTAACAAAGTTGACATTTTTTTCCTGCAAAAAGTGGCTTCAAAGGCATTGAAATTTGAATTGACCAATCAGATCCCTTGAAAATACTACATTTTTATGACATTTGAAGACAATATCATTTAGAAAAATTGAAGTCTTCATGTTTTTTTCCCCTCTTAATTTGTTGAGTAAAAAAATTAACAAAATATATTTTTAACCAATGATAAATTAGAACTCATTCTTAATTTTTAGGGCCAGATTTGGAGCCGATTGTTTTCTATAAATTTCAATAACAAATCTGTTATCCAGTCTTCAGTAAATATTTTGTGAACTTTACCAATTGTTCAACTCTCAGTGATATCTACACACAAATTAGTCCACTTTTATTTTGTTATCAACAATGTTTGAAATAATGATACAGTTTACATTATATTCAGCCAAATTTATCTATTATTGTATTATGGTTGTTACTGTTAGTACATACACATATACATAATCAAGATAAACATCAATGACCTCAAGAAGTTGACCTCATTGAATTTGAAAGGAGACATAAGGTCATTGAAATTGAAAGGAGACTTGGTTCTAGATGGTCTGGAGAATCATAATAAAGTGGTCATCCAAAACACTCAAAACCTTGAATCAAGGAAAGAAGACAAAAAAACAGATAGTAAATGAGCTTGCACAATGACGTACTGACTTGACTGAATCTATAGGCTGATAAGTTAGAAGTCATTCTTAATTTTTAGACCCATTTTGGAGCCAATTGTGTTTTTGATAAATTTTGATAACCAATCCGAGTTATCTAGTCTTCAATAAAAAATTTTATGTACTTCACTGATTACTCGTTTTCAACATTGTTCAACTATCAGCAGTCTTGACACAAATCTTATATTTTAGTTAACTTTTATTTTGTTGGCAGCATTGTTTGAAATAATTACACAATTTACATCATCTTTAATCAAGTTTATCTATTATTATCATTGTTACTGCTACATACACAATCAACATAATCTTGCATATTAAAAATTTAAGTTTTGATATTTCTAACTGTAGCACTTTGTTAATGAACATTTTTAAATCAAATAAATTTGTTCAATCTGTAAAACTGTTTCATCTTCTGCTTATTAACAATTTTATTCTTCTACAAAAAAGATTTGAGTCCCATCTGACGTGATCCTATCAAACTAGCCTTCTTTGACAAATTTTATTTTTAAAATTTTCTATCTAATTTATAAGAATTGTATTGAAAAATTGTGCATTGTTATTGTAGGTTCTTCAAGACTTCAGACATACAACACCCAATATTCCTTTTGAATACTTATTTGACTTGATTCCTCATCTACAGCCACGAGCATTTTCAATTGCATCTTCACAAAGAGTGAGTTTACTGATATACATTATAATAATTAATATATATGGTTTGTTTAGCAGCATATCAAATCTGTATGGGTCATTTAATGCCAAAATTTAATTTTCTTAAGAGCGTTAGTAATTTCTTTTACAAAAATGTATTGCTGGTATTTTTACTACAGGGTGATTGAAAAGTAACTCCCCATTTTAAAATACTTACAATTTATTTATTAACTATAATTTTTACAAGAAATGGATATGAGAGGAAAGTGTTTAACATGAGGTTTTATTTAGAATTTGATATGAGCACTAGATTTCCTTACCAGCTTCTCGAGACGTTCAGGAATCATGTCAATTGATTTCACCAGGAACTCTTGTGGTATGGAAGACATAACTTCTTGTATTCACCCTTCAAGTTCTTTGAAAGTCTTGGTTTGGTATAGTAGACTTGCTCCTTAACTGACCCCAAAGGAAAAAGTCACAAGGTGTTAAGTCAGGACTCATGGTTGGCCACTCATACCTGAAATAGGGAGTTTTTCAAACACCCTGAATAAAAATGTATTTTTATACTTTCATAGCATTTTGATCCCAGTTTGTGGGTTAACTATTTGCCCATAGCTTGGGACCCTAACAGGTGTTACTGGTTCAGGTCAGAATGAACCTGGGAACAGCAATTAAGTGACATTTCCATGCTCCTGAAAACTTCCAGGTCTTGCTGCCAGATGCAGTTTATCATCATACCCAGGATGACATTATAGTAATTCAAAGCCAGGTGATTGCTATGAGGTTGTTGGTTTCCCTCACATGGCTTTACCAGTTTAGCCAAGACATTATTAGGTGGCATTGTTAAATAACTATAGAAACAGCACACTTCCTGTTTTCTCTCTTTTTTTTTCTTCTTTCTAGCACAGAGCTTAAGTCAAAATTAACACACATGGGAATATGTTGCAGAAATACTAATGTATATCACAACTGCCTTTAAAATTGCATTAATAACTCACTTGTTAATATGCATTTTTTTTCTTATAGTGACTAATTACAAGACTTTCTCTTTAACATTTTTTACAAGGGTAAAATCTCTTTGTTTTTTGGGGGTTTTTTTTGGTCATGATACTTTATTCCATTTTGTGACTATGTTTTTCAGATCTCTGAAACAGAAATAGATATTCTTGTGGCTGTTGTGAAGTACAAAACTAAACTTGTCAAACCTCGACGAGGAGTTTGTTCAAATTGGATTGCCATCCAAAATCCTGAAGAATTTCCTGATGTCTGTCTGCCCATGTGGATAAAACCTGGATCGTTTATTTTGCCCTCAGATCCTGATATTCCACTTATCATGGTGGGGCCAGGTAAGAATGATACTTTTATTTATACTATCAAGTAAACTTGTAAAAGCATTATTTTATTTTTTTCAGTTTTTCATACTAAAATCATGTCTGTGAAACTTTAAAGAAAATTATATGGAAGTCAGACAAATTCCTGGAAACATTTTCATGTTGCTTGCACATTGATAGGAAAAAAACAATTACCACAAAAAAAAATGTGTGAACATAAAAGGGTATAATTGGTCTGCAACAAGATCTGTGTATATAATGCCTGATATATCCCATGTCTTTGTACAGACATTTAGGCAACCCCCTTCTAGATTTGTTGTTAACTGCCCAATAGTTTGGACATGTACAATGAATTCATGGTTGAAGCAGTGTTCTAAGATAAGTGTTGAGAAGTCATATCAAAAAAATGGTCACAGAAAACATGGAGAGAAGGTGTTAGCATGACCTCAAGAAATTGAAGGTGAAAAAAAACATGGCTATAGATGACTGGAGAAGTACAATGAAACAGTCAGTTATGTACCATGCGTGATACATGCTTAGATGATCATGTATCTTTCGATACATGACTGACAAGGCAGATTTTTTTCCGCTGTAATTTACCATTTCTTTCTGCAGTAGACCAGTTGCCATCCAAGGCTATATAAACCAGTCTGTCCTGCTATTTACCCATAGCTGGGGGAGACAAAGAGGATTCATACCTTTCTCAAGGGTGTTAGCACATAAGTGAATGTAATGGATTCAAGTGGAATTCAAACTTGGCTCTCTGATTCCTCAATCCGAGCCACTATCCATTACTCCACCATGCCTCAATGAAGCAGTCATCTAAAACACCCAACCCTTAAATTAAGGAGAGAAGACAATAAACCAGATAGTGAATGAGCTTGCACAATACCTTGCTGACAGGTTGAACCCATAGCCTCATGCAGTCAACCATTTCAAAGAGCTGTAAAAGGATTCATCTGATCAGACACAATAGCCCCAGTATTCCACTATCCAATGGCAATGTTTACTGGCCCAAGTAATATACAGTAACTGATGCTATTGCATGAATAATAATGATCTTTTTGACTATGAAACCTTATTGAATGCAATCTATGCTGTACAGTGTGTTGACTGATGGTTTGAACAGATCCAGCATTTAAATGTGATGTCAATTGATGTTAAGGTTCCTCTTCATTGGGTACTTACCATCCTTGTCCATCACCAGCAATTCCATTCTTGCATCATTTGTAGATACAGTTGCAGTTTACTCATACCATTTGTTCTCAATTCACATATTCCTAGTATGTCTTTGCTACTGTTGCCCAAGAAAAGTCTAGAACAGTTGCTATTTTGAAGATAATACCTGCATACTGTGAGTATGTTAGAGTTCAGTGAACCAGGGAAATTAACACACTCCATTGAGTGTTCTCATCTATGACCTGCTACATTATGGAGCAAGAGGAGGAAAAAGAGAGAGGAAGGAGATGTTTGTCATTTTATAAACTTAAACAGTGCTGCCTAACAGGCATTTTTGGCAAAGCCAAGTGGAGTAACTCACAATATCTTCACACCTACATATATTATGCACATGCTCACACATTTGTACATGCACAAATGTTTAATTTTCCAGAACTTTCTTTGTCCAGACTCTTTACAAACTCTTTAACCCTTCTGATAGTACTTTTTCTCATTCACTTAATTGTTGCCATTGTTTTTATTGTATTCTAATTTGCTTGATGATGGTGTTTTATCCCTCATTTTGGGCATGCTAAGGATAGTTTACTCTTTCTTTCTCTCACCTGCTGTCAGATGAAACATTGCCTTCCATTTTCTCCTAAAGAGATTAATAGTAAATATCCTTGTTCAACCGTCAAAACAAGGCCAACAACAATCTGCAGTAGCCCATGCAACACTTTGTACACAAGTGAACATATTATCAAGAAAATCCTTGATTGATTTTTCTCTGTTAAAGAGCAGATTTGATAAAAGAGTAAGTCCATCCTAGAAAGTTTTATTTAGAATTATAAAAACAAGTGAAAAAAGTTTTCAGCTCAATCTGTTTCCCAAAATCTAATCGAATGATTAGACATGTGATTTTTTTTTTTTTTTTTTAATGTTTTGTTGCTTGGGCTAAGAACTTTTCAGCACCTCCTTGTATATATACAATCTATGCTGAGTGACCTAGCTCTTTGGTTTCCTTCTTCTGAAATCATTTTGTTTTATTTTCATTATTTTTAGGAACTGGTATTGCTCCTTTCAGGTCCTTTATTCAGGAGAGAACATCTCAGAAAATTGGAGGTTAGAAATTCTTCTGATTTCTAAATCTTTCTTTCCTAAATCCACATTGTTTATGAATGAAAGTGTTTCTGTTCCTCAAAGTATGCAATTAAGTCGTTTTAGTCAGATATTGCAAATTTTACAAGTATTTCTATCAATGTCTGTCTAAAATAAAGAATACTTGATTAAAATGCTAGTAAATTTACCAAAGAAAAATGCAATATATTATTTTATCTTGGAGAGACTAGATTTTTCTTATAACTGAGTAAAAAGGATTTCTCGTCATTTGAATTGTTATTAGAAAACAAAGGATTAAAAAATTATTTAAAGAAAATTCAATTCATTTCTTTCAAGAATTTGATAAAAGCAAGAAGGAAAACTGCTTCTGTTATTTATTGTTCTTTATTTAAATTTGTTAGATTGGCTGTTAAAGATTTTGACATGAATCAGATAAAAGGAAATAGAAAAAAAACTAGTGATATAAATGTTTCTAATATTATTGATATTAGTGATTCATCTCTCTCTCCATATATGCCAAGTATAGTTGTAAAAGATTTTCAGTTACTCTTTTTTACAGGACTAGAATTGTTTCCCTTGCACTAGTGGTACCAAGTGGGGGAGCGTTTTTTTGTTTGTTTATTTTTTTTTTTTTTTTTTTTTTTTTTTTTTTGTGACAATAGTGACAAATTGTTTCAAGGTGTTTATGGAACTGGAAGGTGAAAAGAGTAAAATAGAATAATAATAATAGGTTGAAAAAATATATCCAGAACACTTGCATGTGAAATAGACTTGACTTACAATGTTGTCAATTTTTTGTATAGCATGTGTAAACCTGTCAGTAATAATGTAGGATAACACAATCAAAATTTTAAGTATTTATAAATATCTGAATACAGGAGAATTTTCAAATTTTCTATAAAAATTTACAAAAAAAAGTAAGCTATTTTTAACATTTTTGCATTATGTTATTACAGAATATTACTAGGAGTATTGTTTGAATAAATCAAAATGATTTTATTCAAATACAATTTTTTTTAATTTTTGTCTGAATTTCTGGGGTGAGGAGTTATTATTTACACTGTTTATATTAGGACTATTGTCCTCATCTGACAGCAAATCTTCAGCAAATCGTGACAGTGGCAGTCTAATCAGCAGTGAAGCTGCTCTAAGCTTTAAAGCTCTAAGTTTACTCCAGCAATTGTACTATGTTGAAAGTATTGGTTTATGAATTTGGTAGCATAATGGTTGTGAGTTCAGTCCCTGGGTTGTGCAGTGTACTTGTACCCACTGAAAATGGGTGAACAATAACTGAACAGTGATAAATAAAAATAAAAAGCTAGACGATATCCATAGACACTTATCCTTAGTTGGAACAAGAGTAGTGTACCCCCATATATTAAATAAAGGGTTCAGTTCAGAATTCCCTGTAGGTTACCCAAATTGATATGCCATGGGTGAAATGTTTTGATAACAACAAAGATGATGACGATAATTCAAATATAAATAATGTAAATAACTTTTTTTTTTCTTTTTTTTTAAGTTTGATATTTTTTTAAGTTTGAATTATTTTTTTGTTTAAATTTTGATTTTTACATTTTTTTTAATCTTTGCAATTATTTTTTTTTTTAGGGAACTATCTTTTCTTTGGCTGCAGAAGTGAAAAGAAAGATTATTATTTTCAGAAAGAATGGGCAGAATTAGAAAAACTTAATTTACTCAAAGTATTTCCTGCATTCTCCAGAGATCAGGTTTGTTATTTCTCTTTCTTAAAATTTTTACTTCATTTTCTTTTTTTATGTGCATTCATCTCTTCTGAGCATTATTCTTTTTATGTTATTTTTGTCATTATATATTTGAATAAAAAGAAATACTACCTCAATCCCATAATAGTTGTTATATCTGCATACACATTTAATACATTAAATGTAACAATTTTTATAGGACATAGATAATAATAAATACAGACTGAACATTGACTTAATGGCACTAATAATTTTTCAAAGTGTGATCAGATTAACAATTTTGTCAATTCAACTGAATCAAGGAAAATTCTGATTCAATAACACTTGTCCAATCAATTATTCTATTTTTACTCTGTTCATTTTTATTTTTTTCTTTCTTTCAGAGATTTATTGGAATTCATTTACTTTTTGGGATGACTGTTTATAAAGAATTTAAATATTTTCTTCTTTTTTTTTCTTCACATGAACATTTGACATGTCCCTGCAAAAAATATTATGTAGTATACACTGCTGTTTTTCAATCGTTCAACCTTCTTTTGCATTTATATAAACTGTTTTTTTTTAATTGTTTTGTTTAACACTACCATTGACACTTAGATTTTTTCACAAGCTCTTGCAAGAGATAAATATTATGATGTTGAAAATGCAAAATTTGTCTGAATTTGAATGCAAATTTGTCAGGTTCAGTAATTTCAACTGCTCTCTTTTAATTTTGTCCCAATTAAGAGTTGCAGAACCATCAGTTGCCAGAATATCTATGCTATACTTAAATTTTCCCTGAGATATATATATATATATATATACACAACATATATTAACCAACTTGGCCATGAAGAAGCTTTGCCAATCAAAGTCTGAAGAGTGCCTTTAAATGAAATCCTTCTTGTTATAGATTCCTCAAAATGATCATATCTGTTCAGTTTCATATCCAAATATAAAGTAAATTTCTAAAGATTTTTTATTTATTAAGCTGACAGAGTTAAAAAATAATATTTAAAGTGATACAAAGCTGTCAGATTAATAATGAGCGTGTGTGTGTGATAGAGTTTAGTCACCCTGGTAACGATAATCCCCAAAACAGAACAGGTCCCATATGCTAGAAGGAAAAGGAAGAAACAGGATGTGTCCTGTTTTTATAGCTGTTTAACAGTGTCTTGGCAACTCTGGTAAACCAAGTGAGGGGGGGGGCGGTAATCCAACAGACTATAACAACCAAGATGAGGACATGAGACAGAATAGAATAATGCATAATAATCTTATTCTGCTGCTTATGATCAACTACATAAAACTTTCTTTTATCTCAGGAGGACAAAATCTATGTACAACATATTTTGAAAAAACAAGGACCATTGGTTTGGGATTTACTTGACAATCAAGGAGCATATTTCTATATAGCAGGGTGAGTATTACCTTGAAATGCTAGCACATTGGAGCCATGGAAATGTTATAGTGACTTTTTGCAATTTAGAAATCAAACCCCAACTAATTCACATTGTTTAATAATCTCCCCACATGCCTCTTTCTATGTGTGTCATATCCATTAAAATCATGGGTGATATGATGTAGCTTAGTTGTGACACAAGCCCAAAAAGTATGGGGCATCCAGTGAAGGTCAAACTCACTACACAGTCGTAACTGATTTAGCACGACAGACATGCTAACCATTACACCATGTCGAAGTGCCCCAAGATAATTTTCTAAGTGTAGCTTAAATGCAGCACAATGCCAAAAGTGTCAAGCACCCAGTGAGGATTGAACTCACTACTCTGTTGTAATGTAATTGATCTAAACAACCTTGCTAACCATTACACCCTGTTGAAGTACCTTAGGTATGGGTGATATTGTTCTCCATAGCTTCCTTTCTTTAGTTGCTCTCAGCAATACTTTCTCTTTTAGGACTCCTTTTTCTTCTGTGGCAATTGTTACTTTTTGCAAAAAATTGTCAGTTAGGTTACTTGCTGTTTTCTTTCCATTGATATGTCATGTAAGTATTAAATTCTTCAAACCTCCTTTACTCATCTTGTGTTGCAAAAATTTAAACTGTTTCTTTCTAAAACTGTAAGCAGCATTTTCTTTACAATTCCTATTCTCCTTAAAACTAAAATTCATTTGTCACCTGCTCCATCTATGGCATTCTCAATATTCGCAAAAAAAAAACCAATATCTTAGTTTCTTTAAATCTTTTTGTCATTTGTGATATGCAGCCCACTCTCACTGCACTGGTCTTCAGGTTCCTTCAGATTACCATTGTTACCATGTAGCTGATTTCTAACTTATTAACGCATTGCTGGTTTGTCACTGGTATTGTGATGATAAGCATGGTTCCACTCGATCTAACTGGAATTCATCTGCTTCACAACCATTCACTCCTCTGCCACTTATTTTTGATCTCAGAGTATGTGAAGATTGTTGATGAAGTAAACTGAAGTGAAGAACAGGTCAACAGCAAGTAGCTACATAAAAAAAGAATTCTTTGAAATAAAGAATTAACTCTGGTTAAAAATGTAACAACAATTTGGTTTATATATGATTTGTTGTATACAGCAGTTTTAACCCTCCCCACTTCTGCTTTAATCAAATGACACTGGGATCCTCTTTTGGAATTTACAACCTGTGTTCGTAGCAATTTAAATTTCTAAGTCCTGGTTTTCAGGGCTGGCACAAAGTCTTGGTCAGGAGGTCTCAGTGAACAATGTGAATTCCAGTAGCAGTAATATGGGGAATGTCCAAGTTATCCAAACCTCCACCTTATATGGAGTCCTGTGTCTAGCAGGTGTGGGGTTGACCAGGGTATGAGTTCAGTTATCTCCCACCCTTAGCATCAACCTTTTTCTAAAATCCCACATTTTCAAAATCAAGTAATTTTTCAAATTTAGGGGTTGCCCAGCCCCCTTTTGAAAGTGGTCAGAGGAGTCAAGCCTCCCCTTAAGTCCAACTCCATTCACTTCTCATCTCACACCATTGCTCTATATAGGTCATGCTAATCTCTCTCTTACTTTTCCCACCTTCTCAGTATTCAATCTCAGCCCATTTCCAAATGCTGGTACAACTGTCTTTGTGATGAATCCAAACTTTTAGAATGTGTAGGAAAAAGGGGATTTTCTGTAATTAATCTTTCTTTATCAGCATCATACTGGTTGTTTTAGGTGATTTCCCAAAGCCAGGGATTTGTGATCACATCTAAGATAATCAGAGCCAATCCAGATGGCCCCCTCAAGAATTTTTTTTTGCTCATCTAGTCATCTGGGTGGGAAAGAAAAAGAAAGAAAAATATTTGGACCAACATGCCCATTGTAGACTAGTGTAGTGAAGTATTAGTTAAAACATATTGGCTTCTCTGGCAGTTGTGAGTTTAATCCCAGGGACTGGTAGTGTTGAAAAGACAGTGGAAGAAATGAACAAGCAATGCAAATATGAATAAAACTAGTGAGTATTATCTTCCCTAAGTGAGGAATGCGGAATTAAAATAATCTACTCCAATAGATTAAATAAGAGGTTCAGTTTGAAATTCCAAGGAGGTTACCAAGTGTACAAAGGCAGACATCTGAAAAAGGCCAGAGTGTACATCGGCTGAAACATAACGATCATGATGAACATGCTGGTCTGAATAGTAAAGGATATAATAATAATAATTCTACATTTAAAAAAATCTAGTATCTTATTCAGTTTGATTAGAAGCAACATTTATGCTTTTAACACTTGGATAATATATTATGATTTAAATATATTTTCTGAAAGTAAATATACTCTTATTTTAAGTGATTCATAAGAAATATTTATTTTGAACAAATGCCAAAATTTGACACTTTTGCTTTCTGATTCTATTGTTATTACAGCAATGCCAACCAGATGCCAGACAATGTGCGTGATGCTGTCAAAGAAATCATTCAGGATGAAGCAGAAGTATCTGAAGATGATGCTGATGTATACATCAAGACACTTGAACAAATTAAGCGCTTTCAGATCGAAGCTTGGTCATGATGACATGTAAATTAGCACCAAAATTTCTACTGTAATAAAAGATGTAATAAAATCTTGGACTTGTTTTTTTTTCTCTTCAGATTATACCTAGAGAAAATTTTCAATATAGTGCTATAAAAGTACTCTTTTATACCAAATACAAGCACCATGTGGAATAGTGATGGGAATTCAACTTGTAAAAATAGGCATGTGTAACATAGAGAGAGAGAGACTGCCCCACCCCATCCCAAGGTGGATTTAGTAATCAACAGTGCTAAAGAATTAGGATGAAGGTGCAAATTACTTGGGTAGAAGGGATTCCAGAGTAATTCCAGAAATAAGTTTATTTTTTTTTTCTATTGTTTTTTTTTTTCTCTTAATAATTGTTTCTGGGGTTGAGTTATTAGTTAATTACATGTAATAATTCCAAAGTGATTAAGAGACGGATTCGTTAAAGTAAAGTTCATGATAAATGGCGAATTGGATTTTTGGGTGGTCTGGATGGCAGAATTCAACCAGACGGGATAAGTGGTTTGGGAAAATTTAAGTATACGATGTCTGCAGAAGATCCAGAAGGAGGTCCGAATCCAATTTTAGTACCTCTTGAAAACTGGTTACCTGCGATTTGCATATTAAAATTCGGGGGCGGTGCCTAAAGATGGTTTAGCTCCGCCTCTCTCTCTCTCTATTTAAGCTGCCCGCATGCTTGAGTTAGTCAGATGAGTTCAGAGATCAGAACGCAGAAGTTGCGGCTTGTTGGAATTTCCTGGTCTGGTCTGTTGGTTGCCCTGTGTCAAGAAGACTGATCCAAACCAAGAGATCGAAATAGAACCCGTACAAATCCAGATAACTTTGTCAACAAGGCTGCAAGAAAGCAGACTGCTATATCATAGGGTGCAGACGAAGATCCACGAATTACTTCCCCTAGATCAGCTGAAATTGTTTAGGCAGAAATTTTCCTACTCTCTCTATGTGACTTTCCAACCCAAATGAGTGAATCTCGTTACGACATTTTGTACTTGTGTAAATTCTTCGGTAGACACGTAAAAAACAGTGGCCTAAATAGGGCTCTTTCTACAGGAACAGGAGTTGCTTTTTTTTTTCTTTCTTTTTCATGTGTTTGCAGCTACAAGAAGAAACTTTTGCTGGATGAATAGTGATTTCCTTTCAACAAAATACCCAGCCATTTCCTCCCCTTCCCACCGGATCGTTCTGGGGAGATCGATACACTGCTGTTCAGATCAAGAATTCACAATGTGGCGAATAGTGGTGATTCCTTCAGTTCACCGGAGGAAGATAGGGTGGATTTCTTTTTCAGCCAGAACCACCGGGTAGACAGGACAGAACTGCAACAGGCAGGGTTATTACGTTAGAATTGATGCCTTGTGTCAGGATTCCGACCCGTGGATTTGCCAGGGACACAGAGAGAGAAGTGTGCAATTCCCTGTACAAAAAATAAAGGACTGAAAGCTAAGTACGACCAAAAAGACTGTAGTTACAAACTATCGGTCGGAAAGGCTCAGGAAAAGAAAAAAAATAGAGAGAGGGAGAGGAAGAAGAGAGAACAAGAAAATGAAGAGTAGAGAAAGGTAAGTCACCTTTTTGGCCCTCAGTTTGCTTATTGCACGCAAGTCTGCCAGTGTACAGTTGTTGTGTTCGATTTATTCAACATTGCATGCTGTTGAAGTGTCGATAGTGTGTGAGGTGAGTTTTCCTTTTCTGTTGTCTCTTGTTGAATAGGGGGAAGGTAGTAGTGATCGGGCGTTAGAATGAGTGTAGCAGGTTCGGATATCACAGACGACCAGAGAGAAGCGGGAGTTCCCGAAATTACAATGGGGTTCCACAGACTGATCGGAGGCATGAGACTCCCCTCGTTTAGGGGCAACCCAACAGAACTGCAGGAATAGATACTGTCGATCCAAAAGAAACAAGTCGTGTATGGCTTGTCGGACCAGGAGATGGTCCTACTAGCATACGAAGCAGTGGCCGGTCCAGTGTCCAAATATGTCGGAGGGCTATATAGGGAGAACCCTGCCCTAACTTGGACAGAGCTGAAGTCTGCCCTGGTCCGACAGTAAGCCAGTGAGTGCACGGCCATTGAGGCAGTTAGGAAGTTGTTCAGACTCCGACAGGAAGATAAGGAAGCCATGGAGATCTGGGAGAAAGAATAGCGGACTTAGCGGCACTGGCTTTCCCGGAGCTGGCGACCCGAAACAGTGGTCCGATACAGGCCCGGTTAGCCGACGTATATATGGATGCGTTGAGCGATAGGGAGCTGCGGGGTGACGTCCTGAAGGAAGGACCGAGCACCCTGCCTGCGGTCATTGAAGCAGCTCGCAACAGTGAACAACTTTGGGACAGAATAAGGGGCAGTGTAGCCAGGGACCCCAGGGGGACCAAGATAATGAAAAGGAAGGAGCAGATTCAGGCACAGGACCCGGAAGAAGAAGTAGAGGAAAATTGGGAATTGGAGGCAGATCTGAATAAACGAGAATGGGACTTGAGGTATGGATTCTATAAATCCACGCCAGGCCGGTATAGGCTAGTGTGCTGGACGTGTAAATATGCTGGGCACAGGGCTCGGGACTGTCCAGTCAATTGGGGAGGAGACCCCAGATCTCTGGGACCCAATTGTACGACCTGTTGTGAATACAGGCACAAAGCTCGGTGGTGTACGGCGACAGGGGACCGTAAATTAGGCATTAAGCGAACTAACGCGCTGTTACCACCCACCAGGAAGGCAAAGAGCCCGGGAAACGCCGCTGGGTCACCCGTGAAGGAGTAGGAGGCAGGGTGGACCCAGTCCGAGCAAAACCTCTGAAATGTTGGACGTGTGGAGTGGTTGGTCATTTTTCGGCCGATTGTCAGCAAAGAAGATGCTGACATTGTGTGGGCGCAGGCCACATGAGGCGAGCCTGCACCCACAAGGGAGGGAGTTCCCCAGGACGAACCAGCCGGGATAGGAATGAAATGGAGGAATAGAGCGGAAGGGCGCTATCATCCAAACCCCATCCCAGCCAGAAGGGCAGCTCAGACGAGAAATGGGACCCCAAAGAAATAAGGAACCCTCGTTGCTGGCCCCCGCCTCTCGGTGGTCCAGAAGGGAGGTGAATAGGAAAGATGGAAGGGAGGCCAGAGTGTACCATTTGCTGAAGGAGGGACTGGATCTCACCTGCAATGTCTTGCTGGGAGGCAGGAAGGTTAGGGCCCTGGTTGATACTGGAGCATCAGTATCACTGGTTAGTTCGAGGACCTACAGACAGTTAGGGAGATGGGGAAAGTTGAGGCCAGTAGATTTATCCATAAGCCAGGCCGATATCAGTAGGATGAGGATAGAGGGCATGACATGGTTGCCGTTTCAATTCCCAAGGACTAGAGGTATCATGAAAGTGTATGTGGCACCTGACTTGTGGGGAGAGTTGATTCTGGGGAGTGACTAGCTTAAACAGCACAAGGCCCAGATCCGTTTCGACCCAGCCACCCTGACCTTGGACGGGGTAGAGATACCACTAGGAGAAGACAATTATGAGCAGCTACCCGTAGTAGCCCAGGCAGATATAAAGTTGCCCCCTAGAACCACTGTATCTGGGGAAGGCGAAATTATATTAGAGGGAGCCCTGAATGACGGCTTGTATCAGGAGAAGTGACATTATGTAGTTCACTAGTGAAAGGATCAAGGACCGTACCCCTGCTTCTGACTAATTCGGCTAATAAAACCGTCAGAATAAAGTGAGGAGAAGAGTTAGCACGGGCTTGCCCCGTAAGGGAAGTCGAACAGGTGAGGATAACAAACGAAGATAGGTCTCGGAACAAGACAGAGATTGGCGAATTAAGGGACGAGGACATAACAGTCCCTGAATGTTATAGAAGAGAATTAAGAGCTTTGCTAAGTAGAAACCGGGAGGTAATAGCAATAACAGATAAGGAGCTAGGACAGACAGAGACAGTGGAGATGAGGATAGACACCGGTGACCACCCACCTATCAAATTAAGGCCATATAGAACCCCACTCCACAAAAGGAAATTAGTAGAGGAGGCAGTGAATGAGATGATGGACTCTGGGATAATTGAGAGATCCAAATCTACCTGGACCTTCCCTATCATGATAGTTAAAAAGTAAGGTGGAGAGCACAGGTTTTGTGTTGATTTTCGCCAGCTGAACGCGATTACAAAACCGTTAGCAGTGCCCCTCCCACTGATTGATGACATTTTGGCTCTCCTGGGGAAATCTAAGTGTTTTTCTACCTTGGATTTGAGATCGGGTTATTGGCAGGTGGCCCTGAACAAGGAGGACGAAGAAAAGACTGCGTTCACCTGTCACATGGGTCTTTTCAATTTTAGGGTTATGCCGTTTGGGTTGGCAAATGCCCCGGGTGTATTTAGTCAGTTCATGTCCATAGTGTTGAATGGCATGGAGACGTTTTCCATGGCATATCTAGACGATATCATGGTGTTTTTTAAATCACCTGAGGAGCATTTTGAACACCTGCAGTGGGTGTTCGACTACCTAAGGAGGCATGGCTTGAAGCTGAAGCTGTCAAAATGTCAGTTTTTAAGAGAGGAGACAAAATACCCAGGGTTCATGATAATTAAGGACGGGATAAAGACTGACCTAGACAAGGTAGAGGTAATAAGGGCCATGCCCGTGCCGAAAACTGTAAGGGAGATTAGGGGTTTTATAGGAGCCATAGGATATTATAGGAGGTTCATAACCGCATTTAGTCAGTTGGCGGGTCCTCTGATAGCCTTGATGAAGAAATACGCCAGGTTTAGGTGGACGGAGGATTGCCAGCGTGCATTTGAGGCTTTAAAGAAGCAGCTGACTGCCGTGCCCTTGTTAGTGTACCCAAACTTAGATAATCCCATGGTGCTGTACACTGATGCTAGTGATAGGTGCATCAGAGCAGTACTCACGCAACCATACCCTGATAAGGATGGACCCGTGCCGGGTGTGCCTGAAGAGGTACCAATCTATTTCCTTTCTCATCGGCTTTCCGAGACCCAACAAAGATGGCGGGTGATCGAGAAGGAGGCGTTCGCCATCCTGTATGCTGTGCCGAAGTTGGATTATTATTTGAGTGGGGCAGTATTCACCATTAAGACAGACCACCAGCCCCTCAAATACCTGCTAGAGGCCCTCTACGAACAAAAAGATCCAACAATGGGCGCTGAAGCTAAGTGGGTACAACTGTAAAATGGAGTACCTAGCCGGGAGGGATAACACCTGTGCTGATTTGCTATCGAGGATACCGAAACAGTTGGAAATGGAGTCCATCAAGTTAAAGCCAGGTGTGGACGATAAGGCCTTCCAGATCAATGTAATTAACTCACACTGGTTGGAAAGGAGAGCTAATTGGGAAGATTAGGAAGCGGGTGAAACAGAGACCATTATGGACCCCCACTGGATAGATATTGTTAGGCAAAGTCAAGGGGATAGTGACATAACAGCCATTAGGTCCAGGGTAAAGGCAGGAAATACCTCCAAATATGTATTGCAGGGTGATGTGTTGTATTACCTTTCAGGGAAAGATGAGGAGGTAAGCTTGAAGATGGTGATACCCGAAAAGTTGAAGTCTGAGATCTTAGATCATTGCCATAGAAAGTTAGGACACATGGGGATTGACAAGACGTATGGGTTGATAATGAGGAATTACTATTGGCCCAAGTTGTTTAATGATGTGGATTATGTAAAGAAATGTGTAACGTGCCAAGTGCAGGGTAGAGGAAGTAAGGCTGCACCGGTTTTAGAGACAGATATTCCCCACTACCCATTTCAGAAAATGAGTTTAGACATTTCAGGCCCTTATGGGCCAACTGATAGAGGGAATTGTTACATATTAAGTTTTGTGGATTGGCTGACAGGTTGGCCTGAAGCATTCACCATACCTGA
Organism: Acanthosepion lycidas; assembly: GCA_963932145.1. Lineage (NCBI taxonomy): Eukaryota > Metazoa > Mollusca > Cephalopoda > Sepiida > Sepiidae > Acanthosepion > Acanthosepion lycidas. The sequence goes on from OZ010591.1 coordinate 67,824,859, forward strand.
TAAGAAGGCGCGAAAGGTGTCCGAGATAATACTTGGCGAGATATTTCCCAGGTATGGGGCTCTCGAACAGTTGGTTACGGATAACGGCTCGGAAAATGTGAATCAGGTTATGAGGGAGACATTGGGAGAACTAAATATTCAACACATAACCACCTCCCCATGCCATCCCCAGAGTAATGCCAAGGTGGAGAGATTCCATAAGACTCTTGCTGATGTGCTGGCTAAATTAGCAGAACATAATAGGGAGAAATGGGATCTGTTTTTAACCTAGGCCTTGCCAGCTGTGAGATTCTCGGTGAACGAAACGACCAAGTTTTCCCCTTACTATTTGGTATATGGCTGGGACTTGGGCTTACCCATAGACAACCTATTAAGGCCTAGGAGGAAATACTTAGGGGAGGACCATCACAGGATAATTTTAGAGTAGCAGCACAAAATCTTTACACAGGTGAGGGGGAAGAATTCGAAAAGCCCAGAAAAAGCGAAATGATAGGATAAATAATAATAGAGAAGAGGTTTCTTTCCAAATAGGTAACCCGGTGTATTATAAAATACACCTGAGAGACGGTAAACTGGACCAGAGGTGGAGCCCCTGCTATAGAATAGTAGAACAGGCAGGTCCAGTGTCCTTTGTGATATGGAATCAACTGACCAGGAAAGTGAAAAGAATACACGCGAATGACATAAAGTTAGCTGAGATAGAAGATTGAGAAGGGGGCGGCATAAAGACAAAACAGAAAAAACTGAGGAGGACCACACTGGTGGAACCAGAACCACTAGGAAGTGATAGTGAAGCTAGCGAGGAAGTCAAAATTAGTTCCACTACCCTTCAGAGGCTGATGGAGATAATTCGATCCCCGGTTGGACATCGTGAGGAAGAGAATATTAAGCCTAGTGATGGCGGAGAAGACGGATCGAGCGATTGGGATCCTGACGACGAGATTCCGTTAGCACAATTACGTAATCAATGGCAGTCTGAACAAGCGCTTGATAATGAGGAGGAGCTGCCAACGAAGCGGTGATTGCGAGGAGCAGCGCCTTTTGAGTCGGCCAATTAAATAGAAAATCTGTGCAGAGGTTGTGTTGAACGAGTGACAGTCTGGGGTCGATTGTGCAGTTGTCGTCGGCGTTATGCAGGCCGTGTAGAAGGGCCCCTGCGCGGACTCGGCGCTGGCAGTAGTGTGGGTTGGTCCTGAATGTGTCACTCCACAATGCAGCTGTCTGATGAAAAAAAATATATATAAATAAATAAATAAATATGTAAGATAGACTATTCTCTCCGTCTCTTTCAGACATGGACAAGAGAAGGCCCTGGGCGCTGGTGATACTGATTTTGGCTGCTAATGTCTGGGAGCACAGTGAAAATACCATGTTTAAGAAGACGAGCGAGGTGATCATAACTAGATCAAAGTGGTTAATCACATTAGTGATAAATTTACAGCCATATGAATTGCTACTAGCCCAGTTAAGGGTCGAGGTAGATAAGTTAGAGACAGCCAGGACACAAGTCGCCGGAGAGTATTCACAAGGTCTAAACTACCACCGGGTGTTGTACTCCTTAACACAGGAGTCCCTAATACTTGAGAGGCAATGGAAGGAGATGAGCGATTATTTAAAGGGAATTAAGTTGTTGAAAACTAGACAAAAGAGGGCAGTATTACCTATAATAGGTAAGGCATTAGGTGTGTTATTTGGCATGGTGTCTGAAGATGAGATAAGGACCTTAAGGTTGATCAAGAGGAAGCTGACGCAGGTAGAGAAGAGGCAGCAATCGATGGCCCAGGTAGTTAAGGAAAGCGTATCAATACTTAATGTTACTAGGTTAGAAGTGGCTAAGTACAGAGAGAGTATTAATTGGTTAATTGCCTACCTACATGATCTTAGGCAAGAGCTGGCGAATGTAACCACAACTATCACAACTGAGTACCAGGAGCTGGAGGGTTTCTTGCTAAAGCATCTCCAGTTGTTAGCTATAGTGAATAGGGTGCGCCAAACCAGTCATATGTTAACATGTGAGAGCACAGTTGGATATGCTGTCTATGGGACACCTATCCCCGAGCATAATAACCCCAGAACGACTAAGGGCGGTACTGCTGGAAATACAGTCCAAACTCCCCCATCATCTTGGTTTGCCGGCGGACCCCACTCAACAATTATGGAAGTATTATAGTGCCTTGGGATGTGTTACCATGTTGGAAAGAAGTAAATTGCTAGTACTGGTTTCAGTTCCCCTATTAAACTGAGACGGCACTTTCGAGGTTTACCAGGTATTAAATCTGCCTCTTCCTTACCCAAAACCAACCCCAAGGTTAGAGGCAGAGGCTAGGTACAAAGTAGAGACAGAATTCCCCGCTCTAAACATAGCCAGGACAAAATTTATGTTACTGACAAGAGAAGAAGCACAGAGGTGCAAGAATAATGCTCTGGGCATTTGCGCATCTGCAAGTGAAGTCCCATTAACAGGTAGCCATGAATTGTGTGTGATAGATTTATTTAGAAAAAATAAGAAAGGAATCAGAGACCATTGCCGAGTAGAGATACTGACTGATGTAATGCTACCCGCAGCTGTTAGCATTGCAGACGGGATCTGGGCAGTGGCCACTCAGGGTGAAATGGAGCTCTCTAAGATCTGCGAGAATGAAATGACAATGAGAGTTATTCCCCCCTTGACCATTTTAGCTTTACCCCTTGGCTGTGGTGCACACGGGCTGACCCTATCATTACCCGCCTACTATCAAGCAGAAGAGAGATCCGAAGGGAATGAGGCATTGTTGAAATTGGTAGGATCAAATGAAACTGGATGGGCTGGATTATGGGATCCAATTACGAAAGAGTTCCCTCAGTTTTCGTTAAGGAAAATGCTGGGGTTACTGAAACTTGTTGATAATTTTGATTTTGGGCAACTGAAGTTAGAATTAACTAGGCAAGACTCAGACTGGAGAGAGAAAATGGTTGCCATAGTAACCTGGACAAATGTTGTGGGTATTATATTAATTATAGGTATGACTTCTTTGAGTTGGTGGTGGTGGTGGAAAAAGAGACAAGTGAGAATGTCGAGTGTGGAAGTTGAACTGGCAGAAAGTGGAATTGCGGAGTGTGCTGGGAACCCAATTGGTGCACATTACCTTGACCGAGATGCATTAGAACCTGCAGCCGATGTGGGAGAACAGCCCACAGCTGCTGTGAGAGAACTGGAACCTGTAAAAAGCAAGGACAGCTGAATGACCCTATTTCTATTATCGTCTTATTTTTGGTATGACATCTCATGTGTCATTTACTAGTAAATGACAGGTGGGTAAGGGAGGAATTGTGACATAAAGAGAGAGACCCCCACCCACCCCAAGGTGGATTTATTAGGTTGGTGCAAAAATAATGTCGTTTTCTCACATGTTACTATGTGAGAAAACGACATTATTTTTGCACCAACCTCTTAGTAATCAACAGTGCTAAAGAATTAGGATGAAGGTGCAAATTACTTGGTTAGAAGGGATTCCGGAGTAATTCCAGAAATAAGTTTATTTTTTTTTCTATTGTTTTTTTTTTTTCTCTTAATAATTGTTTCTGGGGTTGAGTTATTAGTTAATTACATGTAATAATTCCAAAGTGATTAAGAGACGGATTCGTTAAAGTAAAGTTCATGATAAATGGCGAATTGGATTTTTGGGTGGTCTGAATAGCGGAATTCAACCAGATGGGATAAGTGGTTTTGGCAAAATTTAAGTATACACTGTCTGCGGAAGATCCAGCAGGAGGTCCAAATCCAATTTTAGTATCTCTTGAAAACTGTTTACCTGCGGTTGGTGGAAACACATGGTGGTCCAGGCGATTTGCATATTAAAATTCAGGGGCGGTGCCTAAAGATGGTTTAGCTCCGCCTCTCTCTATATAAGCTACCCACACGCTTGAGTTAGTCAGATGCGTTCGGAGATCAGAATGCAGAAGAGGCAGCTTGTTAGAATTTGCTGGTCTGTTAGCTGCCCTGTGTCAAGAAGACCGATCCAAACCAAGAGATCGAAATAGAATCCGTACAATAACTTCGTCAACAAGGCTGCGAGAAAGCAGACTGCTATATCATAGGGTGCCATGATAGATCAGCCGAAATTGTTTAGGCAGAAATTTTCCTACTCTCTCTCTGTGACTTTCCGACTCAAATGAGTGAATCTCGTTATGACATTTTGTACTTGTGTAAATTCTTTGGTAGAGATGTAAAAAACAGTGGCCTAAATAGGGCTCTTTGTACAGGAACAGGAGTTGCTTATTATTTTTTTTTCTTTTTCATGTGTTTGTGGCTACGACAAGAAACTTTTGCTGGATGAATAGTGATTTCCTTTCAGTGAAACACACAGCCATTTCCTCCCCTTTCCACCAGATCATTCTGGGGAGATTGATACACTGCTGTTCAGATCAAGAATTCACAACATGGCGAATAGTGGTGGTTCCTTCAGTTCACCGGAGGAAGATCAGGTGGATTTCTTTTTCCGACGGAACCACCAGGGAGACAGGACAGAACTGCAACTGGCAGGGTTATTATGTTAGACATGCCATTTCAAGTAATTTCATGATTCCTGGAACTAAATAATCATGCCACAGACAAAATTATTTTAAAAAATAAGCATTCTTTACGTAATAAGCTCCATGTCAGTGGTGGTTGAAAGAAATAATTTTGCTGGCACTTGAATTTGCTCCACAAAAATACATGCTTGCATTGTGAAACATCCATTAATATGAGAAGGGAGATAACTTTGGGATAAAATTATTTCTTTCAATTAGATTAAAAAAAATATTGCAAAATAAATAAACACTATAGAATTTAAAATTTCAGAAAATTTTTATTACATTAAATTTACATGATTATGTGTGTGATACAAAATTTGTTTTGATAAACAGTTACATATAAATAAATACCAAATGAAAATTAAATTTCATATCAGCAATATTCAGAGTTAATTTCTCTCATATCTGAACTCTTCTACCAAATTATATCAATCTATAAATTGGATAGATATCAATTAGACATGACATGATTTAGCAATTCTTGAACATTCTGGTCATGAGTTTAATTTTAAATATAATTAATTTTATTTTATTGCTGCAATATTTATAGTATATTGGTGTGATGGCATATCTTTTGAAATCCATAACAAAAGAGAGCACCCCCCCCAAAAAAAACTAAGTCAGCTGAATTTAAAATGGTTTTTATACATGTAAATATTGCCCTGTTGGAAGGGCTTAGAATATGAATCCACTGCAGAGGCTACTTTCAGATAGATAATTACAGACTCAGGTATAAATCAGATTTTCTTTTTTTTTCTAAATGTTCATCCAAATCAAGGCCCAAGAGCCACTCAAAATCGAGGAATGATGAATGAAGTTGTATCATGGACATGGGAGGAAGTAAGTGCAAGTTAGGAAGATATGTAGGATAGATAACAGTTGAACTGAGTCTTGAAAAGGTTAAGAATGTAATGAACAAAAAGCATCCCCTTGGGAGTCTGTTCCACAAAGCAGCAGTTCTTATGTCAAGAGTTTTTTAGCCTAGTGTAAACTGGATTCATGTTTATCTATATTTATATCAATATAAACTTGTATTTGATATTAAATAACCTAACAAGCGTTGAAATGTTGTTACATTAACTAACCTAGATGTAACTGTAAGTTCAATGCTAACAGTTTCTTCTCTCACATTTCTCACTTGTGGAACTCTCTTTCAGTTTCTTGCTTTCCCGACAACTTTGATCCAAAATTTAAATTCAATGTCAATTGTTATCTTCTCTCTCCTTAATTCCTGTTTTTCATTATTCTCTCTCCTTAATTCCTGTTTTTCTTTTCCTTATATTTTTTCACACTCCTTAACCCCTTGTATCTTAGTGTCTTTATTATCTTCCTTAGGGTGAAATGATTTTTTCTTTTTAAAAAAAAGAAAAAGCCTAACGAATATATAAATCAACATTACATGAGGCTATTATCCAAATTAGATTTTTCAGATATTTTTTTGTTTTTTTCAGTCATAACCTTAATAACAATCTTTGCAATTATTTACTAAACTCAGCTTAGTACTGTACATGGCCAGATAGGAGAAAATGAAAGGAGGAACAAGATTAGATTACACAAATACTTCAAGTGCAAACAGCTTGCCTGTCAAGGAATGTTTAAATATAGTTTATCACTGTCATACAATTTTAATTAGCACAGTTTTCTGTTGGGATTGGTCAAAGTGTTCCCTATATATGAGATAATGATATATTAGGTTGATGCAAAAATAATGTCGGTTTTGACGTATTTTTTAACGTCAAAAACCGACATTATTTTTGCACCAACCTAACATAATCAAGAAAATATGAACACTGAGCAAAATGGTTACTATATATTGTTGGAAGGAGATGGGAGTCAGCTTAAACTGACACTAGGATTGATTGATTCATTCATTCATTTTCTATGTGTTATTTAAAGCCAGAAAATCATTTTATGATTGTAAGAATTTTTTTTTTTTCAATTTAATAATTTAGAGACGCAATTCTTACTAATTAGCCTGTAGCTGAGTGGGGAGAGGTGATGAATTCAAACCTTTCCCAAGGATATTTGCATAAAAGTGAATATAACAACCCAAATTGGAATTGGAACTCGGCTCTCTGATTAACAATTGATAACCATTACCCATTACACTATCCACACATCCAAGCTTATAGCACCTGGTATTCCCAAGTGGTCACCCATCTAGGTACTGACCAGGTTCAACATTGCTTAACTTTGGTGATCATATAGGAACTGGTGTTTCAACATGATATGATTATAAGCCTCAGACAGCTATGGGTTAAATATTATAAATTTTTCAATATAGTCCTTTTGAAATTATTTTATTTCTCATGGAACTTGATGGACCCTACTTTTTATTTTTAAACATTTGATCTGTTGGGTAGTAACATCAATGGTCATACTACAGCAAATAAGCATAAGCTATCAAAATTTCAAAGCAGAAGAGGACAATTGGATTTTGGGTTGATATTTATTACTTGTAAGTATCAGGGATTTTCTAAACACATTACTGAGAGAAAAATTATTACTCTTCTTTTTTTTTTCTTTTAAGTGTTTGTAATAAACATCAATAAACTTTAACTTCAAATGAAACTGCTGAGTTTACATCTCAAGAGGTTTACATAAATTTTTTTATCAATGTGCATGTGAAAATGAAATCAGCATGTCGAGTTCAAATTCAGTCCAAAGTCATTGTGTTTACTTTCACACAAATACTTTTGGGAAAGGCATGAATTCATTTCTTCTTCCCCCAACTATGGAATAAATAGCACGGTAGACTTATCTCTCAAGATTTGTTTGGCAACCAGTCTTAAAGGATAAAATAAATTTGAAACCAGCTGGATGTGGGGATGACAACTCCACCCCATAAAAAAGACCAATTGCTATAAAAGCCACAACAGTAACCCTAATATAGTGAGGTTGTGGCCCTATACTCCCCATGGCATGAGAAAGAATCTTTTATGATTTAACACCATGTTGTACTCACAATTATTAATATTGAATTAAGGTTGATTACATTAATTGCTGAAATCATTAAAGCTACAAATTGCACTTATATTGTTGAATGCAAAAGATTCCAGTTACTTTAAATTATTGTAAATGTATAATAATTACCAATTTGTAAGTAGATGCATGATGTGTCTTTTATGCATGAAAAGTTGGCCATTTTCTGAGATATTTATTTTTGTTTTTTTCTGCAGGCTTTAAGAATGAGAAGAGAGACAACCTGAAAATGGCTGTGCAAAATGTTTCAGCCATATCACCTTTTTGTTTTTCTGCTTTTCACTGTGAATATGCAAATTATTTTCTGCTTTTCACTGTGAATATGCAAATTATTTTTGCAACATCACTGATTTTCTTCCTTAATTGATTTTAAAACTCTGACTTCAAGTTTCTGCATTCTTACATTGCTTGTTGAAACTATAGCGAAAATTTGAAAAGAAACCTGAATGAAGATAATGAAGGTGGCGAAGGAACTTTGAAATTTCAAGAAGTGGCATCTCTGATGTACTCTTGAAGTTTCAAATCATTGGAAGTAAAACTTGGTAAAACTCAAAAGTGGCAGTAGAGGACATTACAGAAAGTGATCAAAATAGCTAAAGCTCAAAGAAGAAATTGCACTTTTATCTACTGACACCAAAATTGAAGCACTGAGCATACACCTCTAATAATTACCTATGTGTATGCAGATGTTGATTATTGTGTCTTACAGATTAGTTAGTGAATTCTGTATTGAAATTTCATTTTTTGCAGCAAGTTTTCTGAATGAGTTGTTAGACAACTTTCAGAAATTATTATACAAAAGTTTTCAACAGTTTCAGCTTTTTCCACCATAAATATACAATTTATTTTGTTATCAGAGAATTTTTCTTTTTTTTTATTTTAAATATAAAACTCACTTTGAATTCCTGTATTCTTTCATTGCTTGGAATCAGTAAAAGTTTCCAAAGATAACTGGAATGGCAAAGAAAAGTGAGTAACTTTAGAATTTCAAGTCATTTCTCAGATGTCCTCTTTAAGTTTCAAAACACTGGAAGCATTTCACAAATTAATAAAGATGTGGTCATCATTGAAAGTTGTAGATTGGTATGCAAACCGATCAAGATAATAAAATCACAGATAAAGAAAATTGATGATTAGGTATTAATATTCAATTTGGTGTCAGTAGATAACATTAAGTGTATCCTTTGATAACATGAACTCAAGGGATAAATAAAAGCTCAGAAATTAGTGTTAATCAAATGGTATTTAAAGACAAGATTAAGTTGTTCTAAAAGACATAAACTATGGGATGTAGATTCTTGAAAGATCATATTCAATAATCAAACAAGTATGGCTTATCATTGTAATAAGAGAAAACTGGAATGTGAAATATGTGAAGCTATATGACAAAAACAGGGAAATTTGGTAAGAGTTTGATGCTTTGGGGAGTTGCAAAAAAAGAATAATAACAGAATTGTTGATTAAAATAATTGCTTGCTTACATAGGGTCAAATACATAAAATTCCTAAAGGACTGTAGTGATATAACAACAAATAAATCACTAAGTAACCTAAAACCCTTAGTACTAGACTATGCAGGAGTAGGAAACCAAAATAATAAATAATTAATAAGAGAAAAGTTAAAAGTTAAGTAATGAAATTACTTTAAAATATAGATACGAATGATAATTAACAATAAAGAAAAAGATTATAAAAAAAAAAAATAAATATGAAAACTCCCATCATGCACTGGAACAAGCATTTTGCCACCAATTGAAACAGAAGTCAAATTTTCTCCCTCTTTATCTTTGGTGGCCAAGTGAAATAGATGTTTAGGGACATTGTTCTGACAGACTAGGTGCTACCAAACAGATAAGCATAAACTTTTTATCTCTGTATATGTATTATGAAATATACAAACATTACTCTAAAATGTATGCTAAAGCATTTTATTGTTTTTGTTTACATGTTGTATATTTTATATGATGTTTGAGATTTATATATTTCTGTTGTGAGGCTGATGATGTCTTTTTAATCTCCAAACAAAATTCCATATAGATATATAAAAAAAGAAGTTCATTCAGATAAAGTCAGCCATCAGTATAACCTCAAAAAAGTACCATTTGATACAAGGCTTAAAAGGACAGATTTTTCAATATGATAGACCTCCATATCATACATGAAAGCTTGACAGGTGGTGGATCCACCATATTAGAAGATTGCCTAGATCAGCATTCGAATTTAAACATCATCAAGCAAATGTTCACAGAATTAAAGAATAGAGGTTGTTATAAGGATCCACACAATCTTGAAGAGTTTTGAAGCTCAGCTGCAAGGAATGGTGTCTTACAGCTGTGAAGATTGTGAAACATTTCTATTCTTTTCTTTCCAGGCACATCAAGGAAGGCAGTTATTTAAACTAAGGGAACTCAGGAAACATAAATGGTGTCTTCTTGAAATGAAAATTATGTTATCAAGTTCCTTATTATTAATTCAATATTAAAAATTGGTTTGTCTTTTGTGAGGTAGCCTAAAACTTTTACACAATCATTTTTTTTTTAAATTTTGGATGTTGTCTCATCTCACCCCAGCTGGAAAACATGCTATGGTATGGAAATGACTCAGAAAGAGCCAATATTTCACCTTTAAAAGGTTTAATATAAAACATCTATTTACAAGATGGTAATTATTAGAAATTTAAAATAGTTTTAAGTGGCCAAAAGACATTTGCACAGTATTGTATCATTTTTTTCAATTGACTAATGTAAGTTTTCATATAAATGTTTAAGCCCTACAGCAAAACTCTTTTTCTATTTTAGCAAAGAATATATGTTGCTAAATTAAATAAATTGTTAACCACTTCCAGACAGACCAGCCAAACAGGAGCATTTGTTTATAACAAATCTAATAATATCAATTCAACCTAGAGGAATATATGCTATTAAATCAAATCATGCAACATGGCATCTATATAGTAGCAAATTACTTCAAAATTAGCAGCTCATTTTATTATTTTTCATCAACAGATGATTGAATATTGGGCAATATTTATCCTTCTTGCCTGCAAAAAATGGTATGACAAAAGGACATTTATTATCATGACACCTCTATTGCTGCATACACTTTTTACTTTATTGGCAATGTTTATTGTTTTAAAAAGCAAAATAGATAATATCATATGTTTATTCAAATTTTCTTGTTCATTGATATTTTAATAAAATTATAAAAAAAAATAAATAACTCATTTTCATAGTTATTTATAAAATAGTAAATAATAAATATTGCATTGTAGTTGGTTTATATATTTTGATAATTTTGTAATTTTTTATAAATTTTTGTATAAAATGATTTATTTTCAAATTTATTTATTTATAAAATGCTAAATAATAAATCTTTATAAATAATAATTATCACATTGTATTTGGTTCACAATTTTTTATAATCTTTTGAACAAACATTGTCAAGGGAGTCAAAAGTGTATACAATAGTAGTGGTGTCAAAGGAATAACTGTTTTTTGACACACTTTTTTTTCTTTGTGGGGGGTCACAAACGTTAAACATTGTTGAATTTTGATATCATAAGAATCAGATATAGTTTTATAAACACTTAGTTCTGCCCTGTCAGTTGGGGATCTTAGCTGTCTTGCAGGGAGGTAAGACCCAATCACCACCACCATAAAAAAAAATGACCTCTTTGCAAATTTTAATATATTTCTGACCAATGTTTACTTATCAATTCAAGTACAGTGTGACCCGAATATAAGAGAAACCCGGATATAAGAGAGATTTACTCTGGTCCCAAATTAGAGCGATACTTACCTAAACAAAATAGACCAAACCCGGATATAAGAGAAACCCGGATATAAGATACTTATTCTCCGGTTCCGACAACTCTCTTATATCCGGGTTACACTGTATAAAAAATTGACATTAAATAATCCAACAAGAATTGACATACACCAAAAAATATTTAGGAGGCTGATGTAATTGACCAAAATATGATATTCATTAGTCAAAATGCCTCTTCCCAATAACCTGTTCATAATCTTACAAGTATATTAAAGTACAAGCGGGCTAACTTGTGTAGATAGCTCTCAAGTTAAATTTAAATTATCTTAAAACTAGTAAAATTAAGAAATAAATTCAGTTCAGCAAATGTTATTTCAAATCATATAAATTATCATATTAATGAAAAAATATTTACTCTATGAATGAGCTGTATAATTACCCTTGCAAACTAGGTTAACAGATTATTTATTAGTGCAATGAATTTGACCTTTACAAAGAGTTTTATTAAAGTGCTCTTGTGTCAAATTGATCAAAGCTTAATAAATATTTATTATGTTAACAGTATCAGTAATGATATTGACATAAGTTCATAACTTTATACTTTACTTTCTTATACAGTGTAACCCGGATATAAGAGAGATTTTCTCTGGTCCCAAATTAGAGCCTGTGTTAATGTAAACAAAATATACCAAACCCAGATATAAGAGACTTCTTCTCCGGTCCTGACAACTCTCTTATATCCGGGTTACACTGTATGTGCAACTGATTGATGTCATTTTCACAATGCATAAAAATTCAATATAACATGGATCACAGACTATAGAATTAATTATTTTTGTAAAATTAGTTTTCTTTTCTTAATAAACCTTATCAACACAACATTTGTTATAGAACTTCATATCTAACAGCCAACGGTTCCTGGCCTAACTACTGAGTCAATTCTGGAAGAGCTTCAGTCTCATCATTGATATGTTTTTTTTATTATTATTATGTTTTAAATACTTTTTGAATATTTTAAAGGTGTCTAGTTATAGATTAAGCAGCAACATAGAAAAAGGTTAATTTTGATAGAAGATAAAATATAAATTATAGATAATTGATTTACTTTTGTGATGGGTATAAATACATATAGTGGTGATATTATTACCTCTGTCTCATAATGTTTCTTACAGTTAGTACAGGAAATATGTCCCATAATTTTTGTCTGAATTTCTGAGATTAATATGCCATTTACATGTTGACTATTATCCCCATCTTTATTGTTGTTATCACAATGTTTCAGCCATTGTGACTTCTGGCATTCATCAAATGTATGTCAATCTGTATAACTTACAAGGAATTCCAAATTGAACCCTTTATTTAATCTATGGAGGTAGACCGTTCTTGTTCCACTAGAGATGTCTTGTCTAGTTCTTATTTTTAGTACTGCTCAATTACTGCTTGCCCTGTTTCCACTGAGTTCAAATACATACTGCCCAGATCAGGGATTGAACTCACAATTACTATGTCACCAAATTCATGAACCAGTACTTTAATCTACTAGGTGGTTGTCCTGTGGGAATTCTCTGTAGATTACCTGAATTGACATACACCTGATGAAGGCTGGCGGGCATAGTGGCCAAAATGCTGTGATAACAACAACAAAGATGAAGACAATAGTCCACATGTAAATATTGTAAATAACTGTCCCATAATATTTCTTATGTTTTGTATGTGAAAATTGAAGAAAAGATAAACTTGATTAAAATGAAATAGTTTATGAGTTTAGTGCTTAGAACCATTAATTTTGAGAAACATTTATATAATTTACATTTAAGTGTTTTTTGTTTGTTTTTTTTTTTTAAATAATATCTCGGTTCCATTTAATATTACTTACCATCCAATTATCATGTTAAAGTTTTCCTTATTATTTATTTTACATGAATTTCAAGTATCCTTTGTCATTTCCTGATATTTTCCTGTATATTTGGCAAACAATATTAACCATTTATTAGAAATTTAAGCCAATGTTAAGTTAAAACCCAAAATAAATACTATTTTATAAACACATTATATTTTTACACAAAAAAAAAACAGTTGTTTTTTAGGTTTCATATGCATTTTAGTTTTAATTTTTTTTAATTCATGTATTTTTAATTATTTGGTTATTGTTTTATTTTAACTTTACAGTATTATAGTAAAGTAACTTTTTGGGTCAGTAACATTTTGAAATTTTCAATTTTTGTTTATTTTTGAAAATTTTAAAACTCTTTAAAAAACATTCCTACTGTCAGGTTTAAATGTAACAACAGAAAGTTGTCATGAAGACATGAACATAATTTTTAATAAGTGTTGCTAATAATCAAAAAGAAATATGCAACTGTAACAACAATTATGGAACAGACATTAAGTTCTGTCATAAATAATTGTTGCTTTTAAAAACCAATTCTAATCTTTTGAAGTCTAAAGGTGATAAACTAAAACAAAAATTATTTATGACTCAACCTAATAATATCCAATATGGTTTTTTTCTGAGCTGTGACATTCTTGTCTTTTAAAGATTTTCTTTTGCTGGAACCATTTGTTCAATTGATATCTGACTCTTTTCCAGCTGATTGATTACAGGTGAATGGAGATTGTCACTTTTTTTAGTCTGGAACAGATAAAAGTATTACATTTTTTTAACTTGTCTCATATTACAAATTTAATTTAAATTATTTTTTCCATATAAGGAAATATATAATTGGTAAAAATTCATTTTTGACACTTTCACTGCTGCATTATTATAAGAATTTGTATCTGGCTGTGCTGGCTCATTTTATTTTTACAATAATGTTCACCCTATACAAGACCCAAGAGCCACTCAAAGTAGAGAATTACAAGCTAAAAGGCAGAGTTTATGAGGACATATTGAGAAGATAACTTTTAAACCTAAAATAGTTTGAGATTGTAGTGATCAGGGAAGGATCTTCTTGAAAATTTGGTTCTATAAAGTAGTGGTTCATTGAAAGATGATGTTCAAGTGGGATTTACATCTCATCAGTGGAATATGAAGAGAATGAGAATGATTCCTTACAATGTCTATGGTATGGTGGATCTTAGCCATAAAGGTTAAAACTCATGGAACTAAGGAATGTAATTCATCTGAACACTTTCTGAACACTGGAAATAGCAATAGAGTAATGAGAGGCTTGCAAAAAACACTGATGGCAATTTCTAATGGATGCTAAGATTTTGATTTTGATTGTGTACTCTGCAGTACAGACTAAGCTAAATGACATTCCTAACACACAATATAATAAAAAATATATCAAAAACAGTTTGTGCTGTATGCTAATATATTTCTATGCTTGTTTAAAAATAGCACAAGTGCATGTTAGTTATAATGCAAATGCTAGGGACCAACTTTTCACTGTATCTTGAAAAATGTATATATACATCAACAGCAGACAGTGTAAGTTTCATAAAGATGTATAAGCATATCCACAGCAGCAGAAGTGTTAAAGTGTAAAAATGGTTCTCTCAAAGAAAGAAAAATGATTGAAGACAAGTTTCTTTATTTCTTATATATAGAGAGACATAATTACACTTTGAAAATGTATATATACATCAACATCAGGCAATGTAAGTTTTGCAAAGACGTATAAGTACATCTGCAGCAGTTGAAGTGTTAAATATCTTTTGACAGTATCATAAAGAGTAGTGCTTACTGAAGGCCACATAAACTTATGAGCATAGAAAATAATAAAAAATTGTTTCTGAAAACATCAGGGTATTATTATTAACCTGAACTTTGCAGAAAGTCAAATGAATATCTGCTAAGAATATATAAACCATTTTGGAAGTTTGATCTTAAAAATTTAAATGCAATATCAATTGTTATCTTCTATCTTCTTAATTCTTGTTCTTTTATTGTTCTCTTCTTTATAGTATTTTTTTTCTCATATTCTCAGTAACCCCTTGCATCTTAGTGGCTTTATTATCTTGCTTGGAGAGAAATGATTTTTAATAAATTATAAAAAAATAAAAGAAAAAAATGCTTACATTGGCATTTGTGGAGTTTGTTCCAGGAGATCCAATATTGTTTGTAATAAATACCTTTAAAAAGATACATTAGTTTGGATTTAATAAAGTATGATCCTAACTGCTAAAAGTTAATTATTCATGCAAAATACAAAGAAAATATTAAACACAGAATTTTACAACAAAATAAGATATTCCAAACAATAACAATCAAAAATTTGTCAAGTACTCACTTTGCCATAAGAAAACTACATAATTCACAATGGCACTTCATGGTTGTATTATAAGCAAAAAAGAAAAAAAAACAACAAATGGCTTTTGTCTCATTAAATATATTTAAAAAGTAGTGCAGCTGGCATAATGGTTATAAGCATGGAAATGGAATCAAAGAGCTGAGTTCAAGTTCTGGTCTTGTCTGTTATATTTACTTTGCACAATTTTCTAGGAGAAAGATATAAATCTATTCTTCTCCCTCTACTGCTAAATGTGGGTTAAACAGGATAAACTGGGCTCATTAGTTTTATATTAATACCGACTTTGCCCCCACATGACAATAATAATAAGTAATCTTCATATTAATACAGACTTCCAACCCCCCATATGACAATAATAATAAGTAATATTTATACTAATATCAACTTTCCCCCAGAAGGCAATAATAATATATATTAATAGTAACTTTTCCTCCATATGGCAGTAATAGTGATTTTCCAAGCATAGCTTAGATGTGGCACAAGGCCGAATGTATGGGGCACCCAATGAGAATTGAACTCACTACTCAGTTGTAATTGTTCTAGTGAGACAAGCTTGCTAACCAATACACCGTCTCAAGGTGCCCAAATAAGGCAATAATAAGTAATCTTTATATTAATACCAACTTTCCCCACATATGACAATAATAATAAGTAACCTCTATTTTAATACTGTAGTATTTATCAATTTTCTCCCATAAGGTGTGTGTCATACTCCAAAAGAAAAAATGTTAAATAAGGCTTTACTCATATTAAAGGATCAATGAAGTAATAAAATTCAAGATAACATGCACGTTTGTTGATGTCTTGCTTTTTTTTTTTTTATCTCTATCCCTTTCTCTTTTCTGTTTTTTTTTTCCTCTAGCGTTTGTACTTGCTTTATTGATTTTCTCCCATAAGGTGTGTGTCATACTCCAAAAGAAAAAATGTTAAATAAGGCTTTACCCATATTAAAGGATCAAAGAAATAATAAAATTCAAGATAGCATTCACATTTGTTGATGTCTTGCTTTTTTTTCTCTATCCCTTTCTCTTTTCTGTTTATCTTTTCCTCTAGCGTTTTTACTTACTCTATATTTTGTTCCTTTTTCTACTCTCCTTTTCTTTTGCTTTTTCCAGTTCTTTTGTAATCTGGAGATAAACAGACAGGCAGTTGATGACCATATACATTAGGCCTAGGTAGAAATACCAGGAAGAAACCATTTGATTCAAAGCAGAACACTCAAGTAAACTGATCCTATGCATAAGTGACAACTCATATATAAATGTTATTTTCATTTTTTTACATGTACTATACTGGTTCTATATGATGTTTAAACTAGAGAATAGTAAAACTTGCTTAAGCGACTCAAACAATATATTTATAGTAAGACAACTGTATACAGAGTGTATCAAAAATACTTTTACAAACTTTGGGTGTGGGTTCCACACCAAAACAAGGACAAAAGTCCATATAAACATATGTCTGAAAATCCTTCATTTTTGATTTATTAAGTTTAAAGAAAGTTTGTGATAGATGGTGCTATGTTGTCATGTAGACTAGGTTACATTTGTCATTCGTGTGCATTTGTGATGAGTCTGTCTTCAACATTTAATGTGTATAGTAGTGAGTTAACTGAGAAGTGTTTGGTTTAATAATGTCAGGATATTTATATCGTGAGCAGGCAGATATGATTTTTTACATATGGTTGCACAAATGGTAATGGACGCAAGGTTGCGTGGCTGTATCAGATTGCGTTTCCAGACCAAAGGCAGCTGAGTCACCCAACCTTTGCTGCTTTTTATCATCACATTGCTCAGACAGGATCTGTGGCACCACAAACAATGGATTGAGGAAGACCAAGATCCACTCATATGTCTGACTACAAAAAAACATTCTACAGGCTGTCAGAGACAATCCAGGTATCAGCACACATCAAGTGACCCTAGCATGTCATACTGATCACTCACCACAGGAGAGCTTTTGCTGATGGTTTATTGCACAAACTGCTGATCTGTTGTTTGTCTCTTCAGTCTTGTTTGCAGATGAGACAACATTTGCAAGAGATGGAATAACAAATTTATACAACCAACATTTGTGGGAGGTTCAGAATCACCATAGTACAATACAGGCTAGACACCAGCATCAGTTTACAAATAATGTGTGGCCTGGAATTTTAGGTGACTTTCTGGTAGGTCCATATGTTCTCCCAGCATGTCTCACAGGAATTGTTTATAGGGGCTTCATTTCGAACACACTTCCAGATCTGCTAGTGGATGTACTCCTGCTAATACAAAGATACATGTGGTTCATACATGGAGCTCCAGCACATTTTAGTCACATTGTTCAGGATACGCTGGCTGATATCTACCATGAAAGATGGATAGGTAGGGGAGGACTGGTTTCATGGCCTATAAATTCCCCTGATCTCAAGCCTTTGGATTTTTATCTGTGAGGCCATCTAAAATAATTGGTTTATGCAGCAGACATTAATAATGGAGAGACACTTCATCAACAAACCATAGAGGCCTGTGAAACCATTCAACACCATGTGAAAGTATTTGAAAGGGTCTGCCAGTCAATGATACAATGTGTGTGTAGAATCAAGTGGAGGACATTTTGAACATTTGTTAGGAGTTGCTATGTTGAGGTACAATGATGGCCATTTGGATATATGTTTATATGGACATTTTACCTTGTTTTGGTGTCAGGAACCTACCCCTAAAGTTTGTAAAAGTATTTTATCTTGGATTGTACATATAACAGTATCTACCATCAACTTTAAACTTAACTCAAAAATGAAGGATTTATGGACATATGTTTATATGGATTTTTGTCCTTGTTTTGGTGTGAGGAACTCACCCACAAAGTTTGTAAAAGTATTTTTAATATACACTGTATAAGAGAAATTCAAAGAATTTGGTCACATTACAACATCAGCATGGTTTTAAAAAGCACAACTACTGAAGCTGATCTCTAGTAAGAGGATTGAATGACCAAACACTAAATATACAACATTCTGATTCTTAGTTATTTGGTTGGATTTTGGAAAGTAGGCTAGGCTGAAAACTTTTCAGCACCCTTTGTACAAAGTTTAAGGCTTATCTGCATGAAAACATACATCTGATTTAGTAAGTAAATGGGGTTAGAGATAACAGATCAAAGTCAAAAGAAATAAGTTTAGAAAAAAAAACAAAATGAATAAAAGTTGCCAGAAAAGGGAATATATAATTTGATTTTTGTATCCAATAATGAAAAGATATCAATTACTCTATATTAAAATTAAAAGTCTACTATCTCAGGGCCAGTGTGTACTACCCATGAACCCCCTGACTGGAGAAGCCCAAGCCTGAGTTGGGGCCCCAGGCAGTTCTTTGTGACCCTCACTATCTTATCAACATTTGCTTTTTCTACCTACTTTTATATACGTTACAAATTAAACTAAGCACAACTGACTATTAAAGGATGAAAAATTTTAACATCATTCTGGGTTTTTTTTTTCATCCAAGTCTGTAAATTTCTTTTGATCATGCTAAGTCTTGGAAAAACATATTTAAAATTCACTATTTTGTATCCATAATATTGAATGTGTTAAAATTATTCAACTTTTTAACAAGAAAAATAAGAAGTTGATGTTAAAAACATTTTTGATTTATTTAAGATGCAATGATATATTATGATGTGTCTCAAATTTGTATTTAAAATTTTTCTAGTTGAATTGTTCACCTATATTATATGTAATCCATTATTGCAGATAATTAGGTTACAAAAAAATCTGTATTTTATATGAATACTACCTTATAAAAATTGAGATGTAGTAGAGTGGGTGGAGACTGTATCATAGATTCAGATGGTGGCCCAGAATGATCCCATATTAATAAGACATCAATTATCCCATTTTAAAAAGATATCAGCTATCTTCCCACCAAAATGTAAGGCTGTGTACGTTATCATTGTACAAAGATATTACTGATCTCATTATAGTCATCACACAGTGAAAAGAACAGTGGCTTTATTATCACCATTTGGTGATATTTTCTTTGGTAATTTCACCAAAAATCTAAAATAATTTATGGTTACTGGTCAGTTACCACTATAGAAAATTAAAAGAGATTTCATAAAAATATATTTATTTCATATCAAAATTAAAAGGTACTTTAATAAAGGTTGTGTTTATTATCACCATACAGCGAACCACATAAGTATTTTCCTCCATGTTGCCTTGGCTGGTAGGAGAAAGATAATCTTGAACTTTTTCCACGGCAGTAACAGAAGGACTGGAGGTGCACTGTTTTTCCAAACATGCCCACAGTAATATCTTTACTGGCTGATATAATAAACAATAATTAGCTAAACGGTTTGAAAATTTGTTAGGTACTTATCAAAGGATGAATATTACCTTATAAAAATTGAGATGTAGTAGAGTGGGTAGAGACTGTATCATAGATTCAGATGGGGGCCCTGAATGATCCCATATTAATAAGACATCAATTATCCCATTTTAAAAAGATATCAGCTATCTTCCCACCAAAATGTAAGGCTGGTAGGAGAAAGATAATCTTGAACTTTTTCCACGACAGTAGCAGGAGGACTGGAGGTGTACTGTTTTTCCAAACATGCCCACAGTAATTCTGTAACTTTACTGGCTGTTTGAATGATAAATAAAGCTCCTGAAATTGTTCTCTCTATATTTTCCACTCATTACCCTCTCATGACCTCCCTCGAATTCCAGTGATAAACAATGCTCTTGATATCCCTCCTTCCAATTTACCTTCACTACCTATGTGAGTATGGTGATAATAACATTGCCTGTAATATCACTGTGTGGTGATAATAGTCACTCCCAAAATGTAAACTTAAATAAAAAGCATTACTAAATATATTGTTTTATACTGTATTCAAGATTTTTACCAATTCTACTAGTTTACTTACATTTAAATATATTTCCTTTCTATTTATTAGACCCAGGAATAAAAACTTAAGCAACTTGAGTACTAATTCTTGTGCAAAATTTAAGACACCTCATCAAAATCCTAAGTTGCTTATAAAACATCATACAATCCTGTAGTGTGGATTCTTAGGTTTCCTATATGGAAAGAATTGTAATCAAAGTTGCCAAAATGTAAGGCATATAATTTAGATAGTAATTAAATTTTTAAAAATGGAAAACGGTTTGAAAATTTGGTAGGTACTTATCAAAGGATGAATACTACCTTATAAAAATTGAGATTTAGTAGAGTGGGTGGAGACTGTATCATAGATTCAGAATCATTTCATCACTTACATCTTGTAAGACATTAAGTTTATGTTGTAGATTATGCAAAAACCCTTCTGACTGTTGTCGAGTAGCCTCAATGACATCAACATGGCGATACATTTGCTGTTGAAGCTTGAGCTGAAAGAAGATTAAAAATCATTAGTGAGGGATTTGTTTTGCCCATAATAAAACGGAAAAAAATATGTTGGCATCTATTTAGGCTATGACAAAAGTGATTGACTGTAGAGAATATACATAGTAGCAGCAACTGACAGGTAAATTTATAATCAAATGTTTTAAAAAAGAAACTCTTTTTTCCCTTTTCCTTTGCTTGGTACATAGGGTCACATATCGTAATGCAAGCCACCCCTCCCCAGCTAGTGAGTAAGTTGTACTTTTCTTTGTTCAGAAATAAAAAAAACTTTTAGACTCTAACTGTTTTTAATGAAAGGTCTACCTTTCTACAGGCAGACATTTTTTATTCTTATTTTATAGAATAAATATTTAATAAAATTTCAACCTGTTGTCTATTCACTTACATTCTGTATCATTTAGTTGAAAACATTTTTTGCTGGCATACATCCTTCTTTGGTAAATATGCATACCACTTCATATATAAAAAGAAAAGGCATTCAAAGTAAGAAATGTCATACATCACTATTAAAAAAACAAACATTTTTTTATTGTATATAATTTGTTGTATTCCATGTAAAAAAACAATCTTTTTAGTAGTTGGTAGCTGATACCTCTACTACTAAATTTAAAAAGAAATAAATTTTATAAAACCTTATTGTAAAATTGTGTATTTACAATTACTGGCTTATTTTTCATAAGGAAATTTATTCAAATTAAAGGCAAATGTATGCACTAAATATTAATTAGATGTGATGATCACAGCAAGAAAGTGTTATATTCTGCTTCAAATTAGATCTCTTTCCGATTCAATCCACATTAAAACCTGTTAGCGGGTTGTGAATGTTATAAAAATAAAATAAAAAAATAAAAAAGTCGCTCTCTGCTCAGGGGCTTCGAACATCAGATCTGTTTCGCAAAACAAATTCCCACCCACAAAAATATAAAATACAATTTAAAAGCAACAATTTTGCTTCAGCAACAATTTTCATGGCTGTCTCAGCCATGAAAATTGTTGCTGAAGCAAAAGCATGACAATAAATTCTGACTCTCAGTTTCAGGCAAGTAGGCAGGCTGTTACTGATATCCCACAAGCTACCATGCTAGCTCCTACTAACTCCACCATTTTCCAGGTCACTTTCCTTGCCCATAAAGAGACTTTTCACCTTGATCCTCTATATTGGCAATACAAAGAATTATCTTAACAATTCTTGTCTTCATTTGTTTTTGCCTTACCGATAGTATTTTGTTTTTGTTTGTTCTTGTGTTACCATATGTTACAAAAGTAACCATTTGTTAAATTAATCATAAAATTGTCATTTTGTAAATGGTTTTATTAGTTTTGAAGAATTTAAAAGATTGAAAATCAAATCAAGATTCTTACACGTAAATGGTCTTGTTCCTCCAGAAATCTTTCTTTTAATGCCTCTTTACGCCATTCTTGCTTGTTGTTCAAGATAAGGTTTGGCAATTTTTCTTTGTCGAACAAAGGTTCCTCATACAGCTACCATTAAGAACATGTGAAGCATAAAAGCAATTATAAAATTCTATTCACCAATACAATAAAAAAAACAATAACAAATATATATAAGGTCACAAGTAAATTTTTAAGCCTTAATGACAAATCAGAAAGGAACATAGTTTACATATATGTTATTTGATTTTTTAAAGTATCTTTTTTCTTTCATTCATACACTTTTCTGTAAGATCTACAATATCAAATAATAATAATATTTTAAATAGTCATGCTGATATCAAGTACAAACTGTGTTTTGGAGAAAGAATAATTTTAGCTTTTACTAATCAAAATAATTCATTAGGTTCAGCCATATTTTAGTTCCAATCTCACAGATTCATTCTGTAAATTTAAATTGTATCAAAATGTATGCAAAAAGCCCAAATAAAGATATACATATGAGAAACTACACAGGTTTAATTTAAAAGAACAGAAAATGTTTTAAAAAAAAGTATTGTATCTTTTTATTTCTTTTTGTGATAAGCAAACCTTCTATAAAATGAGCGTCTTTTCTTTAAATAGGTAACCTAAAAACCTGTCAAGACAGGACCAAGTTGTCAATAAGGTACCAAGATGTTGAGTCACACTGTTTAGTTTCTTATAATTATCTTATAATCTACCAGTATTTAACTTCAAAGTACATAATGAAATGCTTTGTTCAGTAATATGTAATAGTTACTCTTTCGTGATAAATGATGCACATCGAATGTCACTACAGTTTACTAAGAAACAGAACACATCTAACAGTGCTATTCTTAGAAATGACACACATCTAACAGCCCTACACTTAGAAATGATACACATTCAATAGTACTACTCTTAAAACTGGCAGACATCTGATATTACTCTTTGTTTATAAATACAAGATAAATGTTACAATGCTACAAAAATGTCTCTACCTCAGAGATATTTTTCTTGAGTTGTTCCAAATGTGCTTCCATGGAAGATTTCTGTTCTTTGAGTAGTTTCACTTCTACTTCTATTTCTTTCTTTTCTGTTTTAATTTCCTGCAGTTCCAAGGAAGATTTCTGAAGGGACAATTTGTCACAAGAAAAATGTAAACATTATAAATTAAATTACAGTCAACTAAAAACATGAGAATATTTTCTTCTTTTAGATGTAAAAAGAATTATAAATTATTGTATTGAACAGTAATAGTTCTACCTAAAAAATATAGTGAAATATGGAATCTAAATATTTTCTTATACCATTTACAGCTACAATTGTGTATTTTACCAATAAATAACTAATAGCTTGAAAGAAAAATAAATGAATTTTTCAAATCAAAAGTTTCTCTTTATAACTTCTGCAATTCTTAAAATGTATCCATTTGATAGTGAGTAGGAAAAATGCTTACAGTTATATCACTGAATACACTTATAATAATTCATAAATTAGGAGTTGTGTCCACTGCCTTTTAAGTTATAGAAAAGAAGGGAAGAAGAATTCCCATAATGCTCTAGAAAGATAGTTTTGGCATTAAAATACAAGGTCTCTCTCTCACTGCCAACTGTTGGACTAGAAAGACAAAGAATGCTCAATGCCATAAGAAATGGCAGAGCTTTAATATATTTCAAAATCCAGATGGGCAATGACCAAACAAGACTGCTAGTTTCATGCACTTTTATGCAATCATCAAACAATCAATGGCTGTAGTTCATAAAATAGGCACTATTATACCACCAGGTGAGTTCAAGATAGTGAACCAACCAAACTCTCCAAGGGGAGGGTAACCTATCCAGCCAACATGAAAATAGCCGAAAACCAAAAGAATAAAAAATTCCAAGACTCTTTTAGGAGCTGCTTATCCTTTTTCTATAATTGCATATGCTCTGACATGGGTAACTTTAGTGACCCAGTATTGTAGAGCACTTTTTTGCTTGAAACTCCTATAGCTCCTCTACCATGGTGCTATTGTTCCTTATAGCATTGAGCACTTTTTTGCCACACCAGTAAGCTTTTTCTGGTGGAATTTTTAATTTTTGTGGGTTTTTAGCTATTTTCATCTTGGCCAGACTGTTATCATTCTGCTGTCCATTCCTAGGGATATCTCACTTTATGATTCTCAGACTCTGACTGAATGGAAACAGAGTAAGCAATAATTGAGCAGTACTAAACAGAACAATATGATTGGAAATAATGTCAATGGCACATCGTTACCACATGAGCCAAAGTAAAATTTACAAAAAATAATGAAACGCTGCTTATGTTTCTTATAATTTTTCAAGACAAATATCTTGATGTGTATAAATGCAGATCAACAACTTTTTACAGATATGCATGGGTTTCTCAATGCTTATAATTGAGGATAATAATTTATCTATATAATAAGGTGTGATGTTTTCAGTGGCAACAGATGTGTATGACAGGACATGTTCCCAAAAATGCATAGACAATAATGGTGACTATATAGAAAAATTGAGTTTTGTTAATGAAAACTTGTTCTATCCAATGGTGCCAGTATACTGTCCGTATCTGTTGTCATTTCCATAGAAATAAATAGGAGGCATTATAGTGTGTCTCATATATAAAATTATTTCAGTTTTCAATTTGACCCATGACTGTTGAGATTATTGGAGTGCCAATTCATGGAATTTTTCAATCTAATAAAAATTACTTGGTTGTGTTCATCTCTTCACTATTAACTAGGTAACATGCAATAGTAAATTATTTACACTATTTACATTGTTCAGACTGTTACCCTCATCTTTGTTGCCAAATTCACAGCATTTTAGCCATTGTATGCTCCACCTTTCTTCAGGTGATTGGTATTTTGAACTAAACCCTTTATTTCATCCAATCATCTGAAGAATGAACATACGGCAGCCGAAATGTTGTGAATATGGCAACAAAGATTAGAACAACAGTCTGAACAATGTAAATAATTACAATATCTCATCTCAGAAATATAGACAGATCCTAAAAAAGGCTGGAGCATACAATGGATGAAACGTTGTGAATATGACAATAAAAATGAGGACAATAGATCAAATGATGTAAATAGTGTAAATAATTACAATACTTCATTTCAGAAATATAGACAGATCCTAAAGAAGGCCAGAGCATACAATGGCTGTGAATATGGCAATAAAGATGAGGATAATAGTCCAATCAATGTAAATAATTACAATACCTCATCTCAAAAATATAGACAGATGCAACAGTAAATATGTTACTGAATTTGCTTTCTAAAAAAAAAAACTAATTTGATAGTTATTCAAAAATATCCATTGAGTTTATAATAGATAATAACTATAATAATTATGGGTAATAAGTATATTTTTTATATGTAATGATTATAATTATTATAGGTTCTGAATATATTTTTGATATAGTAATTATAATTATTACCTAAGTAATAAGTATATTTTTTTATAGGTAATAAGTATATAATTATTATAAACAATGAGTATGTTTTAATAGGTGATAATTAATAAATAATAAATACTTTGAAAATTTAGTGTTTTGAAATGTGCTTACAACATTCACATAAAAAATTTCAAGAACAAAGATTTGTGAGGTATAATTATTTTTGAAGGAATTGAATTATTCATTCAAAGACAAAATATTAAGTGAAAAAAAAGTTTATTTTTGAGAGTGTTTTTAGTAATATGTAAAGTAGAGCAACTGACTGACCAACTGACCTGAAGGGGTTCAACTTGGTTGCTTAAATTCTGTACTTGTTCTTTGGTATCCCTGAGTTCTGCATGCAAAGATTCTAATTCTTGTGTAGATGTACAAATGTGCTGAAAAATACCAACAATATAACACATTATTTTATACAAATACAGCAACAAATCTCACATTTTTTTTAATAATGATGTTCATCCTATACAAGGCCCAGAAGCCTCTTGAGGTAGAGGGTTACAGAGTAAGAGGCATAGTTTATGCGGTTATGTGGGGAAGATAATAGTTAACCCTAGACTTGAGCAGGTTAGGATTGTAGTGATCGAGGAAGCATCCTCTTGGAAGTCAGATCCACAAAGCAGTGGTTTGTGGGAAAAAGCTGCCCGAGTGGAAATTACATTTCATCAATGGAATATGAAGGAAATGAGGGTGGTCTGCTACAATATTCGTGGCATGGTGGGTCTTATCTGTGAAGGTTAGAACTAGTGAAACTAAAGAATGTAGTTCATATGAGCATTACCCATGGAAATAGCAACAGAGCAGTGAGAGGTTTGCAATGTCTTGTCTGTGAGAAAGGTGTTGTAGGGTGGTAAATAATTTGTCATACACAAGGATATGGAGACACTGTTGGACTTTATCAAGACTGAAAAATGAAGACTGAGCAGCTCCTGCCCATATACAGCAACAGTACTTCATTTTTGGCATAAAAAAGAAAACAAAATTAAAAAGCTCAATTCATTTTCTTAAAAAGTCTCATTGGATCAACAATTTCATATGGATGCTATGCATGGTGCTGAACTCATATAGACGTCATGCATAATGTCATGCATGATGTCAAACTCATTCAGAAATATCTAAACTGTCATCTGTATACAGCCATTTTTTTTCAGCTCAATTGTTAAAAATGATTTTGAGCAGGTAAAGAATGTAGGCCTCAACAAGGATCATCCTTCCTTGAACTTCATGAACTGACACTACAGAATTACAGATTATAATTAAAGATATGTGCCAAATAACAGAAATCAAATCACTTTAGGACTTGGAGATGTTAGTAAATATAAAACAGGAAATAGAAAGGCTGAATATTAATATTCTGGAAGTATGTGGAAGTAGATGGATAAAAAATGAAAATTTTACAAACAATAACTACAGAATAATATGCAGGCAGAGAGAGAAAGAAATGAAAGAGAAGTTGGACTAATATTAGATAAAGACAAAAGGAAATGTTATCTGGAATATTGACAACTGTCAGAGTTCTTAGAGTGAAATTGAAAGGGAACCATTCAATAAAGTTATTATAGTAGTATACACACCCATGGTGCAAAGCACTGAAATAAGTATGTTTTACAATACACTAGATACCAAATACTAGTGCAAATCACAAGAAATTATCATAGGGGAATTAAATACTAAAGTAAGAAAGGAACAAGACAGTGAAATAGTAAGATCCAGTCTTAGATCATGTAACAAATACTGAAAAAATGGATTCATTGATGCCCTGTGAATAACCAAATAATAACCAAAACATTGAAAAACATAAGGCATTTATAGGCATGGAAAAGTTTGTGAGGAGATATAAAGATGAAACAGATAGACACCTTAACAATCATTAATTGTATAGGAATTAAATGCTATATATATTTTTCAACCAATAAAATCCCATCAGAAAGTTTGTTTGATAAACAATCATAACAAGGGCAAATACTGCCAAAATACTTGTGGACATAGTTGTAGACCTACCACATGTTATTTTTGGACCATTTAGAAAATAACAATAATAAATCCCTTCACCACTCCTGCAGATTTGAGAAAAAGATTTTTGCGAGCCAGTGTGAAATTATTTTCTAACTAATGAAAACCTGGTATTCAAAAAGTTCACACCTCTATATGAAATTAGATTTTGACTCTCCTTACAGATATAAAAATAGAAGCATACTGCTTCTCTAGGCTTAAACCAATTTGGGAGGCTAATTTGATCTACACATGTACACACACACACAACACACAATGGAAGAGAAACACCCAGCAGCCACCAGCTAAAGCCTTGTCTACATACACAATAGAAGGGATTAAACAGCAACTACCTACTAAGCCTTTGTCTATGAACTTGCAAACATATTAGGTTGACCATCACAAAGTAAATCTGTTCACACATTCAACATCAAACTAAAAACACTTAATTACTTTATAAAACAAACTTCACTGCAAGGAAAATAGAACATTTTATTGATATTGTATATTTCTGAAAAGAATTATATAAATGTTATCTCAACTGACATTGTATTTCTACTTTTCCTCCAGAAAATAACCTTTTATATGTTTCATTTAAAAGATGTGTTGTTGTTGTTGTTAAATGTTTGGAATCAGATAGCAACTAAAACCTGGGTAGATGGATCTCAACAAATGCTTTAGAAATGCAGTACTACACTCTACAATATAACAAATTAAAGGAACCTAAAGTAACAATTTTATCTTAAAAGAAACATGTGTAAAGGTTCTGAAATAACATACACCAACAACAACAAAAAATTCAACGATATTTGAATGAGTGCAAAAATAAATGTTCATGGCAACTGCTCCAAGAAGCTACTTTCACTGGTTCCCAAACTGATGAATTTAAGCAAGCTACTAGGTTGGCATCTCGGTCCCATCCTCTCACTGTTAAAATGGCTAAATGTAGCCATCACTTCTATTCCAACAGCTTCTTATCTTGCATCTCCCATCAGTGGAACTCCCTTCCTATCATTTGCTTCCCTGATAGCTATAATGTTCAAATGTAATGTCAATCAATATCTTTTGATGCCTTGACCTTGATTCCTGTCCTTCTCTTTAGTTTTTCCTCAAACACCCCTCTTTACTCTTACTCTCACTTTCTGTAACCCCTTGTGTGCTAGTGGCACTCTGACCTTACTTGGGGTGATTTGCTTAAAAAAAAAATTATAATAGAAGTTATCTATTTCTGAAAGGATATCCATTGTGTATAGTGAAACTGGTTTGTACCTAAGACAGGCTGAAATTTAATTTACATAAACTCAAGTAGAGACATTTCCTGCCACCATTGTTTTAAATGGCCTCATCCTTTTCTGCTAATGTCTGCTGAAAAAGAAAGAAATAGAAAGGAAAACTGAGAAAATAATGAAATCATTTTTTCTTCTCTTTTTACCTACAGATCTGAAATTGACAATTAGCTTTAACCTTTAAAAGTCATATAACCTTTTAAAAGTCATACTTATTCAAATGACAACAAATTACAAAAATATCAAAAGTCTTACAATAACTCTGCTTGAAACATATATAGACATAAACCCCCAAAACTATCAGAGTGATGATCTCAGATGTAAACACATGGGCATGGTTATGCAGAGGATACCTAAAGAGAAAAACAGGATCTTTTGTCATTGCAGTCCAGAATAATTGCATTAAAACAAACTACATCAAAATAATGATTGACAAATCCCAGAAAAACACAAGATTTCATCTTTGTGGAGAAAGAGATGCAACAGCAAACCACATAATCAGTGAATATAGCAAGCTGGCTCCCCCAAAATACAAAAGAAGACAACAGGGTAGGAACAGTCAAAGACTGAGAATTGTGCAAATGACTAGGGTTCTAACCCTGTAGACAAATGGCATCAGAACAAACCAGTGACTGTCTTGAATTACAAAAATCACAAGACACTTTAGGATTTCAGCAAATACACTGGACAGTTCATCTAAGCAATGAGACTAGATATAATAATCATGCATAAGGTAACAAGAAGAAAAATATCAGGACCTTGCTCAAGGAATGAGAAAGATATAGAATAGGGTTGTGCCCATAATAGCTGGCACCCTTTGAATCATCCTGAAAACACTGATATTGAGATTGAATGAATTGAAAATTTGAGGAAGATCTAGACTATACAGACCATAATGTTGCTTGGTTTGATGATGATACTGAGGAAGGTGCTGGAGAATTGAGTAAATTTGCTGCCACTCTGGTGTGAACATGTAAACATATGAATCATAATAATACATTGCTCCAGTCATAGGTTGAACACAGTTGAGAGAGTGCAGTCATTGTGAACTCTATGATTTTGTTGATGGCTGCATAGTATGTGCTATACCAAGTTTTCCTTCATGTGTTGTATATCATGGCTAAAGAGACCAGTCTGCCTTGCTATTTAATCCATAGCTGGAGGGAGAAGATATGGATTAATACCTTTCCCAAGGTTATTTTAGCAAAAGTGAATGTATTGAATTTGAATTTAAACTTGGTTCCCTTATTTCTCATTCTGAATTACTAACCATTACACCACCTGCACATCTATCATGAAATAATAATAATAATAATAATAATTGCTAGTGATGTAAGCACTCAATGAGGGAATACCAACAGCAACAATAATGCTAGATGTTTTCTTTGATGCATTTTATATGTGATCCTATTATAAATAGAAACCTACAGAATTAGTCCAGTTATTTTCTAAATAAATGAAGAATTATGAAGAGTAGATGTGTCTTCTCACCCAACCTGTTCAACCTATACAGCAAGGCAATTCTGAGAGAATTGGAAACTATACCAGGATTTAGCTTTCATGGCCACAATCGTAACAACATTAGATATGCAGATGACACAGTACTGATATCAGAAAAATTACAAAATCTCTTACAGAACGTAGCGACGGAGAGCGAGAAGAAAGGACTAAGCATAAACTACAAGAAAACTGAATGCATGGTCATCAGTAAGAGGAAGAGCTCAAAATGCAATTTGCAGGTTGGTAACACAAGAATCAAGCAGATGCAGAAGTTTAAATATCTGGGAAGCATCTTGACAGAGGATGGTAAGTGCGACACTGAGATCCGTA
Organism: Acanthosepion lycidas; assembly: GCA_963932145.1. NCBI lineage: Eukaryota > Metazoa > Mollusca > Cephalopoda > Sepiida > Sepiidae > Acanthosepion > Acanthosepion lycidas. Next base: position 67,855,773 of record OZ010591.1, read on the forward strand.
GACATATTGGGATGGCCAAGGTTACATTCCAAAAGCTGAGCAGTGTATTGTGAGACAGGAGGATTTCTTTGGTAACAAAGAAAAGAATACTGAGCTGTTACATCATATCTGTTTTTCTTTATGGCAGCAAATGTTGGACGATTTCCTCAAAGATGGAAAGAGACTCAAGGCGACAGAGATGTGGTTCTACAAAAGGATGCTAAGGATATCATGAACCGAGCGTGTGAGCAACAATGAGGTCTTAGAGAGGTTACAAACAAGGAGAAGGCTTATACTTAATATCAGGAAGAGGCAGCTGAAGTTTCTGGGACACATAATGAGGAAGGAGTGCCTGGAGAATCTGATACTCACAGGTTGAACAGAGGGAAAAAGAGACAAGGGAAAACAATGTGTGACATACCTGGCGAACTTAAGTAAGTGGATGACAGAACATGGTCTGGGGGAGAAGCAGAGGGAAGGAACTTGTTGACTGCTGCAAGGGATGGAGGGAGGTGGAGAGCCATGATCATGTACGTCCTGAAAGGACCTGGCATATAAAAAGAAAGAAAGATGAAAAATTTGGCTTACTTTGGAAATGGTTTCCATTTCAGAGTTCTTTTCTTTCAAGGCACATAAAAGTTCTTTCAATTTCTCTTGGTAGACATCAATTTGATGAGACTCATTCTGTTGTTGTGCTTGACTCTTCTCAATTTTGGCTGTCAACTGTTTCAAAATTCTCTCTGCCCCTGCCTTTTCAGAATGGATCTCCTGCACTTCCTACACAAAATAAACATTTCATTCATAAACCTTGTAATCACAAGAGAGTCTTATTTTACATTTTCTAAATTTCATTAAAAAAAAAAGTAATCATAAAATAAACTTCAGTTATTCATATTTCAGAGCAAATAAGAAAAACAAACCAGTAGAAACCTCATTGACTTTTTTACTTGTCCCATGAATATTAAATATACCTGTTTGCTGCCAAGTATATTTTTTAATGCTGAACTTCTATGTGATATCAATCCTCTTGGTTGGCAGTGAATTCTAGACAATTTCACCACAGATGAAGAGAAAACAGGAGGTAGTAGAAATATGGTTCTACAGAAAGATGATGAGAATTCTATGACCAGAGAAAGGAAGACTTAAAGAAAATGGTAACAAAAAGAACACATACTCAGAATCACAAAGAAGACAGCTGCAGTTTCTTAGGCACATAATGAGGAATGAGGACATGGAGAACTTGACCCTCACAGGACATATTCAGGGCAAGTGAGATATTGGAAGGCAGTGGACCACCTGACAAACTTATGATAATGGATGGCAAAATGGGGGGCAGAAGGCTTGGCAAAGAGAGAAATGCTGTTATGGGTCACAAGGGATAGGAAGCTGTGGAGAGCCATGATTACTGAAGGGACACAGCATATAGAAGAACTACTATTAGTTTGGGATTTTCTCCTAAAAAGATCTGATTAAAATAGAATATCTTCATGGCATTTTTAAAATCCGTTTTATTTTCATGCCAATCAATTAATAAAGAGATGTTTAATAGATGTAATGTCAACATACATGTATTTAAAAACAACAAAAATGAAAACAAAAGAAGTAGGAAGCTGAATGACACTGTGCTTCTCAACACATTGGATGCCAGAAATGTTAAAATTTAAATTTATGTGTTTCTCTTAATATAACCGACAGTTGTTATATTTTGTTCCTTCTCTTTACGTATATATGATTCTATCAGTAAAAACATTATTTAGTCTGAAGAAGTCCTTTCAAAAGCTGAAACATGTCATGTACAGTATTTTCCATTTTGTCATATTAAACTACCCAGATATTTTAATAATTTAGAAAACTATGTAACATTTTAAAACATGAATCTACACAAATTCTTCAAAGATTTAAATGCAATGTCAATCGTTATCTTCTGTCTTCTTAGTTCTTGTTCTCTCTCCTTAATAGTAGTTTTCTCATATTCTCTAACATTCAGTACCCTTTTGCATCCTAGTGGCTTTATTTTCTTGCTTGAGGTGAAATGAAAAAAAAAGAAACTTTATAGTTTTGAAAACATTCACTAGTTCTTATAGCATCTAAGTAAATATGTAATTTTCCTTTATTTGCACAAAGATATACTACCATCTAGTGAAAGAAATAATACACTACTGTATGACAAGTCATCTCATCTATGGCACTAAACTGATCTTGCTAAATTGCTAAGATGAGTTATCTCACACATGATAGGGAAGAGCTAATCCTTCCAGATACAAAAGCTTATTAAATAGCAATCTTCAGTCTGTTATAAATGTGCTTATGGTAGCACAAGAGAACAAATGAAACAACAAGTACCACCAGCAAAGCAATAAAAGAAAGAAAACAAGAATTGTTAATATAAGTATAATTCTTTGTATTGCCAATACAGAGAATACAAGTGGAATGTCTCTTTGTGGGCAAGGGGAGTGACTTTGAGGAAGGGTAGATTTGGTAGGGCTTTGATGTGTGTGTTAGGTTGGTTGACTGATATCACTTGTAGTGACATTGACAACTTGCTTGTTTACTGCAACTCCCCTATAGTGCTGTCGGCAATGTTCTTAAAAGCAGATCAGCTGAATCATGACATCATTTTTTTCATGTTTTTTCTTTGGTGGCAGTATTCATGATTGGCTCCTTTTATATAGCAATTTATATTTTTTTGAGAGGATTTGTTTTATGAGCTGGATGTGATACTTGATGCCCCTGCGCAGAGGACAACTTTTTCGTTTTTGGTTTTGATTTATTAGACATCCACATCTGATTGACATGTAAAGTGAATCAAAAGGTGATCTAATTTGAGATAGAATGTAACAAGACTTTAATAAATTGATATTGCAAGTAACTTCCTACATGTTAGTTTGAATAGCAACTTGTACTGATTATAACATGTGCATCATGAATAATTATGAAAATCTATATAAATTAAAATTTGATAAAAAAAATGTACTATCAAATTATGATAAACCCATTAAAACAACTTGAAGAAATTGACCAAATTCAAACAAAATAAATATTCTTTTGATTAAAATTTATTATGAAATACAATTTCCAAACTAGGAAGAAACCAAATTAAGATAAAATTTAGTCAGCTTGTATTTTACATAAAAATATCAAATTTATACATCGTTTAAAACATATATCAAACTATCATATTACAAAGTTTCATCAAACATCTATAATAATTAAGTTATTTAAATTTTAATACCTTTCAATGAACACACTTAGAAATTAAAATTATATTTTTCTAACAAGATTTCTTGTATATTCAGGCTGTTAGATGGAAATAAATAAATATACTGTTTAATAAATAAATAAAAACAGAGTTTCTATTCAAATACAGGTATTCATTAAAAATAACTTTTAAGCAATAAATTAAAATATGTTGGATTAATAAATGAAAAATACATTTCATATATATATAATATATAAATAATATAATATATATATAACATAATATATATATAAATATATATGTACATATAATATATATATATATATATATGATGTCACACATTATGAAATGGACAAAGTCCGACAATTATTTTTTAAGACATTTTTTATGTTTATGTGTTCTTTTTATAGATACAAATATTTAAGTAAATGCTCTGTTTATAATAAACTGTATTAACAACATTCACCAGCCTGAATGTCTGAAAAATTTTTGTAGAAAATATACGTCCTCCTTCAGGAATCAAACCTGTATCCTATATGGAACCGTCATATAGCCTGACGTGCCTTAACCGATTGGGCCACAGAGGAGTGTTCAGTTAGCAAGGTTGATTTTACAACTTTTAAACACAATTCTCCATGATTTTCTCTCATACATTCATATCTGCTCAATGAGAGAAAATCATGGAGAATTGTGTTTAAATTTTACTTACAGTGGAATTATACTCCATTTGTTCTCATTTTACCTGGATATATATAAATATATATATATATATATATATATATATATATATATATATAAAACTTGATAATTTTATAAATGTTCAAAATGTATTAAAAACATTATGTAATCAGATTTATCATTAACTGCTTTTATGGAAAATTATTTAATTTTTAATTTTTTAGTTTCATCATTGTCACTTTTAGCAGGTGTGTTCTGAAGTTTCTATCTGAAAACTGTATATGTCTGTTAGAAACACATGCACATTAAATCCCTTGTATAAATTGTCAAAAATGTATTGCAGAAAAAAGAAACAACTACAAATTTTAGTTTAATATTACCTCCCTTTCTGTAGAAATGGGTGCATGTGCAGATGGTGTAATGATTGTGGCTAAGAATGAGAAAATCAGAGAACCAAATCTGAATTCCAGTTGAACTTGTTACATTCACTTGTGTAATATGTGACTCACCTTAGATGATGCCAAAATAGACTTTGCATTCAGCATCCTTCAAAGAAGCCAGGTGCATCAGTGGGTCACATTGATGACCTGGCCCTGAGTACATTTCTGCACTTCACCAGCTGTAAGTGGTTGATCACTGTAATGTGGTCAACCCAGCTGTGGCTAAGATATGCACACATGGGAAAAACTGTATGACAGGCAGATATATAATCATCCACCCCAGAGGGATAGGAGTTTCTAATATCCACACAAGAATATGTGACTGATAGAATATGTGACAAATATGTAATATTATATATTTTCATGTATGACAACAACATTATTGTTGCATCTTTTTTTACACAGTTTCAACATTTCATCTTTCTTGGCAGATCTTCTATTATCACAAAGTGGGATGTTTTAATAACAAAAATAGTAAAGACAAAAATAGAAGCATAAGGAAACTAAATGAAATTAGATCGACTACATGCCAAGACACATCTAAAATAAAAAAACTAAAAAAAAAACTTCAGCATTTCCTATCAGTGCATAATTATAACTGACACTTGTGCTTTTATATCTCCCCCTCTCCTTCCTACACATAATTTCATCAACAAAAACATTACTTTAGTCTGATGAAATTCTTCTATTTTTCCACTTTGTCATTCTTTTACCTTTTATTTGAAACAAACCACCCCAAGCAAGGCAACAATGCCACTAAGATGCAAGTGGCTGCTTGGAGTGTAAAAGAATAAAAAGATTTCAGAAGTAACTAAAAACCGAATCCTAAACAGGGAACAAGCAATAAAAAAACTGGGGAGGAGTGTGAATTAGACAATAAGAAAACTCCTATTGAGGAGAAAAAAAAGAAATAATTAGTAAATAAAATTTCAGAGTTAAGAAGGAGAGGACGAAAGTATAGAGTTGAAGTAGACTTTAGAAAGAACCAGAAAGCCAATCCTAATCAGGAAACAAAGGATAAACCTCTACTCCTGTTCAAAAGACCTGGGGAGGCATGTGAACTGGATGATAGGAAAGCATATCTACTCCTATTGAGGATGAAAAAAATAATTTGTAAATTAAATTTCAGAGTTTAGACGAAGATGTAAGAAGTATACAGTTGAAGTAGATTTTAGAAGGAACCCAAAATCCAATCCTAAACAAGAAACAAGGAATAAACTTCTACTCTTGTTAAAAAAAAAAACATGAAGGAACTTATCTATTCCTATTGGGGAGAAAAAATATTAATAAATAAAATTTCAGAGTTCAGATGGAGATGTTAGAAGTATAGTAGATTTTGAAAGGAAATGGAAATCCAGTCCTAATATAATTCCTAGTAAATGGTTAATAATTCTGTATGGTGACTAATGTTTCACCCCCAATGTCTTATTAATCAAATGTTGAAATCAGAGTCAATGTCAAAATACAAAATGAACACACCTGTTTCAGCTTAATATCTTCTGTTTGAGTCTTTTGAATTAAGGCTTGAAGGGTGGAATATTCTTCCTGTTCATCTGGCAAAATATAAAATGAATTGTATTTAATTTCATTAAAGTTATATGTTCATAAATGAAAGGTGAAACTAGAAAAATACTTAGTTTTATGGCCATATCACATTAAAACATCGATTCCCATACAATCACTGAAGTTAAGCAATGCTGAATCTGGTCAGTACCTTGATGGGTGACCGCTTGGAAATACAGGGTGCTGTAAGCTTGGATGTCTGAATGGTGTAATGGATAATGGCTCAGAATTGTTAAGCAGAGAGCCGAGTTCCAATTCCCATTCTATCCGTTATATTCACTTACATACAAATACCCATGGGAAAGGTATGAATCCACTAATTCTCTCCCAGCTATGGGTTAATTAGTAAGACTTGTATCACTAAATTATTATGATCTTAAAAAAAATTCTTAAAATTTAAAAATATTTTCTGGCTTTAAATAATCTGCAAAAGGTTGAGAAGCTGTAGAAAACAAATCAATCAAAAATACATGTTTTTTTTAATAGAGTACATGTAATACAAGACTCAGGAACCACTCAAAGGTAGAGGGTTATTGAATGAGGTGATATGAAATTAAGAAGTTGTACTGAAGGTAATGGTAATATTAGACATTTTCTTATGAGGAAACATTCAGCATTCCTTGACCAAGCAGAGAGTACTGCTTTAGTTTTCAATTTATATAATCTTTCTCTTGAAACAATTTTTCTGAAAAATAGGTTTTTCAAGTTTTCAAGTTTTATCACTGTTTCTAGTATTGATGGAGATTTCCTTCCTAACCTTTTATTTGAAGTCGTGTTGAATGTCAGCATCTTGATTATATCATTATTTTCTCTTTGAGTTACATGTGATATCCATTTTAGCTGTTGCTGATGTTGAAAGCATTCAAGTAATCTTGTTTCTGTTATTTGGTACAGTTCTTTGTAATTCTATAGTGCCTGTTCACAAGGTTCAAAAAAGTGTGATCCTTGCCATGGACCACAGACTTTGGTGAAGATTATGAAGATAAGGAGGATAGATTATGATTGATCATTAGCTTGAAGCAGTTGAAGAGGTCTTGACAAAAATCTTGCTGCAATATACCATTTTTTGCTTTGTAATAATAGCAAATATATTATATATATTATAACAAGCATATAGTTGCAAAGGAAATAATAAACAAGGGTTAAAGTCTCAGGTGTGTATTGACCAATTTTCAGAATATATACATAATTGTATGAAAAGATTATTGATATGCGGCCATTGGTAAGGGAAGCTATTAAGTGTAAGGGTGTTGTTGGTAAGTCTGGGTGTGAGTAGTGGATCAGTTGATTGAATCACGGTTGGTGACAGGGAAAAGACCTGGAGTGGATTAGTGAAATTGCATGGCAGCACAAGTAGGTGTTATCTATCTTCAGGATGAGGTGTGTGGATGAGCCAGTGGTTACGTAATTAGGTTATTGTGTTGGGCCAAACTACCTGTCGTTGGTGAAGTATGCTGATTTTATATCTGTGGTTTAACAGGTGTTGCCACCCAGGCTCATTTTTTATTTTTAGGTGGTAACATTCAAGATTGGCTACTATATTTTAGATTTTTGTGGAGATTTGTTTTGTGGACTGGATGTGATTTTTGGAGCCACTATGCAGAAGACAAATTTTTTATTTTGGGTTTTGCTTTCTTAGCACTGACATCCACCTGATATGTCGAGTGAAATTTATTTTTGAATCAGAAAGAGATCTTGGTTAAAGTAGTATTACACTCAGAAACAGAATAAATCATTATATTATATATTTATATAAAATTAATAAAAGTAAAAGGTTTGTTACTTAGCTGATTGATGTTACCTTCAGCTTCTAGACTCCAGAGTTTCGTAGACAGACTCCCCTGGAATTATTCTGTCCTCTCATCAGCAATTGACTGCTTATAATTTTTCATTTTTCTTTTAACATGCACTTTTCAAGTTGTTTTTTTGTTCATAGTGTATGTGTGCATACATGTGTGCATTTGTGTGTGTGCATCCATGTGCTCATCTGTAAGCGTATATGTATGTGCAGAGTGCCATGCTTATTTGTTGTTTTTTTTTGTTTGTTTTTTTTTTACTTTATACACCCTCCTTATTGGGATTTTACCTTTTCTCCCTTTTTCTCTTTTTCTTTTCAATTGAAGCTTTTTTGACTTTTGGTTTTCCAAATATATACTGTCATTATTAAATTATCTTACTTTAATTAGACTTTGGGGAAATAGAATGTAAGAATCAGAAAATTGTATGCTTTCTATTAATAATTAAACTTAATGACTAGTTCATGTTCCTTTTTTATAATAAACTTACCTTGAAATCTTTTTTTAAGGTCCTGAAGGCCTTTATCAAGTTGATCTCTTGTATTCTGGCAATTTTCAATATTTTTCTGTTTGCTTTGAATTTCAACTTGCATCATGTCCACACTTTTCTTACTCTCTCTAATTTTATTTTCAATCTGATTCAGTTCCCTTTAATTGTAAGAGATTTGGGTTAAACATGAAAAGAAATCAAAGCAAAATAAATATTTTAATAAATTCTGTTAAAACTGTGGCTGTAGGTAAAACACAATCTGTAGCAAAATAAAAACAAAGTTGAAAGAAAGAAAAAAATTCATTAAAAAATCCACAAAAAGTATTCAGTCTTCTGTTTCATTTCTGCAATGCTGAAATGTTTACAATATCTAACCAGCAAATTTAATAAAAACAAAAAACTATCATGGATACGCATTTAAAAGATGCTCTGAAATAGATGCTGATTGGCAATAAATATTTGATTGACAGACAAGCATCATAAGTATTCTATTGGTAAAGGAGGAAGTTATTACTATGACATATTTCCAAACAAACTACATTCCTTAGTTCCACCAGTTCAGACCTTCACAACTGGTATCTGCCATGTCATATGGTGGACTCTCCCATCATATTTGACATATGAGGGTCAAGCAGCTCAGTTCCTAGGAACCAACAGCCCAGACACCAGCACATTATAGTGGTGATGGCTTTGTGCAGAACCAACCACACTTTTTGAAGGCCCGAATACAGAGACCTGATGCACTACATGCCACTAGGTCCCCAAACAACCCTCTCCAATTCCTCAATCTGAGCCGCTTATCCACTACTCCACCATGCCTCCTATATATGCCATGCCATATATATGGTGTCAAACTATCCTCATCCCCTTCGTATTCCTTTGGTAAGGAAGAAATTTAGTACAAAAAGTCTTGACTGAAGATGGAATAATTGTACTTACTTGCAGCCCAGACACTAGCACATATGATTTGATTATAGTGGTAAAGGCTTTGTGCAGAATCAACCACACTTTTTGAAGGGCTGAATACAGAGACCTGGTGCACTATGTGCTACAAGATCCCCAAACAACCCTTTGCAGTTGCCAACCAAGGCTATAGAACCCAGTCTGTTCTGCTATTAGGTTGGTGCAAAAATAATGACGTTTTTTGACGTTAAAAAATACGTCAAAAAACGTCATTATTTTTGCACCAAACTAATATTTACCCATAGCTGGGGGGAGAAGAAGAGGATTAATACCTTTCCCAAGGGTATTAGCACACAAGTGAATGTAATGGATTCAACTGGAATTCAAACTTGGCTCTCCAGTTCCTCAATCCAAGCTGCTATCCACTACTCCACCATGCCTCCTATATATGCCATGCCATATATATGGTGTCAAACTATCCTCATTCCCTTTGTATTCCTTTGGTAAGGAAGAAGTTCCACTCAGATAGCTTCTTTTTCCAGCCAGCAGGGCAGACTGAGCTCTCATGCCTTGGGTGGCAGCCAGTCTAGGAAAATGAAAATTTTGAATATAAGTTTGAGGAAGTCTGTTTTGGGGACTACATGCACCATTACTCAGTTATCAGTCTTTCCTAAAAGTTTGGCTGTTTTAACAAGACTTTACCACTATAATCAAATCCTAAATTTGTGTTATCTATGGTTTCATTAATGAACTGTTGGGCCCTTTTCAAGCAATTATTTCTTATTAATAGAAAACATTACATTTAATGAATACATGTGTTTGAGTAGACATCCCTGATTTTTTTTAAACAGTGAAATTAATGTCAAACAGTCTAGAGATTGATTTTTTTTATTTGATTTGTTTAATGGCATATCAACATCTTATGGGTTATTTATTGACAAAATTTAATTTTCTTGGGAGCTTTAAAGTAATAAAAATATGATATACATTATTCAGTTTTCACAATTAAATACATAATAAGATGATATTCAGCTTTTGTGAATATACAAGCTTGTGTGGACATGATTACTGGAGGCAGTGATTTGTGTTTTATGTCATAGTTTTATTGAAGTTATATTTTGGAATGCAGTTAGATTTTTAAGAAATTGTAAGATATTATATATGAAAGAGTTCTTTCATGCTGGTTGTCTTGGTTAGTGAGTTGATTTTGTTTGGTGGCATATCAACCTCTAGGAGTTATTTAATGCTGAACTCTAAATTTTTGTACATAATTTTACACTTTCAGAGTAAAGGTATGTTTTTTGAGATATACATTTTGTAGATCATAAAATGTATTGGTGATTTGCAATAAAATTATTTAAATCTTTTTTAGTGTTGCATTGATTGTTGTTTTGCCATTAAAAATGTATTGTTGGCCATTTAATTATAAAAATGTACTGTTTATTTTTGATGGGGTTCACTACTTGCCCATAGTTGGGACCCTAACTGGTGCTACCACCCTGGATGAGGGTGAATCTAGGAACAACAGCAATTAAGAGATGATTTCACACTCCTCAAAACCTCCCTATCATGGGTATTGCTGCCAGATTTAGTTTATCATCATACCAAGACAGCTAGGGATTGAGAACATGTACTAAAGAAACACGCATATGAAGGTTATTTATCCTGCATTAAAAGATACAACAATAAAAAAATAACTCACTTTTTCATGGCATTTAATTGGTTGTCTAATTTTTTGTTGCTGTCTGTCAAGAGATTTCGTTCGTCAGAAAGGTGTTGTACTTGAGTTTCTAAAGCTGATCTCTCCATTGAGAGATGATTGAGTTCTTGGCGCTCTTTCTGTACAGACTGGCTGAGAAGTTCCAGTTCTTCTTTTCGATGATTAGTTTCCAGGCTAATGCTATCCATCTCAGACTTTACCTAAAAAATCAACCACAAGAAAACTTTAAAAGGTTAATAAGTTACAAACAAAATTAAGGATTATATTATTTTTAATCAAATTAACAAGGATTATATTATTTTTAAGCAAAGCGATAAAAGCCACTAAGACATAGAGGGTTAATGAGTGTGAAAGAAACCGAAAAAACATTATTGAAGAGAAAGGACAATAAAAGAACAGCTTTCAAAGAGGTAGACGATGACGATTGATGTTGGATTTAAATTTTTGAAGATCATAATTGACAGGAATGCATGAAACTGGATGAGAGTTCCACAAATGAGAAGTGTGAGAGAAGAACTATTAGCATAGATCTTACAATTACATTTAACTATTTCAACAGTGAAATTGTGAGACCTAGTTACCAATCTAGTAATGTGCTTAAATTTGTGAATTCAAGGTACCAAAGGGGCAAGCTCATCAGAACAATTAACATGAACATATTTATAGAAAAACCAAAGGGAAGCTATGATATGGTATTTAAAAAAGGAGTGATGCTAAGATGATCAGAGCTGATAATATTACCGATTCCTCTTTGGATTTTGTCAAGAATCTCTAGATATTTAGCAGAAGCAACAGATCAGAATTGGCAGCAATATTCAATAAATGGATGAATGGTAGTCTTATAACAGATACTGGCAAGAAAAACTTTCTAGCACAACAATAATTAGCCAACTTTCTAGAGTAGTAGACATAAAGATTGATTCATCATAATTGTTCCACTTAATGTTGGTGGAAAACGTGAGACCAAGAAAATGCAATGTTGCTCTCTCATGGTGATGGATGGTGTAAACCGTTCTCTAAGATGATTAAAAGAGAGCAGTTTCATTTTGGGGACATTAAAATTAACAAGCCATTTTTCCCTGGTTAACAACAGGTCATTTTTTAAATCAGCTGCGAATTTGACTTTATTAAGTTTATACAATAGAACCTATAAGCAGAATAGCCACTTCATGATACATACCTTTTGGAGATGCCTGCTAGTATTTTCAAGTATTTCAACCTTTTTTTCTTGTTGAATTTTCAAAACAGACAATTCTGATTGGCTGGTTTTGTATTGTTCAGTGATTTGCTGCAAGGCTTCTTTTTGCTTTGTAGTGTCTGTATTAAGTCCAGAGAGGATATTTTGATTTCTTTCAACTTCTCCTGCCAACTGAAGCAATTCACCCTTTTTATTATGAATGATGGTGATCAATTCCAACTTTTGGCCTTCCAATTTGATCACTTCTTCTTGCTGCAACTGCAAAAGATAAATGAAGAATAATATAATAAGAGAAGAATGGTAGGATCTTGAAAACACAATCATGCTCAAGAGTTTCATAAACCATTAGAGTCTTTGTTTCACTACATGTATTGCAACTGCAGTAGTAATGTGGCAAGAGCAGGAATCATCAAAGTGGTCAACATTGACACCTGGGGGTTGATGGAACTATCCAAGGGGTCAATAAATTCCCAGAGAAGTTAAAAGGGGGTTGATAAATAAATCATTTTAGACTAAAACTCACCAGGGTATTTGTGCAAAAGTGAATGCAATGGTGTAGGCTGGAATTTGAACTCAACCTGCCACTTCTACTTTCTATGCTGATGAACACTGTACTATATGCACATCCTTACTTTTAGTTAGGCTCAAGTAAATCTGGTTCTTGCTCTGTCATTGGGCATCATGATTACAAGACCTCTGACCCACTATAACCTTTGGGGTACCTCATGTACTGCAGCTGTAGCTGCAGTAGGTGTGTCTATGACAAAATATCCTAGAGAATCCCATCTCTCTTCAGGCTGGTTTTCAATTCAGTGTTTTTCCTTCTAATCTCAGTCATCTGAAAATTCTAAAACAAAAACTGAAAACAACTTCAAAAAGCATACTTGTATAAAGTTTGGTTAACAAATAAGAAATATGGATAACTTTGTCGATATTTCAATGTTTTTTCACATCACCCTCAGAAACTGGTAATGGAAGTGACAACTTGTAAAAGCAGTAGGTGTAAATATTAAAGAAAAAGAATAAAATGGATTGAAGGATACAAAGAAATGGTGAGTAAAATTCAGACATCAACTGAATTCTACAGAACCAAACATTTCTGACACCTTGGAATTTGTGTTCAAGATAATTTGATAAGTTCTGATCTCTTTTTACTCATTTCATCATAAAAAAAAAAACTTACAATTAATTTTATTTTACATAAAATATCAATATATCCATAGTCTAATAAAAAAAAAGCTTTTTACACAACAGATATTTCAATTCATATTTTTCATTAACTATGTAAACCAAACAGTGTATGTTAAAAACTTCACATCAAAATTCAGCTAATAATTATGTATCAGGCTAAGAGTTTATTGATGCATTCTCTTATTTAAAATTTGCAATTTTGTCCACCATCTTTTTGCATCCTTTAATCTATTTCATTCTGTTTATACTCTGATTGTTTACCTCTATGTTCTACAACAAATAACGTACATAAAAGTATTACATTTAATTAATCAAGTCAGATCAGGCCAAGAATGGCATATTGCTGCAATTTCTGGGCTGGTGCTGCCCAGTAATCACTGCTCAGTTCAAAAGCAATTACATGGCCTCATGGATTATTTTCCATCCTGCAACCCTTTCCACAGACAAAACATTGTTAGCCTCTTATTACTCTATCATTATTATTGAATGTTCAAACATGCTACAGTCCTTTGTTTCACCAGTTCAGACGTTCACAACTTGGAGTTGCCATACCATATACACAGTGCTAAATCATCCTCATTCCATTCATATTCATTTTGTAAGAAGTTAAACTCAGACAGCTTCTTCACCAGAACTGTCACTTTGTGGAACAGACTTGTGAGGATGCTTCCTCAGCTTCTGCAATCTTAACCTAATCAAATCTGGTGTCAACAGATATCTATCCAACATATCCTCATAATATGCATCTCTTCTGCATTCTTTTATGCCCTTACAACAATCTCATTCAATAACCATGTATCTTGAGTGGCTTTTAGGCCTTGTATTTGGTAAACAATAGTAACAAAAAAAAATTAAATGAATTTTACCTTTAGTTCCCTTTGTTTGAAGCTGACTTCAGATTGAACATCATTAAGCAGAGAAGTCAACTCTAGTTTCTTCTGGTCTAAGTTCTGTTGTAAACTCAACAATTCAGTTTGTCTCTCCCTCAGTTGGACATCAGCTTTTTCTGTTTGTAAGCCTAAAATTTCACTCTGTTGGGATTAAAAAAACAAACAAATATAATGCCACTAGGACACAAAGGGTTAGTGTGAGTGAAAGAAAATGAGAAAACATTAGTGAGTAGAAAGAATAATAAAAGAAAAAGATTCAGAAAGACAGAATAGGGTGATTGGCATTGCATTTAAATCTTTGAAAATTGTAGGTGACTAGGGAAGCAAGAAATTGGAAGAGAGTTCCACAGTAGAGAAGTGTGAGAAAAGAAACTATTAGAATAAAACATAAAGTTGCATCTAGATAGTTCAACAGTAAAACAGTGAGGAAAGTAGCAGTATGTTTAAATTCATGCAGAGAAGAAAAGCTCACCAGAACAATTGCCATGAAAATATTTGTAGAAAAAACAGTGGTAAAAATGTGAATGAAGTTGAGATGCCAGGTGAGAATCAATTACATTACAGACTGAATTTTGTCAAGAATCTCCAGATATATAGTAGAAGCACTAGACTAGATATGGCAATAGTATTCAATACATGGTTGAATGGCAGATTTAATGTAATATTTAAAATAAATAACAAGAGAATAATATTCTTCGAAATGATTATGCAAGTGTTTGCAGATATGTTTTTATATGCTTATATATTAAGCCTTCAAACGTGATGAGAATCAGTTGAAAGTTTACAGTAAAGAAGTTAAATATTCTGAAATATTTTTCAGAATTATTAATCTCATGTATGTCATTAAGCTGAATCAGTTTTACAGAGTTCTACTCAAGATGTATGTGTCATCCAATGCAAAGAAATTTAGCACCCTTTCAACATCTAATTTAACACCCTCATTTTTTATTTCTATCAACTCATTTATGATCTGGTGTCCAGTTATCTATCTATCTATCTATCTATATATATATATATATATATATATATATATATATATATATATATAATTTAATTTTTTCCCTGGTAACAGTTTGTTTAAATATATTTTTATTTGCAAATTGTACTATCTGTTTTTTTTTTCATACCATTCAAGTATAGGCATTAAAAGAATATATATATATATATATATATATATATATATATATATACAATGCAATGAGAATGAAAGTAATATATAAATTCCAACATTCACAGCATTAATCCAAAAGAGGGCTCAATACTGATAGTAGAGCAATAATTACTTTATTTATTATAATTTTGTCATATAGACAAAACCATTTTACTCACTACAAAGATGCAACTTCGTTCAGTACATTTTGACTGCACTTCGACGGGTGAGAATCGAAAATGGCTATGAAGAATCCTGCTTGTAGGCAAGCTATATATGAAACTTCACTTCCTTTTTCCATTTGTTTGGAAAGAAAAAAGAAAAAATACACATAAAGCAAAAAAGGTGATGGAGTGAAACAATAGTGTTTGTTGACAGCAGTATGGTGAAGAATGGATGGGGTGTTAAATGTTGACTGAACAAGGTGGAAATAGGGGATAGTAATACGTTGGAGTAAGTAAAATTCTAGCAATAGTTCTAGTAGTAATTGGGAATGTTATTTTTAGTTTACTATAAAAAGTCTAGAGCTGAATTGCATATATTTATGTTGGGCTTATCACTACTAATTCTGTAATCAATGAAAGTGTTTTGTGGATTAATAAATTTAGAAGTGGTAATTTCCTCTAAAAAAATAAGGGATACTAATATAACCTTTTATAATCAAATTTTGAAATATTCCTGGACAGTATAGCATGTAGAATAAGTATAGGTGTAAAACAATTTATCTGAAAATATTACCGGTAATATATATGTTTAAAATATATATATATATATATATATATATATATATATATATATATTAAGAATCATAATCTAATTAGTGGAGAGGTACATAAGACGGTGGGGAATATATCAAAGGAGGTGATGTATAATTTTAAAACGTTTATATCAGGTAATCCCATAAGTTCATCAGGACAATGCGCGACCCCATACAGCAAGAATCACGTCACAAAAGATCGAAGAACTTGGTTGAGAGAAAATTCCTCATCCACCTTATTCTCCCAATCTTGCTCCTTCAGACTACCATTTGTTTCGTAGCTTACAGAATCATTTGGAAGAAACAGCTTTTGTAACACAGGAAGAGGTTAAAACTGACATTTGTGAGTTCTTTGAATCAAAGCCAAAAGAATTTTACAGTAATGGAATTAGTAAGCTTGTTAATAGATGGAAGGAAGTCATAGATAATCAGGGAAAATACATTGTTGATTGAATCTGTAATTAAATGTAACATTTGGTCACTTGTTTTCTTTATTCAAAATTCGGACAGAACTTATGGGATGACCTGATAGTGATAGAAGTAAGAATTTAACAAGATTTTAGTGTTAGATCCTTAGTATGTCTACAAAAAACGGTGGTTTCATATCTTTGATTTAATAATTGGGTGTTGTTCAAAAGTTCAATAATACATATTTTCTCCTATAAACATAAGAAGCAATGTTCATTAAGAGAATTGAAAGTTCTGGCTTGTCTTAGGATTTTCCATTTAGCCTTAGGTGTTTTTCCTTCTTCCTTCAGGTTCCAAAAATATTTCGAAAGTGATGTCATATTTCGTTTGGCTGTATTTGTAAAGGAATTCATGTGATTGTAATACCTATCCTTAAAAGGTCTGCTAGTTGACCCCACATACAGCTTAATATCTCTGGGGTCTTCATTTGATGAGATATAGCACATATATACTATGGATTTCGTTAAGCACCTGCTTAATAATGGACATTGTTTGGGAATTCTACAATAGCCTTTTTTCTTGGGATGTATTAGAATTTGTATTTAGGTTGGGTTTATTTCAGTATTCTGTTGTTATGCAATTTAATAATTTTATCTAGATTTCTAGAACAGCTATAGCTAATTTTTAAGGTATTGCAGTTGAAGAATTAGCCTAATTTACTCTCTGTAGGGAAGTGCTTGTTAATTAGATTTAAGAATTTGTGTCCTAATTTGGTACAGACAAATTTGTTGAAGGGAGGAGTATACAAAATTATTCTCCTTCATCTATTGTTTTTTTTAGGTTAACTACAATTTTCTCTATATTTAATTTCAAAAGATCTGTAACCACTATCGGTAAGGATTTTGTTATAGACAATTTTTTGTTTATCAAATATTTCCTTGCTAGAAGAGTGTTTGTTGATATGGCGTTCAATGGATGATGGGATATGCTTAACAACTGGTGTTGGGTGATTGGAATTAGGATTTATATAAATAGGGTTAGCATTATTTTTCAAGAAGGGTTGGAAATTGTTTAAGGTTAAGTTTAAGGCTACATCTAAGAAGTCTGCTTGTTTTATGTTAGAATTAATTTTGACCTTGAGGTGTAAAGATTTAAACACACCATGAATCCATTTCCTCAACTTGTCAACCTCGCTTCTGATAGAATTATTCACTACCACCAATCCATCATCTCTATAAATCCCTATATTATTTAAACTAATTTCATTGTGGTTTGGTTTTGTCTATATGACAAAATTATAATAAATAAAATAAGATAGATAGATAGATAGATAGATAGATAGATAGATAGATAGATAAGTTTATTTATCTATGGATATTTCTACTATGTGCTTTGTGAAATCACACCTATCCTTCAGCAGACATGATTGTAAATTTCATTTATTTTCAGACATCATTTTTTGATGAACACAATATTTGTTATATGCTATATATAAGAGAGAGGGAGAGAGAAAGAGAAAGAAAAACAGTGTAGATATATGAATCAACATTGCACTGTGACTGTCAGTTTCATGCCACAAGCAATCTTTAAATAGCTTGAGGTATGAAACATAAGGGTGTGAGTTCAAATCTCACTGGAAGCCTATTCTTTATTACTGATCTATACTTCTTAACAGCTGTAAAATTAATGAATTAATTAATGAAAATTAATAACATTTTCAACTGCTTTTTATGTTTTATACATTTTGCTTAAAAGGTGAAGATTTAGGATTTCACTTATAATAAATTGATTGTAAATGTCATATTTGGTTGAGTGAATAACTTAATCTCTTTTTAAAATATGATATAATCCAGTGGATATGTGTGCTATTGGTAGCAGTTATGGGTGTCAAAAGTGGAATTGGCATGCTGAGTTCAAATTCCAGTCAAGCTTGTTGCATTCACTTTTGCACAAATATCCATGGAAAGAGTATGAATTCACTTATTCTCTCTGGTGCTGGGCAGACCAGACTCTAGCCTTGTTTGTCAATCAGACTGAATTCAAAACTCATTAGATATGGGGCTGGTAATTCTACACTGTAATCGCTTACTTGCTACACAAATCATAACAGCAACACTAGTGTGGTGAGGCTGTGACTCTATACTCTACAGGAGGCTTTTGGTATTAAGGATGAGGTTGAGGAAGTCATAATGCCAATTTTAAAATTTATAAATCATTACCAATTGGAAAATGTTGAAATAAGAGAATTACCATATTTGATGACATAAAATTTCTCCCAGTTGTATTTACTTTTACACTATTATGAAATTAGGCTAAGTACAAGCACTTGTAGTCTACAGTATTTGGCTAAACATTAGCTTGCCAGATAGCTTAGTTTCATATGTAAAACTCTACAATATCTGGGTAAACATTAGCTTGCCAGATAACTGTTTCACATGTAAAACTCAGTAATGTCTGTGTAAATAGCCTGCCAGATAACACATGTTCACATGCAAAATGCTATATTGCCTGAGTAAACATTAACTTAACCGTTAACTCAGTTTCACATATAAAACTCAGATAATTTTTTGAGTCATTTTTATGGAATAAAATGCAATTTTCATATGACATCAAATGTGGTTTCTCTATGAAATATACCATAGCCTTCGGAGAATTAACAATGGATAAGTAACAAAATGAAATTCATCATGAATAAATCTTTATCTCTGTCTACAAAAGGCAGGATGTGTGTGTGTAATGAATGCACGGCTGCAATTTTTGACAGATTTGCACCAAAATTTACATGCACATGCTCCAAGTTAGTGGCAAGGCCAAGACTGACTTTGCATTTCCCAACTCTCATCGATAATGGAAATAATCGATTTTTTCATGCTTCTATGGCAGTTTTCATGTAGTTTGCGGCCATTTTCTACTGGCCAGAGTGAGAGCCTATAGCTGGCTGCCACGAATAGGCAGGAAGATTCTATTGGCCAGCGTGAGAGCCAACACCTGACTCACACAAATGTTAACTAGCATGCTAGCATGAAAAAAAAATCGATAACTTCATTCGTCACAAGTGGGAAAAATTTAAGTCTGCATGGCACTTTACTCAAAATTGGCTTATTTGCTTGCTTAAACTCAACGTTGATTCTGATTTCGCGGAACTGGGTTGGGTGTGAAAAAGAATTTGTTGTTAACATTCTTTTTTCATTTGTTTTTTCCAGTTACAAGTCCTTTTTTAAAGCTGATCATTTTGTGTTCATTTTGTTTAGTTCTTTTTTCATAACAGATTTAATGTTTAGTAGAGAGCTTAGAAAAAATTTGCAGTGTGAGATAGGCAAGAAGTAAGGCATGTAGCAACATCAGCATGGCAAAGGGCACTCCTTTAAAGGCAAGGAAGGGCAAAAATATTTTAAGTCAAGTGATAGCGATTGCTGTATGAGTTGTACGATTTTTGAATCAAGCACGGGCAACGCCAGGCCATGCTGCTAGTCCAAAATATTTAATGAGACATATACATATATATATTCAAATACATGCACATACACACTCTCCTATATATTTTTATATATTAAGGAGCAGTTATTTTCAAGAATAATGTGCTTTGAACAAATCACAGAAACAATCTTGATTAAAAGTGAGTAATAAAATTATGATAAAAATAAGACAAATATTGTAAGAAAATTAGAGCATGCAGAAAATGTTACTAAAACATACCTTTTTTCAGGAGAAAGGTAAAATGGAAAAAAAGTTAATAAATTTTACAGAAAATTGCAATGTTGCACAAAAGGAAATTCCTTTTTTTAAATAAGAATAATAAGTTCAATCAGTTAGAAAATAAAAACCATTTACATTATTTGGACTATTGTTCTCATCTTTGTCACCATATTTATCACAACATTTCGGCCATTGTACGCTCCTGCCTTCTTCAGGTGGTTGGAATGTCGAACTGAACCCTTTATTTTGCTCACTGGGGTAGACTGTTCTAGTTCTATGTGCCATGTCTAATGAATGTCAGTTATCAGTTATCTCCTGTTAATTCCCCTCTCCAAGTTCTCCACCACCTTAACCAGGTATTGAACTCAATCCAGTGACAGGACCCAAAGAGTATGAGTTCAATACCTGGTTAAGGCAGTGGAGAATTTGGAGAGAGGAATTAACAGGAGATAACTGATAACTGACATTCATTAGACATGGCACGTGGAACTAGAACAGTATACCCCAGTGAGCAAAATAAAGGGTTCAGTTCAACATTCCAACCACCTGAAGAAGGCTGGAGCATACAATGGCCGAAACATTGTGATAAATATGGTAACAAAGATGAGGACAATAGTCTGAATAATGTAAATAGTGTACATAATACCTCATCTCAGAAATATAGACAGATACAGAAAATAAAAACTTCAGAAATAAAATCTAAATTCACTAAGTGTTAATGATAGTCATGAAGTGCATTGGAAATCATGCAACAAATTTATTGGTACATATTTACCTTTCGCTGTAACAGTGAGAGAAAAAAGAAAAATATTAGAATACTGATGAAAAAAATGAAAATTTTGATAAAAGGCTAAATTTAAACAAATCAGAAAATAGAAAAACTTTTTAAAATATCTGCATTCATGAAGGGAAAATATTAATTTTTTTTATTAACTAATAGTGAAAATAATTAAAAATAATAATTAAAAAGTGTGAATAAAAGATAGATAGTTAGATAATCTGAGTTTGTCTTATGCACTTACTTTTAGGAGAAGTATATGAAAGGAAAGTCAGACAGTACAATAGAAATTTTCATTTTGTGCGTAAAAGTTTTTTTATTTAGAATTGTCTCGAAAAGGGACTGCCATTAATAACTTTCATTGTGGACTGTTGGGGATTCATTTTTCAAATTCAGAAAAAAATATAATACCCTCATATTTATTGTCCAATGAAAAGGCTGGCTTTCACCATCGTAAATTTAAAGTTAAAGTCTATTTAAAAGGTGGGTATTTAAGATGGATCAGTGGACAAAGGTCAGTTGGTTTGATGGTTGAAGGAAAGAAGCCTGCTGGCACCAGCATAAAAAAGTGATATGTCACACAGAAGGGATTAGACATCTCAAGCAAACAAGGTCATCTATGGTTGGGACAAGGGCTTCCTCATGAGAAAGTTGCTACCAGAGCAAAGCGCAAAATGTCTTGGCTTTCTTAAAAACTATGTCAACAAAAAAAAAAAAGAAAGAGCACTCTTATGCCAACCACAAAAGGGAAACTTCAAAAACAAATAAATTGCCAAAGATCATTATATCTTCCTGTGATATGTCAAAAAAGCATGTGGGTTTTTTTGCTTATTTATTAAGTGGGGGCTCCCCTTTTTTCTAAGAGTAATTTCTTCTTTTACCCAATGCTTCTCAAAGTTTCTACTTCTCAAAGTTTTTTTTCTTTCTTGACTTGAAAAAATCTGTATTGTGAATCTTTTTAGAGCCAATTGTTTCTATAATTTTATTGTGTTATTTTGCTTTACATGAGCAAGGCACATGAAAGGAAATTTCCATGCATCACCTTTTTGCAAAATATGTACTCTGTTATATTGTTTTGTATCAGTTTAACAAATGCTTGTAACTTTCAAATTTCATAAAGTAGGTTTGAGTCTTTGTTATTGTTTGAACCATTTTTAATATTCAGAATAAAAGCAGTGGCATAGTCTCTTTTCCCATTCTCTTCCAGAAAAAATTAAATTTTGATAATATTTCAACCTGGACTGAGAATCAAGTTAGTTTACCAATTTTCCATAAACAGATGATTTAACACTTCTTTTAATCCAGAAAAATTCACACACATATACACACTTTGCACATCTCTCAGCTGATTGAAAGACTGCAAAAGACTTCTGATTCTGGAAAAATGCTCAGCCCATCCTAGAGCTGAAACATTGTAAGAATAATGCATCCAGGGCACTATACAGAGTGTTGGGGGAGGGGAAGAACTGCACCCCCACTTTTTGCTGAAACTGAGATCTAAACAAAAAAATAAATTTCTCCAGCTGGCTTCAATCTATGATTATGTTATTGAGTTGAGCTATATCATTTGTCTAAAATCATTACTGTTATTAATTTTAAATATAAATTGGAAAACTTCATTTATTGTTTTTTTTAATTTTTTCTGAAACATTAGCTACAAAAACTCTTATATAAAACTTACATTCCCCTCTCAAAGTATTGGAACAACAAGGTCAAATCCTTGGTTTTTGTTGTTCACTGAAGACATCTGAGTTTAAGATCAAAAGATGAATATAAGACAAAAGTTCAGAATTTCAGCTTTTATTTCCTGGTATTTGCATTTAGATGTCTTAAACACCTTAGGACATACCCACCCATTTTTCAAGTGAGCAAAACTATCAGAACACATGACTGACAGGTGTTTCTTGTTGCCCAGGTGTTGCATTTTAGATTGATTGTCTAAACATTAAATAGCTCTGAATGGCAACTCTTGGTTTTAGCCTTGGGTTCTGCCTGTAAAGACTGCATTTCTTGTTAAAAAGGTTAAACCAACATAAAGACAAGCTGTTCACGAGAGCAAAGCAAGCCATTTTGAAGCTGAGAAAAGAAGGAAAATTGATCAGAGTCATTAGAGAAACATTGGGCACAGCCAACACATCAATTTGGAATGTCCTGAAAAAGAAAGAAACTACTGATGTACTGATCAACAGATATAGAACAGGTCAGCCAAGGAAAACAATAGCAGTTGATGACAGAAACATTGTAAGAGCTGTGAGGAAAAAACTCAAAACAATCAGTGACATCACCAAAAACCTCTAGGGTGCAAGGGTGAAGGTTTCACAATCAACCATTCAAAGAAGACTTTGAGAGTAGAAATATAGAGGTCATACCACAAGATGCAAACCACTCATCAGCAGCATGAAAGATTTAGTCGTGTATTATTATTAGTTTTTACAATAACAGTGTTACAAAACTAATCATCCTTAAAAAGCTGATCAACACACAGAAGAAAAAACCAGCAGAGATAGCACAAAATCCCTTACTATTTCCCTTTCTCTTTCTCCAACTCTTTCAATGTTAGTTAGTTATGTGCCATGCATGATACACACTTAGGCGATCATGTATCTTTTGATACATGACTGATGAGGCAGATTTTTTCCCACAGTAGGTTGCCATTACTTTTTGTGGTAGACCAGTTTCTATCCAAGGCTATAGAACCCAGTCTGCCCTGCTATTTACCCATAACTGGAGGGAGAAGAAGAGGATTCATACCTTTCCCAATGGTATTGGCATGTAAGTGAATGTAATGGATATAATTGGAATTTTAACTCAGCTCTCCAATTCCTCAATCCAAGCCGCTATCCATTACTCCACTGTGCCTCCATCCCTGTCTTTCAATGTATAACATCAAAATACAAAAAAACTTATACAACAATTCAAAGGAAGAGCCACCTTACTAAAAAAAAGGACATAAAAAATACCATATGGATGAAAGGCATTTGTTGTGATTTTTTTTGCTTTTTTTAAAGCATATCACTCCAAGCAAGGCAGCAAAGCCACTAAGACACAAGGGATTACTGAGTGTGAAAAATAAGAAAAAAAGAGAAGCATTATTAAGGAGCAAGAACAACAGAAGAGTAATCAAGAAGACGGTAGAAAAGGATTGATATTGCATTTGAATTTTTAAAGATCAAAGTTAGCTAGAAAGCATGGAGCCAGTATAGAGTTCTACAAGTGTGAGAAAAGAAATTGTTAGCATAGAACTCATGATTACATCTAACCAATTCAACTGTGAATTGATGGGACCTTGTCACCAATCTAGTATTATGCTTGAATTCATATGGTCTAGATACCATAGCAAAGAGTTCATCTGAACAATTACTATGAAAGTAACAGTTACAGAGAAGCTACATTATGGTGGTGTGAAAGTAACTGAAGCTGAGACACCAGGCCAAGACCAATAATATTGCTGATTCTTTTTAGGATTTTATCAAGAATTTCTAGATATACAGCAAGAGCACTGGACAATATATGGCAGCATTATTGAAGGCATGGCTGAATGATAGACTAAATATGTAAGATAGATTCAGAAGAGAAAAATTGTCTCACACAACAAAGTGAACCAACTTTCTTAGCAACAGACCTAGCAATGGATTCAGTATAATCTTTCCACTTCATGTCAGCCTGAGAAGGTGCAATGAATCACTTTCATGAAGGTTAGTATCAGCCATGCTGATGGGAAGCAGGAAGGGGTCTTTCAGGTGATTGATAGAGAGAAGTTTTATTTTGGAGGTGTTAAAATTAACAAGTCATTCCTTGCCCCAGTTATCAACACTGTAGGCCATTTTTGAGCTTAGCTGCCAATTTGACCCTATCAAATTGATCAGACTTACTATCAAGACAGTTGCTGTCCAAAACATGCTAGAAAAAAAACAGCTGTAAGCCTCAGAAAATTGAGGGCCCTCTGCAATTTAGGACAGTTGAATCTGGTGAAAGAAATGTAAAGAACCCAATAAACTTTCCACAGACTCATTGCAGTGCAAATTCATCCTTGCACATGGCAGATTTTATTATAAAATGAATAAAGTTTTTAAGATGTTGTCTCTGCTAACACATTTTATAGAAGAAAAAACAAATGAAGCAATTTTGTTCAAGGAGAATCCCTGTTTTCATTCATCAATCCCTTTATGGAGCTGTAAAATTAACTTTCTCAAGGGTCATCAAAGGGTTTTCCTAGGGCAGCTCCATCAGACTGAGGATGGGACAAGGGACCATGGGATATATTAGGTAGGTGAAAAAATAATGATGTAATAATGTCGTTTTTTGATGTTAAAAAATACGTCAAAAAACGACATTATTACGTCATTATTTTTGCACCAACCTAATACCATTGATGTACTCACACTTGACATATTTTTCTCAGTTGATAAACACCCCAACGTTGAAACACTGGTTCCTGTATGATCATTGAAGTTAAGCAACATTGCACATGCTCAGTACCTTGAGTAATACCAGGTGATATAATGCTGGTCATGTGAAAAATAATGCCTCAGAATTTTTAATCAGAGAGCTGAGTTCCAATTACCATTAGAGTCATTATATTCACTCATGCACAAATACCCTTGGGAAAGGTATGAATCCACCTTTTCTCCCTCAATTATTGGTTAATTAGTAAGACTTGTATCACTAAATCATTATTATCTGCAAAAAATTCTTACAATCTAAAATATTTTATGGGATTAAATAATCTACAAAGAGTTTATAAGCCATAGAAAATATACCAATCAATAAAAAATACCTTTAAACTGACCATATCATTCTGTTGAATAGCCAAGAACTGAAGTTTGTTTTAACAGTAATTTGTTTAATAAAATCAAAGGCAAAAGACTGCATTTTGAGACTACCTTTCATGAAATCAAATAATGCAGAAGTTAACCTTTTTCAAGGTTTTCCCCTATTCAAGATTTCACAATTTTTCTCACACCTCCTGAAGTTAAGGCTAAAATATTAAATTTAAATTTTAAAAAGTCAAAATTGGGAAATTTAATATTGAAATGTATAAATAAAAATAAATTTATCAGCTGTCAAAATTAAACATCTATATCAAAATATTGCTAATAAAATCATTTAATATACTAGTTTCTGTTGGTTTTTCTAACATTTAAAATACATTATATTTGGGTGTTGAGAGCAATCTTGATGTCATATTGAACATTCTGCCAATTTCTGAATTACATTTTTTTTAAGTAAAGATAAAATCCTCCTTTTCAAAAATATGTATCAGGTCATCCCATAAGTTCTGTCCGAATTTTGAATAAAGAAAACAAGTGACCAAATGTTATATTTAATTACAGATTCAATTAACAATGTATTTTCCCTGATTATCTATGACTTCCTTCCATCTATTAACAAGCTTACTAATTCCATTACTGTAAA
The DNA here is from genome assembly GCA_963932145.1 of Acanthosepion lycidas. Lineage (NCBI taxonomy): Eukaryota > Metazoa > Mollusca > Cephalopoda > Sepiida > Sepiidae > Acanthosepion > Acanthosepion lycidas. The sequence goes on from OZ010591.1 coordinate 67,882,024, forward strand.
ATTCTTTTGGCTTTGATTCAAAGAACTCACAAATGTCAGTTTTAAACTCTTCCTGTGTTATAAAAGCTGTTTCTTCCAAATGATTCTGTAAGCTACGAAACAAATGGTAGTCTGAAGGAGCAAGATTGGGAGAATAAGGTGGATGGGGAATTTTCTCTCAACCAAGTTCTTCGATCTTTTGTGACGTGATTCTTGCTGTGTGGGGTCGCGCATTGTCCTGATGAAACATCACCTCTTTTCGATTCACTAGAGCAGGTCTTTTTTTCCTCAAAGCTTGGTTCAAATGCTCTAATTGTTGACAGTAGATTTGAGCATTAATTGTTGCATTAGGTGGTAAGAATTCAAAGTGGATTATTCCTTGGCAATCCCACCAGATTGAAAGAAGAACCTTTTGCCTATGAAGTTCTCTTCTCGGCTGTGGCTGTGGTCCTTCCCCTTTACCAAGCCACTGTCTACGATGCTTAACATTTCAATAAAAGATCCATTTTTTGTTGCCAGTCACAAGTCTATCCAAAAACGGTGAAACAAGTTGGCGAGAATGGAGAGAAGAGCAGATGTCAACTCGGGATTTGAGGTTGTTTTCAGACAATTCATGTGGCATCCATTTTCCAAGTTTAGGAACTTTTCCATGTTGTTGAAGATGACGATGAACAGTTGTATGGTTTGAACTGAGAACCACTGCCAATTCCTCAACTGATAAAGCAGAATTTTCTTCAATGGCTGCTTCAAGAAGCTTTTCATCAAACTCAACTGGACGTCCAGTTCGATCATCATCTTCAAGGGTGAAATCTCCACCTCTGTATTTTGCAAACCATCTTCTGCAAGTTCTTTCATTCACACATTCCTCTCCATAAACTGAGTGAATGTTTCTAGCTGCTTTGGCTGCTGAGTTTCCTTTTTTGAACTCATAAAGCATTATGTGCCTCAAATGATTCTTGGGTACTTCCATGTTAGCAGGGTTTTAATCAAACAAAATTTAATTTTATTGTTCTCTGAAATAAAATTTGATCAGTTTAAATGCATCTAAACATAAAAATAATGTTCAGCTCCATTAGACATTATAAAATACTCTAAATTTCGTTCATTTTAACAAAAAATTAAAATTTGGACAGAACTTATGGGATTACCTGATAGATGCAAACATAAGAACTACTTCAAGGGTGATATTTTTTACTAAGTTTGGAAATGTTTAGATCTGTGATGCCTAAAGGTTTTCCAGTGAATTCCATTTTTGAGGTTTGCTTATTCTTTGTCAGTTTCTCCATTCAAAAGCAATAGAATAAAATAAGACTAACACAAACTGTTTGAGATAACATATAATGGTATCTTGTAAACCTATATATATTGACAGTAGTCAATGTAAGTTTCATAATAAAAATATTACTAATAAAACCATTTTGGCTAAATAAAATGTATTTTAAAGTTGATACAAAGAAACAACCACCAGTTTATTAAATGGTTTTATTAGTTATATCTTGAAACAGATGTTTAATTATGACATGTTTAATTTTGACATTTTATTTCTTACTTTTAAATATTAAATTTGCCTATTTTAAATTTAGTTTTAAAATATTTCCAACATCTTGTGATGGGCAGGAGAAAGGTTTTGAAATCTCAAATGAGATGCAAAAACTTACACCAAAATAATTTTGACAGAAATCCAGATATCATGTTGAATACCTGAACAATTTCTAGATTATTGCTTTTAAGCAGGGATGAAAATCTTACCTTACAAAACATATGTCACTGCAAACAGAACTATCATTTTTCTTTTTTCTTTAATTGGGTTGAACATTTTTCAAACAGTGATGCCTAAAGGTTTTCCTGTGAGTTTAATTTCTTTTTATGCGTATTTCTTTTAATATATTGCATGACCAATTTGGAACATGAAGTAAAAAAGTAATATACATGAATAATAAAACAAAATGTTTTCTTATACTATGTAAATTGCCTTATGTATCACTTGCAGCTGAGTGCATCTCAGGTTACAAAGATTTAATGTAATTTTAGACTACTATCCACTATTACGAATCCTATAACTCATTAGAGTCATATAGGCACCACATATACTCCAGCCACAGTATAAGTGGTCTGTCTTGGGCAAGATGGCCTGATGGAGCCCAACCTCTTCCAGGCTGGTTTGAATTCAGTTTTCTTTCTCCTAGACTGGTTGCCACCCAAGGCTATAAAACCCAGTCTGTCCTTCTATTTACCCATAGCTGGGGGGAAAAGAGATGGATTCATACCTTTCCCAGGGGTATTAGCACTTAAGTGAATGCAATGAACTCTACTGGAATTTAAACTTAGCTCTCTGATTCCTTAATCCATTACTCCACTGTGCCATTAACAGGTGATGTTCAAAGATTAAATGATGGTAAAAAAATGATATAAAACTGAGCATAATATTATACCTGTTCCTTCAATTGGTTTATCTGTGCTTTTTTCTTTAATAAAAGTTCCTCGGAACTCAGTAAAGATTTAGTAGTTTCTCTCTCTTTGTGTGATATTTGAGCCAAATCTTTCTGTAGTTGCATGTAACTGTAAAAAAAGAACATTTCCGGTAAGGTTTTCAATGTAATACAATGGTAAAAAAAATGATCATTGTTTTGTTTTCAAATCTAAAGAGAAAATTGAAAAAAAAAAGAAAAATTGTACAATACCTTAAATTTAATCTTTTCATTTTGTTATCAATATCCTGAAATTCAGTATCTTTTTGACTAATTACCTGTAAAATTAAGATTATATATTAGTAGCTAATGACATACAGATATAAAAATATTATTATACTACTTTTGTTTACAGCATACAGAAAACGTTCTATAAGGAATCTATCTACAGAGTCAAGTATAACCAATCAATATCTACCAATCTGCAAACCAAGTTAACTTAAATATAAAGAAAAGTCTGTTTTTGACATTAAATAATTTCATAATCTTTATCAACACAACACAAATTTGCTCACTTGTATATTAATTGTCATTATTAAATGAAACATTATCACAACCAATGAGCAGCAAGAAGTTTGAGAGTAAATCAAATTTATTCATTTATTCCATTTTTGACTGTTGTGCTCTCCAGCCTTCTTCAAATATCTGTCAAGATATTTGAAGAAAAACCTTCAAGGAATTTTGAACTAAACCCTTCTTATTTAATCTAGTGGGTTAAATTATTTTTGTTCCACACCCCATGCCTAGGGATATTGCATCTTGTTCTTATCTAGTAGTGATCAGTTATTTCTATGTTTCTAACAAGTGTAAGTTTGCACTACCAGACCCGGAGATTGAACTCACAATTACTATGCCACTAAATTCACAAACCAACATTTTAATCAACTAGGATATTGTCACATGGAACAATCACTGTTCATTCCAGAAATTCAGACAGAAAAAAAACTACTCACTTCATTGATTTCATTCAGGACTTTTTCCAATCGATTCTTTTTTCTTTGCATTTCTCGATACTCTGCTTGAATCAATTTTAGATGTCCTGCTTCAGTAACAACCTGGACACCAACTTCATTTGCTCGACGTTCAAGCTCCATAGTTTCCTGTGCTGTATTTTCCAGACTATGGGTAGCATCATTATATTTTCTCATTGCATCTTCAAACTAAAAATAAAATCCATCCATATTGAGCATAACATTATCCTCTTCAAGTGATCATCAGCATGACTGCCAAAGTGACTTTCATATTTATAGTAAAAATAATTCAAAGACAAAATAACACATCACTTTTCCAACTTAAACATCTGACTTTTTATTTATTATTTTTTTTTTTACTAATGTTCACCTTATACAAGGCCCAAGAGCCACTTGAGGTAGAGGGATACTGAAGGACTTTGTTGTGTGTACTAAAAGAGCAAGAGGTAAGAGGTGCAGTTTTAGAGGAATATGTGGGAAAGATAATAGTTAATGCTAAACCTCAACAGATTAAGATTGTTGTGGTTGAGGAAGCATCCCCTTGCAAGTTGGTTCCACGAAGTAGCTGTCCATGGGAAGAAGTTGTTTCAGTGGAACTTACTTCTTACTAATGGAATATTAAAGGAATGAGAGTGGTTCGCTACTGTGTATGTGACATGGCAGGTCTTAGTTTTGAAGGTTAGAAGTGCTGCAACTAAGGAATGTAGCTTGTCGCAACACTTTCCATGAAAATAGCAATAGGGTAATGAGAGGCTTGCAATGTTTTGCGTGTGAGATAAGGGGTTGTAAGGTCATAGGTCACATAAATGCTTTTGGACCAAGATTGGAAAGTGAAAACTCTTTGCACCAGCCCTGGCAGCAGTATTCCATTTTTGGTCTGATCTGGCTCTTGTAAAGCTAGAGGATGACAGGAGGAGACAGATGCTTACTGGTGCAGTACAGGGACCCAACCATTTTTCAAACATCTGATCATATATATAAGTTTCACTTGAGTTCCAGTAGGCATTCAAGACAAGAGGTCACCCTTTTATTGTGATAAACAAAAAATTCAGGGTTAGCTCAGTGATGATTGAGTATAACTAGTTTGGTTTTTGAGGTAATGATTAGCCATTTTTTCCTCATTGAACTGTTAGAGCTAGATCAGACAAGAGATCAGCTGCCAGGCTCTGGTCATCTAGAATTTCTATGCATATTAACACAAATGGTAGCTTATAAGACACTCTATTTAAATTTAATATTACAGTACTACTTTATATTTTTTTATATTTTTTACAAGATGAATTTACTGATGTTATAAAGTGCCTTGAAGGTCACATGTCAGCCCAAATAATAGTGACAGTCCATAGTAGATGGGATTCCATTGCTGAATATCTCCCAACAGAGGCAAAGGTAGTAGTCAGCAGTGGTTTGGACAACAAGCAAAATAAGGAACATATCAACAAAACGGATTGTGTCCTTCCTAGAAACATTACAAGACCTTCTTTGTGTTTGTCCTTTCACATACTGGTTGTTTTACTTTTATATGGTATAGTTTCTCTGTGGGACAGATTATAATAAATATAGATATATTTGTGTATAACATATTGTATGATGCATTTTTATATTCAAGTGTTATATATAAAACTTTTTCTGGCACAACTCATTTTTGGAATTAGAGTGACTTATTTGAGTCCTTTCCATCATTTTAAGGTGTTATTAGGTTGGTGCATAAATAATGTCGTTTTCTCACATATGTGACTATGTGAGAAAACGACATTATTTTTGCACCAACCTAATAGTTTACCATACATATACTAATGTCTAATGTGAGCCTTGGAGAGTGGAGAAAACAAAGATATTTGGGCAAAGTTTAACATACTTAACTGAAAAATAACAGGGTGTTAAAAGGACAGATTTCTCTTTACACTGTAGTGTATACCTCATTGTCAATCATTTTGTTTTAAAAAGCTATTTTTGAATTTTAATAAAATCCAAACATATGAGACTGGATTTATGCATTCTCTTTTTTCTCAAGTGTTGACAACAAAAGTATTAAACATTATTCTTGTAAATAAGCAGTCTAATAAATAAATAGTGTTTAATATTTTTGCTGTTAAATTTCAAGAAAAAAATGTATAAATTCAGATGCTTGTAATCTATTAAGCGAATTTATGTGACAAAAGTAAATGAAAGAAATGCCTGGAAAATACATTTTTTTCCACCATTTGAAATTACAGTTAAACATAGTTTTGTGTGTATTTAAATTTTCTTGTTCTCTTGTTCATAGATACTTTTATAAATTTATGTATAAAAAAATTCTTTTCATAATTATTTCTTTATAATATGGTAAATGATAAATATTGCATTGCAATTAGTTTATATTTTTTATAAGCTTGTAAATATAAAATTATTTTTTTTAATTTAAATTTAATAAAATAGTGTTCAATTAAAGTTTCCTTATAATAATTAGATGATCAGAACAACCAATAGTAAGTTTTATTTTGTTTATAAGCAGATTTCCAGAATATTAAGCTCATTAGTTAACCTAGGAATGCATACCAGTAATTGACCTGGATGATCACCATCTTCAATTCAAAAGATTGCCATGTCAATGACATATACTATTTTCTTGGTTGCATATGTGCATGATATATGAACACTTTTATTTGACTTGTCCTTATCCATTTTAACAATAAAAGATTTTATGATGTACACTGTTTAAAATCTGTTACTTTACAATAATAAATAATAATTACTGGAGATTGAAAAAATACAATAAAGAAATGACTCCACAAAAAACATGTTACCTAAGGTTTAAAATGAGTTTTTTAAAATGAAAATTTTTTCTTAAAGCTTTCATTTTAGTTTTAATTTCAAGCTAATACGTTAAATTTAATATTTCCAATAAGCAAAATACTTTGCTGTATTTCAAAATCTATTTTAAATTGACTGGAAGGAGTTTTTTTTTTTTTTTTTTTTTGCTAAAATAGCTGATTAGCATCACTTTTTAGTCATCTTTAATTGCAATGTAATTCTCTCTATTAAAAAATCTTACAAAAATAAAATATACTTTTCTGAACCTTTATTTGAGGAATATGAACTGATTAATTATCATTAATCTGATTTAAAATTATTATTTACTTTAAGTTTATAATATCACAGAAATACATTTTTTAACCCAACAGTAGTTGTTTTGATGTGTTGACAGTCTGACATAGATCTAATGTTGTTCTATGGAAACTTTATCTGTAAAACATAATTGAAGAAAATGATGCAAGCACCTTTTTTATAAAATTTTTAAGTACTCAGTAAAAATTTAGGAAAATATTCTCTGTAATCTAATGTTTTGTTGAATTTTAGAAATGTTGGCTTTAAATTTACTATAATTACTGCTCTCATTTTCTGATAATATTGTGTATGGTCACCTCTACTCAAAAAATCAGCACATTTATACACTTACAAAAAAATTGAAAATTCTTTTAAAAATATTGGTATTTGATGATTTGTATTAAACTTTTCCATTTATGATCAGTAAATATAGTTTTCACTTAATCATCTAAAAGGCTGAAATTAATACAGAATTTTAAAAGATTTAAAACTAAATAAATTTTTCTAATTAAAATTTTTAAAATAATGAAACAATTCTAAAATTTCATTATTTATTGAAAAACATTTTTTCTTAAGACAATAGTGTCCTTAATATATTTCATTTATAAAAGCAATTGAAAGCTTTTCTAACTAAATGTTATAGTTTTATTGCATTTTTTATTTTACAGTTTAGAGCAGATTCTTGGCAAATGATGTTTCTGTTTGATAAAGACAAATTGATGATTTAATTTCTCCAAGGAGTCCTGCTTTTAACTAATATAAATATGAAGAGTCTGAAATTTTAATTTCTTGAAATTTCATAAAATTAAATGGGAGTACCAGATGTAAAAAAAAATATTTTTACCAAAATTTTCTAAAAAAAAATTTCAAAAATAATTTCATTCAGCCCTGAAAATTTCATTAAAATCTGACAATTATTTGATTTTTGAAAGAATTTCCAAAACAATGTGTTTTCAACGCCAAAAAAGACATTAAATTTTCAAAACTAATTTTTAATCCACCCACTGATGCAAGAAAAGAAGATATTTAACCAAAGTTTTGAACATCCTAGAATGGATTAAAAATTTTAATAAAATAAAAAAATACTTTGGCTTTTTCTCTTAATATTAACTAACATTTTGATGATAAAACTTTGTTTTTATCAAGTTTGTAGCCTTTTTTCATCATGGCATGCTCTTTTTTAGAAAACTTTTAGAGGTACCTTCTATAAAGAAACAATACTTTATTGTAACTTTTGAAATATTTTAAGAGGAATCTACCTGCAGTTTGGCACTTTTTATGTCTTGCTTGTATTCTTTCAATTCTAGATCAACTTGTTTCAACTGTGTCTGTCGTTTTAGCAAAGTTTTTTCCAAACATTTAATCTCTCCCTGAAGTCTTAGCTGTTGGCAAAAGGAAGCATGCTCATCAAAACTGGAATCAGATGGGTCTTCAAAATCTTGTCTTTCAAAGCTCTGCTCAAATGGGTATTTCCTGAGGAAGAAAAGATTTACTCAATCAAGAGATTTATACTGTATGTATTAAAACAAACCCTTAAAGTACATTATTGAAATACTAATGTAATTTTCATAATGTCACTGTATTATGTAAGAATTTGAATAACATTAAGCAGCTTATTTATAGTTTTTTTTAGAAAGGAGTGCAAGTCAGTCATCTCACTGGACTTATTCAACCTGGACAGTGAGGTGATTCTGAGAGAATTAGAAGTCTTAGCAGGATTCATTATTGGTGGCCATAATCTTAACAACATAATATATGCAGATGACAAAGTGTTGATAGCAGACATAAAAAGTAAAGTATAAGAACTCCTACAGAAGGTAGTGAAAGGCCTAAATATCAATGCATGGTTGCTAGCAAAAGGAACTGTCCAACATGCAAATTACAAATTAGAAATACCCAAATCAAGCAAGTACAACAGTTTAAATACATGGGAAGTTTTTTTAACAAAGGATGGAAAATGTGACACTGAAATTTGAAGACGTATTGGCATAATGAAAGATGCCTCTTGTTAACTATGATCTTCAAAATTTTAAATATTCTGTCTCTTAGAATCTTGTTCTTTTATTGTTTTCTCCACTCAATAATGATTTTTTACAATTCTTTCAGTCTGCATCATCCCTTGCATTTTAGTGGCTTTATTATATTGCTTAGGGTGAAATGATTAAAAAGATTTTTTTTTTATTTGAAAAATAAAAAATATAAAAGGATTCTTCAACCTCTTGTTTCTTTGACTGAAATATCTTCAATTTCTGTAAACAATCATTAATGACCCTACATCTGCTTAGCATTCAACTTCTTTATTATGAGGATATGAAAATTAAAAAAAGTATACTGAACCTTGTAGCGTTCTTTTATGCAGATACAATACTGCAATGTAGTAAATGTGTCTGTGTGTCTGCTCATTCATAGTCTGCCCAACAGACAGACCCTTATGTCAATCAATATCCTTATCATCCTATGTGTGTTCATTAAATAGACATTTCAATTTGCCTTTATCTTGATATTGATGTACGAGTGACTTTTGGGAATTAATCTCAACTTTCCAAAATTTTTGCATTGTCTGAAAATCATATGTCCCTAACACTGACAAGTTATAGGAAATGATGCAAAACAAAAACAACTAATTTTTGTTCTCAGATTTTTACACAATTTCTTGTGTTGTAAACAAAAAGGTAAATAAAAACTTCTTTATTTTGTAGCATTCATGTTGTTTTCTATTAACATTAGTACCACTACAAATTTGGTGACCTCACAACTACACAACAGTCCAACACAACATTTGAAAACATACATTCCTCATCACCAGCACAAGTTTTTGATGACAGCCTATTTTTCAAACTCAAGTATGGCAGCACATTTCCATGGAGGCCAAAAAGAACTTCCTGTCACCGGAATATCAAAACTCCATAACTCTTCATATTCCACCTTTTAATGTCAACAGATCAAGAGTATGATTCCACCAGATTGAAGCAATCTTCATCATTCAAAGAATCATTGCACAATGAATAATGTAAACACATGTTGTAGAGGCCCTCCTGAACGAAATCATGGAGGAAGTAGAAGACCTGGAAAATCCACCTACAGAGAAACAATTTGACTTGATGAAAGAAGCAATTCTCCAAAGACTTGAAAGATTGAATAATGCAAAGTTGAAAGAACTTCTCAACAATGTCTCAATGGGTGACAGGACACCTTCTCAACTTCTGCAGTTCATGAAAAGTCTTCTAGGCCGCAGACACATGGATGAAAGCATCATGTGCCAGGTATGGTTCTGAGTTACCACAATCAATGATGAACACTCTAATTGCTTTCTCCAAAGAAAAAATACTGTCTCAGTTTGCTGAACTCACTGATAAGTTGCAGATACTTATCATCGGAAACCAACAGTTTCTAAAGTCTCAGCAAAGAACAATGAAGAAGACAAAGCAGTTTCACACCTATGCGAAAGATGTAGCAAGGACATAATCACAACCTGACTTTCACAGACTGACACAAAGAAGGAACTCCAACAGTGAATACTAGACAATCCCTTCATAGATGAAGAAAAACCATAAAGTGACAAAGACGTGGTTGTACTCCCAAATGTTGATAATACTATAGTTAGAATACATGAAAAACAAGGAAGTCTTAAAAATAGGAAAAAAAAACAAGGAAACTTAGAAAGAAACAGTTGAAATTATTGAGATATATAATGAGGAAAGATGGCTTGGAGAATTTGGCACTCACAGAACATACTGAAAGCAACAGGAGCTGAGGGAAATAGTGAGTAACCTACTTAACAAGCTTGTGTAAATTGATGTCAGAACAGGGATTAGAAGAGATAGTAAGGAGACAAAAATTACTTATGCCTACAAAGGATAGGAAGTTTGTGGAGAGCCATGATCGTCCATGTTTTTAAGGGACACAACAAATAAAAAGAAGATGGAAATTTTTAGAAAAGCTGAAGAAAACAGTTCACCTCTTAATCCTTCGGTTGTTACATTCTTTGAGATATTGTAATTCTTCTTTGGCTATTTTGCGTTCTCTTTCCAACTGACTCTCTTCAATTTTTATTTTCTTTAAATTCCTCTTCTGTCGTTCAATGGCCAAATCAAGACCTTCCAATTCACTTCGGCGTTCCTATAAATTTAAATACAGAATATTCCTTAAAATGTATACTTATTTTATCAAACTTTTCATTATTTAAATATAAAATATATAATAATTATTTCTACAAATTCTTCATGACAATATTTATGTTTAATTATAAAATTATTAGTTTAATTAATAAAAAAAAAACAGTTTTTAATCACTTATGATTATGAAGATATCAATGCATTAAATACATGAAGATAATGATGCATTAAAATAGAAAAGATTTATCAAATAAATGAAAAGAAGTTTGTTACTCTTACTTCTAGTTCCTCTTGTAGTCGACAAATCAATTTCCTCCCTTTGTTTAAGGTCACAACTTCTTTGCTTTGTTTCTGGGAATAAAATGAAATATTCTGTAGTTTCAATGGTAAAGTAAAAACAATATCTCTTACTTTCACAATAAACACAAAAAATCAACCAGGTACTCACAAAAATCTGAATAAAAACAATTACTTAGCCAGTTCTTTTGGCAACTACCATAGGGCTGTAACTTGAGCCTTGTGTTTTCTCATTATTGCCAAGCTTATCATGTAATGACTCAATACTTTATTCAATCCACAAAGGAAAAACTTCTTATTTAACTGTACATGCAAACAAATTTTTAGAATAACTAATACAAAATATCCCCTAGTGTGGACAGTGTAATGAGAACAGTCTACTTCCTTCTGGATTAAATAAACTGCCTAGTTAAAACTTCAGATAATGTTAACAAATGCAATATGCAGTTGAAGAGGGTCATGATAGCTGAAAGGTTGTGACTATAACAACCAAGATGAGGATAACAGTTTGAATAAATCAGTGTATAATAATGATAATTCCTCATATCAGAAATTCAGATTAAAAATAATTAACTATGAATTTATTTAACAATAAAAGAATTCCTTACGAGGTTTTTCAATTTCATTTTTAACCAGACAATCTTATCCTGCAGTTTGGTCAAGTAGTCCTCCTGGAAAGGATTAGAAATAATTAACAACAAAATCAAGATAAACAATTACAAGAAAAATCTATGCAGAAGGAGCAAATTTTATTGCAAAAGTGACTATTCATTTAATGGAATGTTTGCAGAAGTTTCATTTCATTCACTTATCAAGATTTAAAAGGAAAAAAAAAAACTTTGAACAATAAAACTTTAACCTATTAATGCCTACCATAAAATCTGGTCATAATTATCGAAATTAAAATAAAAATCCACTACTAATTATAGGTTTGTAAAAAAGCTGGTATTGATTACATGCTTCAAACTATAACCTATTAATACACCCAACAAAGCAGACACTTGGCATTAATAGGCTAAAAGCATAGTACTGGGAAATTTGTGCCAGCTTTCCCGCATCAAAAGGTTGAGGTTAAAAATTGCGACAAAATGCGAATAAAAACAGAAAGATTAGAGCGGACAAACTCACTCTTTTAGGCGCGGACAAATAAAGAAAAACTCCAGCTCGGTGTGTAACAATAAAAGAGGAAAGTGTTTATTTACATATTCAGAAAAAGAAAGGGTAAAAGGATAAAGACAATTAGGAGAGAAAGAAAGAGAGAAGAAAATGTCCTTTAAGAGAAGAGAAAATGTTCATAACAGAAAAAAGGCTTGTTCAAAATATTTCTCTGAGCGCCTAAAAAGTTCTTTAAGCTAGTAGAATTTTGTTAAGGTTTAGAAACACTCACAGTTTTTGTAGAGTAAGTAAATGTTGGTTGATATAGGAATTCTGCAGTTGAGTGAGTTCATAGGTCGGTAAGAAAGTCTTGTAGGTGAAAGCAAGGCAACCTTCAACTGGTCTTGAATTGTGGGCCAACGTTCATTCTCAACAGCCCTTTAAGTAAGTAGTTCTTTGGTTGAAAGTGGTTTTGAAGTTGACTGGTGCTTTCTATTGCTGACCTTACAGACAATGGGCTGAATCTCACTGCCAAATAGTCATAGATTCTCCAAATTTATGGAGATTTGGGAGGCTTTGAAGAATTGGGGACTTTTCCCTTCAAAATCGTTATACAAATTTCCTGGCTCCTCCATTGGTAAGAAAACACATTCTAATCTCTGATAAGAATCAAGGCTTTGGGAGCCGGTTTTGCAAGCAGGTTGGAGTGAACAAGCTGTGAAGTTTCCTCCAGACTTTATGGCACCATGGAAAGAATAATGGTGGTGGAATTCCTTTTTATATTTTCCAGCTTTCTCATTAGTCAGAAAATATATTCTTATCTCTGACAAGAATCAAGGCCTTGGGAGCCAGTTTTGAAAGTAAAAAGAGAGGTCGGAGCGAGGATATAAAAAATAGCTAGAATGTGAACTTGTAAAATATTGTTCTCAAATTAAATTCTAACAATAGTGTTATTATTACTTAACTGTTTTGTAATTTTATGTAAAAAAGAAAAAACAGAAATTAGAGATTTAGGAAATATGTATTATCTTTTCATGGACCAAGTTACACTGAATATTTAACAAATAAAGTCAAAAATGGGGAGAAAAAAGAAATTTAAAAACAGTTGCTGCATTTCAGGAAAGTAGTTTCATAATAGTTATTTAAAATTCACACACATACATATAAATTTTTTAAAAAAAATAAGAGGTGTCAACTTGAATTTCAGACTAATTCCTCAGGGCGCAGTATAAACTCATACAATATGCATCACACAATTACATCTTAATAGACAAGACAAGAAATTAACACCTATTAACAACAAATCCCTTGAAAATAGTTAAAGAAGTGACTGAAAGAACTTGAGACAATAGACATTATGGACAATTTTAACACGCCCTTAACTTCAACAAATGGAAAAATTTAAGAATAGTACAAAAACTTAATAAAATATTCATCACTTTTCATATTCAATGAAACCTGTTTGAAAGAAGAGTTGCTGCCCAAACATACATTATATATATATGTGTGTGTGTGTGGAGTCCTGTTTCAGAATTGTAGAAAAATTCTAATAGATTTAAGTACTGAAAACTCATCACACAGAAAGTAACTTAATTTTTGTATTTTTCTGGCTTTGATTATTTGAATCGTTGCATTCATATAAAATAAACAACCAGCAACATCAAATGAGACATGCAGTTTGCTTTAATTAGCAGACAGTAAAATATCTTATATATATATATATATATATATATATATATATATATATTAATGTATATTCAGGCAGCAACCTTTCTTTCAAGCATCTTTCATTGAAAATGGCTAACAAGGGAGATTTTAATTAATCTTCCATTGAGTTTTTCCAGCATTTTAACATTTTTCCATTTTTCAGGGATTAAAGAATATAAAAATTGTCCATAGTTATTATTCCAAATGCTTTCAGTTAGTTCTACAGCCATCATCAAGGATGTTGTTTTGGTCTGGTGAGTTTCACATGTTGTCTTCTACATATTAGTTTAGCTGTGTGGAGATCTGCAAAGGAGTGTATGCCTTTTTTGGTAGTCACATGTTATGTGTGACCAGTTAACCTGGGCATCACTTCTATCTTTAGAAAACCTTTACACACCATCTCCACTGCTAAACAGTGTAAGATTTGTAGCAGAAAAACAGTATTTATTCAATAACAGAGTGTGATGCATAAATTGTTGCCATTTTATATTTTCAATTTTGCACATGTACATTGTTTTTGATTTTATCGACTGTGCAGTATAGTAGGGTCAGTTGGGCACTGTCTGTGATAAAAATATTGACCTAACCAAGGCACATCATCAAATCCCCATGGCTACAGACAACATTCCCAAAACAGCAGTTACCACACCATTTGTCCTATATGAATTTGTAAAAATGCCATTCAGCCTAAGGAACACCACTCAGACATTTCAATGCCTAATTGACAAAGTTTTATATGGTCTTCCCTTTGCATACACATATATTGATGATATCCTGATAGCTAGCGATGATGTCAATGTACATAAACAGCATCTCCATGAAGTGTTTTGAAGATTGTCTTTTGGTCTTCAGATCAATTTAGACAAATGTGTCTTTGGCTTGCCAAGTATCAACTTCCTTGGACACAACATTGGCACCAATGGTATCTCAGTCCTACCAAAGAAGATTAAAGCCATCCAGGATTTTCTTATGCCAACTTCCATCAGACAACTATGACATTTCATCAGAAATGTCAATTTCTACTGAAGATTTGTGCCAAATAGTTCAGAAATAACAAATCTTCAGAAGAACAACAAAAACATCATTTTGGAGGGTGATGCCATGCATGCATTCAACACTGCAAAAACCGCACTCGCTGACTTTACAAAACTGTCATTCATCGACAACAATCCACAGACAAAATTATTACTGACTTCAGACACATCTGATGCAGAAGTGCACAAAGTCATCAAGCAAAACTAAAGCCCCAGCGTAAATGAATTGCATTCTTCTCAGCTAAATTTTTATCAGCTCAAACCAGATACAGTACCTTCTCTAGAGAACTACTGCCCATCTACTTAGCCATCAAACATTTCCAGCTCCTTCTTGAGGGAAGAGATTTTGCCGTCTATACTGATCACAAACCGCTGATGAATACTAACATGGACATATATACATCTTGATAAAGTAGACATTTAGACTACATTTCACAATTCCCCACAGACATTGGCCACATTAAAGGTAAAGATAACGCAGTAGCAGATACACTCTCAAGAGCTGAAATTAATACACTTTCTGATGGCATACTGAGTCATAAGTTAATATTTGATGAACAAAAGTCAGACTCAATATTACAAGAAATATGCACAAGCACTTCACCACAACTCTAACAATTCCCAGTCCCCTTTAGTAACAAGAGTCTCTACTATGATGTCACACTAAACACCCCCAGACCTTATACTCCTGTCACACTCAGAAGAATGGTCTTTGAACATTTACATGGTTTGTCACACCCCAGCAAATGAGCCATGGTCAAGCTTATCAAGGAGTGCTTTGTTTGGCCCAACATGATCACAGACATCTGTTAGTGGGTTACCATGTGCCTGGAATGCCAAAAGTGTAAAGTACATTACCACACAAATTCTACAACTGGCACCTTCATCAACCCCGTGCCTGCTTCACACACATACACATCGATATTGTTGAGCTCTACCAATATGTCTGGGTTACCAGTACCTCCTGACCATCATCGATCAATTTTCCCAATGGCCAACTGCCTTACCAATAAAAACCATCACAGTCTCCAAAGCAATTCTAAAAACAGGAATGTAACATTTGGAATGCCACAAGTAATTATAACTGACCATGGAGCACAATTTCAATCATCCTGATTTTGGGAATTCAACAATCTACTTGGCTCTAAGCACATCAAAATGATGGCTTATACTTTTTGTGCAAATGGTCTGATTGAAAGATTTCACAGATCCCTAAAAGCTTCCCTGACTATGAGATCTGACATGACTAACTGGACCGAAGACCTACCATTCTAATACCTAATACCTACCTAATATCTATCAGGAATACATTTAAGAAAGATTTAATCTGCACACCAGCTGAACTCATTTTTAGTGTACCCTGATCGGTACCTGGACATATCAGATACAATTTCAACCCCAACGACCCCATTTATACAAGAACTATGCAACAAAATAGCATGGTTGCAATATACACCAACACAACACACCATAAAAGATGTTTACATATCAAAAAACCTTCAAGACTGCGAGTATATTTTTATACAGAATGACACAGTTAAATGACCACTCATACCTAGCTACTAAGGTCCCTTTAAAGTTATCAGCTGAGCTGATAAATACATAACAGTCAAGTATGGTAACATTACAAACACCATTGCTATTGAGAGGACCAAGCCAGCATTTATGGGAAAGTTGCTAACAAACACAAATCAGGCTTCAGATTCATAACCACAGCCAGATGTATCTCACAGGAAACAGACAAAATCAGGAAGGAAAGTCCTAAGCATCTTGATACTTACATATATTATTAATTGATATGATCAATTATGTAGAGGAAGGGCCTTGTCATATCCTGTTGGCACCACCACATTTTTTTTTAAACAATTGGGAGAAAAAACTTAACCAGTGTTGTAAAACTGATTCAGGATATAAAGTGGCCTCAAAGCAACAACAACAAAAAAAGAGCTGACAGTTTGGTAGATTTCATTTTTCTATATGAATGTCTCAATCTGATGAGACTATTTAAGAACATGACTCAATTTTTCAAGTTAATGTTTTAATTCAAAAGTTCCCAATGATAGATATGCATTTCTTAAAAAGTGTAAATTAATTTTATTTCGCTGTGAGGTCACTTGTGGCTGAACAGTTAAAACACAGATAGTTTAAGTTCTTTTCTCAGTTTAAAGGTATATTGTGGATAAACTGTCTGAAGTTCATGTTTTGTTCTGTTTATGTCCAAGTACTGCCAGTCATCTCACTTTGAGTCTTATCAGTATGGTAGACTTTCAGCCACTAAATATATATCATTTCAGCCACTAAATATATATAATTATTACTAACATTGCTCTGTATTTCTGACATTGATATTGCCTGCTGTTAACATATATATGTTTTCAAGATACAGTGCAAAATGTTTCCCTAGCATTTGTTTTATAAATTAATTGTATGGCAGTGAATGATGGACAATCTCCTCACAGATGAAGAACAGACATAACGCAACAGAAATGAAAGATGCTGAGAATACAATGGACAGAACATGTAAGTAACGACAAAGTTTTAGGGAAAATGGTAACAAAAAAAGAGACTTATATTTAGAATCTGAAAAAGACAGTTGGAATTTCTAGTGTATCTAATGAGGAAAGAGAGTTTGGAAAATTTAACACTCACAGGACAGGTTGAAGGCAAGAGTAACATAGGAAAGCAGTGAATAACTTATGTCATGAGTTTGTGCAAATGGTTGGCAGAATAGGAATTAGGTGAGATAGCAAAAATATAAACATTGCTAAGAGCTACAAAGGAGAGGAAGTTGTGGAGAACCATGTTTGTCCACGTTCTGAACCGACGTGTCAAATAGAAGAAGGTGCTTAATGTTATTTCCAAACAAGTGCAGACATAAAGTAGCTATTATGGTAATTTATCCAGGCTGACATGGATTCTACCAGCTATAAATAGGAGCAGGTACTGCCTTTTGGAGAGGGAATTTTCCAGCAGTCAGCTCTGACAACAATGCTATAACAATGCATCAGTGAAAGTGTTAACAGATTTAATGATTCTTCAACACCTAAGAATAGATATTTTATGCACTTTACCAAACTGTGATGTTCAGGAACATTGCAGAAAAGTTTTCCTTCATCTTCTAAGCTTTCTTTGGTTCTTCTTCGCAAAGCTGGTTGCAAATTAAAACCTGCTTCTGGAAATATAAACCCAAAATAAATGCAATAGATCAAGATATAAAGATGTGTATAAACAACATATAAAGCAAATAATATCAATACTTTATATTACATACAAAATTAGTCTTCACATACACATATATACATATATATATTATTTTAATATATTTTCTGTTTATACATTATTTTTATAGATACAAATATTTAAGTAAATGATCTGTTTATAATAAACAATATTAACTACATTTACCGGCCTGAACATCTGAGAAATTTCATAGAAAATATGTGTCCTCCGACAGGAATCAAACCTGTGTCCTACACAGAACCATCATTTGGCCTGACGTGATATACCATTTAGCTACAAAGGAAGCATCTGGTTAGAAAAGTTAAATTACTGTTTTGAACCAGACTGAGTTGATTGCTGTTGTTATTCAATGTTTAAGGTCATCGAGGTTAGTGGGTAGCAGTGGAACATAAACACGATCTTTTATCCCCACAAGAAAAAAGCACACACAGTGAGGTCTGGGGATCTTGCAGACCAAGCACAAAGAGCAAGGTCTTGGTAAGTGTGTGAACAAGGCATAGTTTGTAAAGTTTCATATGCAGACATCTTGTTAGCACATGCCAGATAGTGGAATGAGATAACGCAAGCTCACTGCTAGCTCGATTTGTGGACTTCTGTGGACTCCCCTCAAATGCAGCATGGATTCTCACCAGTTGTTCCTCCAAAACTCATGGTGATCCTGGACTTTTTCCTTTACACAGACACTCACTTTCTTGAAACTGTTTAAACCACCATCGAATGTTCTTAGGAAAGGGTGAATTAATGTTGAATTGCTTTTGAAAATCATGCTGCATCATGACAACCTATTTGTTTTTGCAAACACGAGAATGCAGAATGCCTTTTGCTAAGGACTTACCATTCCAGGGGTAAACAAACCACTGAACATTGTCAGAGATACGATGCGACTACAGCGCCCTTGTGGCAACCATTCAAAACTTAGAAAAAACTTCTTTCAAATGGTCACAGACTTATTTCATGACGATGCTTGAGTATACATACATACACACTGGGTGTAACAGCAAAATTGTTCAAATCATGTAACAGCCTCAGATAATTGTCTATCCCACAAAATATTTAACATATAAAAAAACACTAAACTGAGTTTCTTTTTTCTAGGTTTTCAGATAAAACATTGAGTAAACTTGACACCATTTGTCATAAGAATCACAGAAAAACCCTTTTAGTTATTCAGCTAGAAAGAGAACAGGTTAAAAAGGTTTTGTATCAGCCCCACTATATCTTCCCAACTGAGCAATGGTGAGAGGAAAAAGATCATTCAGGCCTTCATTTGTGGAACCAACATTCATACTCTGGCTTCCATCTTCAAAGTACATTCAAGAACTATCAAGAGAACAATGAATAAGTTTAAAAAAGAGGAAACAGTAGAAAGAAAAACTGGCTCAGGAGGTCACAACAGCAAGAGGGATCATCAGTTCAACGTAGAGCTAAATAAATTCTTATTTGTTCAAAGTAGAGTTTAATAGTTTTATAAAAACCTTGGAGAATTCCAGCAAAATATTTTTAATCATTTCTAAGATACAATGGTTCAAAGCTTAATCTAACAATTGGACAATTTTGCTGTTACATCAGATATATATATATATATATATATATATATTAAAAAATTTAACCTTTGAAAAAAAAGAAATATTTATCAAAAAGAACAGCTTAATTAAAATAAGTGTTCAATATAGAAAAGAGTGAAAGGTGTAATTTTCATTGTAGGCACAATATTTTTGACCTTTTTTTACTCATCACTATACTTAAGATGCTCTATCATCCACAATACAGTATTAATGAAAACTCAATAACTTGTTTTCTGTCCTTCAAAGATCATAAAATGTACCAAGAATAGCATACTGCTAATCACTCTCAATTTTGGGGTTAAATTAACAAAATTAATTTACTCAAGTGACCCAATATAGAAGCTGATAATTTAATATTTTTACTGAATCTTTTTAGAAGAGAAAATATTGATATAATCAAGATGCTGATTTTCCACACAACATTAAACAAAAGGTTAGGAAGGAAACTCTCATCAATACTAGAAAGTGTGATAACAGTTAGGGGACTTGATAAACCTATTTTCCTGAAAAACCGTTTTAAAAGAATGATATTATAAATTTCTACTGACAGTAACACTGACTGTTCAGTCAATGAATGCCAAATGTTTCCTATACAGAAATGGCTAACCATACCATTACCATTTGTAAAAAGCAATTCTTGTAAAAAAAATTTTAAATTCTCATTTAGAAAAACTATTGAGTACTAAGTAAAATATGTGCAAAAGATTTTGACATTACTTACTGATAGGACTAATCTGTTCACCTAAGTGTGATCTATGAGTCCAAACTGGTGAACTTGGAGAGTCAATTGGAGAACTGAATGCAACAGGCGACCCTGGTACCACTGGATAACCTGGATTTACAGATTCAGGATGATGTAGTTGGTTTCCTGGTGGTGCATATTGTTGATTACTGAGTGCCTGTATGCCAGGGGTTATTTGCCCCAAACTAGGAGCTTGTTTATTTCGTAGAACCTGTGGTGAATATGTTTGGGAACTCTTGGGATTTGGAATGGCATTAATTGATGGGTCAGGGGCAAACGTACTTTGTGGTGCTGTGCTACTCTGATTTGTAGGGTAGTGATGAGTAGGGGGCCCATAATTTACAAGTGGTTGTTGGAAAGCTACTGATTTCCTGTAAGGAGATGCCTGACCCAAAACAAGGCCTTGTGAATTTTGTCCCATTGACTGTCCACTGGATACTTGAACTGTAGTTGGTTCATATAAGAAAGATTGAGGTTCTTGATTGAATGAAGGTCTTTGTAGCATCTGGGCCCCAGAAAATGATTGTCCCTGGGCAGGTGCAGAAGAGTTACTCATTACAGGTTGGAATCCCCTTACCTCAGTTTGGTGTTCCTGGGGAAGAGTCAAAATATGTTTAGGCTGTCTACTTTCAGTGGCAGTAGATCCTGTTATAAGCACAGGTTGATGTGGCACATTATCCACCAGAGATCCTTGCTGGCTATTGCTGGGTATATATTCTGTTGCTTTGACATGAGAAGTTCCAGGTACTTTGTAGCTTAATGGCTGTATACTAGACATTTGATGACCAGAACTCATTCCTGGATGACTAATTTCTGGAGCAACCATTTGTTTTCCTCCCACAAAAGATGAAACATTTTCTGAAGGTTGAATTTGAGAACGAGTTGAAATCAATTTTTGAGGAGTAGGACCAGTAGTACTGACATTAGTAAAAGGAAGTGTATGTGTTTGGGTAATTGGATTAGTAGTAAGATTTGAAACTCCTTGTTTTGGTGGAGCTACACTTACTCCTCCCGGTGTAGGGCTAATTTCTAAAACTTTACTAGTATGATAGGTCAACGGTCCATAAATGGATTCAGTCACAACTTGATTATTTGTACCACTATTTTCTGGTTGTAACAGAACATTATTTGGATAAAAAGATTGTGTTGGGGCAGTAGAATGTTCTGGATGCATTATTGTAGACATAGGTTGTACCATCATATTACCAGTGGGGTTGAACTGTTCCATATTATCAAAAGTAGATGGAACAAGAGGTAGTTGGGATGACAGACCAGTGGTTAACTCTGCTGAATGAGACACTGGGTGAAAATGCTGTGCAGCAGGTGGGGAGACATAACGATTGGTGATTACAGGTTGCTGAGAAGAAATATTGACTGAAGATGGATGTCCTGCAGATCCATGAACTGGAATAGAATGTCCACCTGTAAAGACATAAAAAAAGTACAAATTTTAAACATTTGCATGTTAATTTAAAATGGATCTGAAATCATAAGATGTGATATTTAAATAACTCCTTGATGCGGGTAAAATGTGACATATGGTAATTTTAATATAATGGACCTAAACATGTATAAGCAAGCAGGGACAAAATTTGTCCAGTATTGCAAAGAGGCCAGTATACTCTAAACTCTCCCTTTTGTTCAATGGTGAGCAGATGTTTAACTTGTATTTTTGTCATGTTCTGTCAGAAGACAAGAACACAGCGCTGCATCCTGAAACTGAACATGGGTGAAGAGAGGAACAGATACTATACTCTGATCTCTGTTTGAAAGTCAGGTAACTGTAATCTGGGTATGATAAGGCATGCATACAGGCTCTATTTCTCTCTCTCTCTCTCAATCACACACATACACACATATATATTAGTGAATACACATTATATCCCATGTTGATAGCATGACTCAGAATCATGCTATCAATGTGAGATATTATGTGTATTCACTAATATATACTTAATAGCTATGTTATATAATATTGAGCACTGTTTTTATAATACCTGAGTAAAACATATATGTGTACATGCAAGTATGTGGTCGTATACATGTTTTTTACCATTCCTATATCTATCTATCTATCTATCTATCTATCTATATATATATATATATATATATATATATATATATATATATATATATATATACACATACATTGGAAACTTGGATTACAAATGGTGCTCATCATGAACAAATTGGTTCACAAAAAATTTTCTGAACAAAAAAATATGACAAATTGTATCTTGAGCAACAAACATGCAAGCTGGCAACAACATTGTCAACAAGCCGAGAGTATCAGCTAGAAAGAATTAGTTGTGCTGTAGCTCTCACTCCATGCACATCTATGCTTGAATTTGCTGTGTCTACTCTTGAACTTTATTGTGTTTTGTGTTTTCTTTAATAAATTATAAAATAAGGCACCACGCGGCCTAAGAAGTATAATGATGGCAGTAAAAGGAATAAAAAGTGAAGAGAAGAAAATCCAGAAAGACAATTACCTGATGTTTTTATGGAAACAGATTCCCTTCCAAGTAATAACATCTTCACCCTTCCCCTTCCTCAGCACCATCTACTCTCTTCTGTACAGGTATGATAAAATTAAATTAAGTTTTTGTTTAAATTATATCTATTTATCAGTAAAATTAAATTAAATTTTCAGCTATTGGTTTAGTATTGTGCTTATCTTTTTATGTGTTACATGTAATGATTTTTCATTAGTTTTGCACATGTATTGTTGTAAAAGTTTATTTAAATAAAAATCATTTGGGGTCCAGAAATGGATAAATACATTTTACATTGATTCTTATGGGGAAGATAGTTTCAGTTTACAAACATTTTAAGTCATGAATGGCCTTCAGGAAGGAATTAAATTTATGAACCTCGTTTCCACTATATATATATATATATATATATATATATATATATATATATATATATATATATATATATATATATATACACACACACACACACACACACACACATACACACAAGAGTGGCTCCAAAAGTAATGTCTCCAATCTTATTATATTGACACAATGTCAGACGCATATGTTTGGGGTATGGCAATACAATTTGAACCTCTCTACTAATAATAACCCATCATTTATTTTTCTTTGTTACAAATAGTAAGTCTGGCAAAATGCTGTCTGACATGAAATTATGTACAAATCAAATGTGTTTCACTGAATTTTTTTTATTGTGGAAAAAATTATACAGATTAATATTCGTCAATGCTTGCTCAATGTTTAGAGAGTCAAATTTTGAGCACTGTTAGGCAGTGAGTAACACAATAGTGGTGACAGCAATTTGTATGACAAGCCATGTTTCAGGCAGTTCTGCACAACTGTCAACTTCTTGTCAAATTATCACCACGCCAGGAGTTAGTAAATCTCTATAACAAACTATTATTCTTTAAACTTTAATAATAAATCAATTTATTCTTCAGTATATCATATTGAAAATTAAAGGGCTTCTTAATTGTCCAGAAAAATCTTTAGGATAGGGCTAAAGAGCTGCAATGTGGAAAAGTGGAAATTTTTAGCCATATCCTTAGGATTTTTCTGGCCATGTAAGAAGACATTCATCCTCCTTTTTCTTTTGATTTTAATTTTCAAGCTATACATCTCCTTTGTGCATTCCAGCATAGAAATATATACAAACTCAATATGCAATATATTCAACGATATGAGAGGGTACAAAGTACAATTGGTTTTCCTAGGGTGTGTAGCTTAATACAATAAATTTCCACTAATTTTTAAAAAAAATTAAAAGTTTTATTTATTAACATTCAAAATACTTTCACTTTTTTAAAAAAAATTTAATGATTAAAATAACAAATATTTATTTAATAAAAATGCAATATTGTTTTGTGCATATCTTTTCTTTATGTTTCTACATACAAAAATATTTTCCCATTCACCCTGCATTTGTGAGAATGAAAAAACAAACCACAAGGCCAAACACTTCAAAAAGTTGGAATTTGGCTCTACAAAGAAATATTTATGCATGGCCAACTGTGTATGTTGCATGCTCAAGAGTAAGGAATCCTAAGAATTTATTCTTCCCTGTTAAAAAGGAAAAAAAAGAAATTTTCTTAAAAAAATATTGTTTTCCATGAAGTCTTATAAAATTAGTTTAAATTCGAGAAATTATTAAACTGTAAAGTAGGATTTTTGCCAAAGTATTTTTCCAAACAAATCAGTTTATTTAAATTTTATTGATTGGTTTGTGAAATTTAATGAAATGTAGAGTTTCTAAATCTCAACAAAAGAATGTTAGCAATAACTTCAATAATACTAAATACTGTAAGGATCTGCAACATCTGGTAAAGTGTCACTTGATCTCAAAAATGTTTATAACTTTTGCAACCTGTGTGTCTATTTTTCTGAGATGAGGTATTGCAATTATTTACACAATTTACATTGTTTGAAATGTTGTCCTCATCTATATTGCCATATTCAAAACATTTCAGCCATTATTCGTTCTGGCCTTCTTCAGGTGATTGCAATCCACATCACTAAAGCTAACCCTATGACTGAGATATGTAGATGACACCTTCACAACATCAGTAAGAGGTCCAGATACTAGTGGACCATGTGAATTCAATAAGATCATTGATACAGTTCACAATGGAGAGAGAAAAAGACAACAAACTCGTCTTCCTGGATGTATTAATATCTTGAACAAAGCATGGGTTCAAGACATCCATGTACTGCAAGCCAACATTCACTGGACAATACCTCAACTTCAACTCCCACCACCATACAGTGTAAAGAAAGGGATCAACTGCAGCTTGCAACATCGAGCAAAAGCCTTTAGTGATGACCCAGAGATGTATGAACAAAAAATGGTCAGTATAAGCAGTACTCTACAATGTAACAACTATTCAGGGTACATGGCAGAAGCTCCGACAAACTGGGATAGAAGAGTACAAGAGGATAATAACACTCAGAAAACAGCTTTAGTCTACCTACCTGACATGAAGGGATTATCAGAAAAAATACAAAAGATATGTGGTCTGTATAACATCAGAATGACCTTCAAAAGTGATTCAGTACTTCGCAGGCACCCCTTCCAAGTAAGCCCCCCCCCATAGAGGCGAACTTGACTAAGGACTGTGTGTATGTCATCCCATACAGCTGTAGTAAGAAATATGAGAAACAGGCTGACCTCTTAAGGTAAGCCTGCAAGAACATCATAGAGCTGTAACATGAGGGGAAATAGAAACATCAGGTGTAGCTAACCATATATAGAGGGAAAAGGGTGATCACTGCACCCTGTTGGATGAGGTTGAAATAATAGACAGAGACGTCACTGGAAAATACAAAAACTTAAGGCATCAGCACATATGCTAGGCCACAAAAATTTCCTAAGCTAGCCAAGCATAGAAATGAATACGATATGGGAATCAGTAATGTGGAGCGCTAGAGGAAAGCAATAAAAACAACAAAAATGCAATATGAGCTCTGTTAAAAAGATTACTTAGACATTAAGTTTATAAGTCTCAAAAATTCATACACAGATGTCATCAAGGACACATGGCCCAGTGACTAAAAGTGTTGGTTGGATTGAGTGATTTGACTCAAAGTGTTGGTGAGTTCAATATTTGGCTACTGCAATGGTGAACTTGAAGAGTTGAGTTAAAGAGCAATAACTGAAACTTCCAGAAGAGGTATGGCATGTGAAACTAGAACAATCTACTCCAGTGGACAAAATAAAGGGTTCAGTTCAAAATTCCAATCACCTGAAGAACATGGCAAACAAGATGAGGATAACAGTCTGAACAATCTAAATAGTGTAAATAAATTTTGCAATCTCTCTTATAGATGGTGATTTTTCTAAGTGTAGCATAGATGTGGCACAAGGCTAAATGTATAGGGCATCCAGTAGCAATCACTACTCAGTTGTAATTGCATTGGTGAGACTAACTTGCTAACCCTTACACCATATGGAGATGACCCATTGCAGTTGGGGGATGAGTATTAATCATGGATAAAATAGGTTGTGAAGGCTATAAAAAATTTGAGATCAAGTGACACTTCACCAGATGTTGGAGATATTTGTTCACAGGTTATATAAACACAGTTTAGACTGAAGTTAGTTCTGGACTGCCTGCTGGCAGGGACACACTATCCATCAAGGAAGGGTTCCAAAGCCATGCATCATGTTGTAGAGATGGGCAGAAGGGTGGTAGGAGATAGTCAGAGTTCTCACTGCTGGAAGAGAAAAGCTAATAGACTGACATGGCAGAAGTTGTCCCAATTGTCACCTAGCTACCCACCCAGAGTGTGCAAGTGACCCCTCCCCCAGCCTGAAATAAACAACTGAATATAATGGAAACAGGATTCATGATTTTTTGTGTTTTTTTTCACTTCTCACCAAGGAATTTATTTTCAACTTTCATTTCTTTGTAAACATACAATAGACATTATTTACATTATTCGAACTATTGTCCTCATCTTTGTCGCCATATTTATCACGTTTCGACCGTTGTACGCTCCTTGCCTTCTTCAGGTGGTTGGAATGTCGAACTGAACCCTTTATTTTGCTCACTGGGGTAGACTGGGGTTCAGTTCGAAATTCCAACCACCTGAAGAAGGCTGGAGCGTACAATGGCTGAAGCGTTGTGATAAATATGGCGACAAAGATAATGTAAATAATGTACATAATACCTCATCTCAGAAATATAGACAAATACAATGGACATTTTCCAATTTTGTGCATATTGATGTAAATGAATTTCATTTTGATGAATTTAATTGCAGTTCTAGATTGGCTTCAAGGTCCCATCATTTTACAATTAAAATGGCTAGATGTAACTAAGTTTTAGGCTAACAGTTTCTTCTATTGCACTTCTCACTTGTGGAATTCTCTTTCAGCTTCTTGCTTCCCAGTCAACTTTGATCTGCAAAAATTTAAATGCAATGTCAATAATTATCCTTTGTCTTCTCAATTTTTGTTCTTTTATTGTTCTCTCTCCTTAATAGTGTTTTTTTTTTCTCAGAATCTCTAACATTCAGTAACTTCTCGTGTGCCCTGCTTGGGATGAAATGATTAAAATAAATGATAATAGTGATGCAATGTTGAGTTATGTATCTGGTCAGTGGAAAGGTCTTCACTGTATGTTTACACAATAAAGCAAGTGATGTTTGTTCAGTACTAATGTCTATTCAAATTTTTTTTTCTTTTATATTTATATAACTGAACAAGTATTACAAAACTGAAATTTTAAAATAACAATTTGTCTACTAACCTGTTTTTAAATTGAGATTTTGTGGCAATCTACTGGTCCTGTCTGGTGGAGAAATTATGTTACCAACTTCTTGCATGTTTGTTGCATGAATTCTCTCATGTGTTGGAAGCAATGATGAAGGATATTCATTATATTTTGAAGCCTAGAAAAAGATGATATATTGACAAACATATAAGAAAAAAAGAACTCTATGCATGTTATAGTTGTTATTTTTATTAATATTTCTTGCATCTTATTTCTGTTGCTTTTTATTGTATCTCTAAGATTGTCATTCTATGATCATCAAGTAAAGATAGCTGCCATAGAAAGATAGACTCCTGAAGACAAGGGAGATTAGTTCAAATCTTCTTCTCCTATGTGTTGACCCTTAAAGACATGGATGGTCACACCTCTCCATAATTTTCTATGAGCTGTAGCTCTTAACTATATGTTTTTTTACTATCCTTCCCAGTCTCTGTTCTGCAATCAATTTACACAATGTACCACTCCAGTAAGTATCTGACTTCTCATGTTATCCTCTACCTTTACAAGAGCAAGATAAGGCCTAAAATGGAATACTGCTGTCATATTTGGGCAGGAATTGCCCAGTTCTCATTTTCCAATCTTGATAGAGTCTAAAAGTGTCTCCACATCATTGTGTGTGACAAATTAGTTTCCACCCTGCAATCCATCTCTTACAGATAGGGTGTGGCAAGCCTCTCACTGCTCTATTGCTATTTCCTTGAAAAGAGCATTCCTTGGTTCCACCAGTTATAACTATGACGTTGTGATGTTCACCCAGCCAGTTCATTCGATGTTCAATACCTGCAGCTAACCATTGAATTGATCACTTTGATCCAAGCCTTGTCTTGTCCCATGTTGTGTTTGATTTAGGTTGACAAGGATCAAATTATCAACAAGAATCACTGGATTGTTTTGGTCCAGAGAAAGTGAAGCCACAAGTCATAGGATAAATTGTAATAAAGAAAATATTTTATATACCATTTCTTGTACAGAGATGATGGTATAATATCAGTTCTTCAAGCAGAAATATATATTCTTCATGCAGGAATATATTTGTCATGCAAAGTTATTTGACCCTTCCCTTCTTTGAATATTTCATGACACTTTGTTCATCATGACTAAGTCTAGACAAGGCTTCTGGAATACAGCACAAAGTCAGAGGTCTTCTTCAGCTGCAGGAAGTCACGTGAGTTTGGTGAAGTGGTCATCTTTTGCTTGGTGTTTGGCACCTTCTCTCATTGTTTATATGGACCTCAGTCCAAAACTGGGATGGGTTCTGATATGGGTTGGGATTTCAGTGATTCCCCTAATCTCCACAGAGAGCTTTTCTTTGTTCAACTCTGGGAAATTAACTGCATGCCCAATTTTGGAGAGGCCCCTCCTCTGAGGACTAAATGGTAGCAGAATATCAACTCACCCTAATTCCTTCCTTCTTGTATTTGTGCCTCATACCAACACTACCCAAGGAGTGTAAGCAAATCTTTCATCTCCCTTGGTGTTCTACCTAGGCCTTTCACTTCGGTTGTCACTTTCACCAATCCAATCTCTAAACTGCATGAGCAAGCAAGCATGGCTTAGCTCCAATTATTAATTTTAATTAACATCCAAAAATTCTTCAACCCCTTCCACCTTCCAAATTGAATACTCACCAGCCACACCCTCAGCAGCCTCCCCTCATGGCCTTTTGGCTCCTATCCAAAGAAATTTCACTGCTCCAGTGATTTACACCTTCCCTTCCTTTTTTGACAAGTGATAAAAAAAACAATTCTCCAACCTTGCTTTGTTTCCAGAAAACATCAAATTTTATCTCACAACCAATTTTTTTTTACCAGGTTATGGCCAGCAGATAATTCCATAACCTGGATTTTAAAAACAATAGTGTCTCCATTTCAGCTTTTACACTGCCTCTCTCCATCTCCCATAGGTTTAAATTACCTATATGGCTTTTTCAACTAGAGTCGCCAAAATAATAATAAAGCCATTTTACTCCCAGTCAACCCCCCACTCCTGACTTGGTCATCAGATGTCCTCATATCTCTATTCTTCAGTGGACATGTTGGCAGCCCAGTATTTACCAGGTTCATTTCATAGTCAGTTGTCAATTTCAGCCATATGGTTTTTATAAAAAAAATTAAATATATCTGTCTTGCCTTTATCCAAGAAAGAAGGGAAAAAAATCAACCCTCTGAATTTAATAAAATCTGGTCTCTATTCTTAGTATGTTTATCAATCTATCTTTCAACCTTTAAAGTGTCACATCTCTCTCAGTATAGCCGTCAAGCTACCCTTTCAACCCTTAAAGTGTCACATAACCATCATGGCTAGGACTTGACATGCCACTCACATTGTAGCAAACCACCCTCAATCCCTCTGTATTTCATTGACAAGAACCGCTGCTCTGTGGAACTGACTCTCAAGAGGATGTTTCTCCGCTCACTACAATCTTAACCTGCTCAAGTCTAGGGTTCACCATTATCTTCCTCATCTATGTGCATAAACTGTGTCTCTTAGTATCTAACCCTCTACCTTGAGTGGCCCCCAGGCCTTGTACAGGGTGAACCTCACTATAAAAAAAAGAAAAATAAGTGTAAAATTCTCTAAGCCCTCTTTTCTCATTTTAGATATTTAAACTGATTTTATTTGATTTTATGTATGTCCTTTTTATTTCCATTTTCCTTAAAACTTCCTCATTGCTCACATACTCTATCTATGGTATTCTCAGCATTCTTTTGTAGAACCACATCTCTGTTGCCTCAAGTCTCCTCTTCATCTGTGAAGAAATTGTCTGGCATTCACTGCTATATAACAGGATTGATACTACATAACAGTTGAGCATTCTTTTC
This sequence comes from Acanthosepion lycidas, assembly GCA_963932145.1. NCBI lineage: Eukaryota > Metazoa > Mollusca > Cephalopoda > Sepiida > Sepiidae > Acanthosepion > Acanthosepion lycidas. The sequence continues at coordinate 67,912,419 of OZ010591.1, forward strand.
TTTGTTTCCAGAAAAATGAATTGTGAACTGCTATGTAGTAAAAATCCTCCTTCACTGGCATGTTAATATTTAATTCTGATACATGTTGCTTACTAAAAACTATAGAATGACGGTCTGACAGTTGTTATAAAAAGTGATATCAATAAGATATAAGAAAAAGTAATCAAAAATAATAATTGACAATGCTTTATCTAAGAAAATGGAATAATATTACAACTAATACTAATTGTGTGTGCAAAGATGGGGACATATCAGATGGCTTGAGAAATAAGGTTATATAACTAGATTTGAATTACTGTAACTGGTCTGTCTTCATAGCATAATATGTAAGTTAACTGCTATACAAAGACAGGTTCCCAATTGTAAGAAATGTGAGTTCAAGTCTAACTGAAGGTTAATTCTTTATTTCTAATCCATGCATTTTAATTAATGATTGTTGAATCTTAATCCAAGAGTTGTGATAAAAAGCAACAGAAATAAGACAAAAGAAATGATATTTAAAAAATAATTTAAAATTTTTCATCCAAAGAATTCAAATAATATTAAGTATTATCCTATTTAAATAAAAAATAAACAAAAATAATGAACAAAGTTCTTAAGAAGATTTTAATAACTAATATAAAACAATAACAAAAATTGGGTTTCACAAAAAAAAACAAAAAAAAAAACAATTAAGTAGGGTATTTTTAGAAGATAATATTTTTAAGGCAAGTAGTCTTTGTAATTACAAAGGAGATTGAGGAGATTAAGCATTTATAATAATAAATGAAATAAAGAAAAAGACTTACTGAGGGCTCTGCAGATATCACAGGTCCATGATGTGTCCCAAGTATTCCAGGAATCGATTGTGATCTCTCAATATCAACAGCTGGAGAAATGTTGGTGCTCTGTATTAAAAACATTTTTTTCAATATGTAATGAAAGATTTGTATTCCATCTGAGGATTGTCAGATTATACTAAAACTAGTGAATTGAGCTGCATTTAAAAGTCAAATGCAAATTGAATTGAGTTTGTTTCCTTTAGTAGCTCAAGTTAGTTTATTTTAAAAGTAATCCCAGAAAATAACAAGTACTCAAATTCAAAACTTTGTAGTGCTGGCTTTTTAAAAAGTAATGATTTACCATTTACACTTCTAAAAAAGTATGATTTTATAATATTCAATTTCCAATTAATTTTTCTAATAAAGAAAAGAATATGATTTTTTATCTGGATAATCCTACAGAAAATAATATATTAAATTCAGATGACAGTAGTTTTCAAAGTGTTTATAAGTTGGTATAATTATCATTTCTATTTTTAACATTTCTTGAATATATATATTAGTCCAAATGTAAATAATGTAAACTAGCCAAGATACCCAGCATTGCCTGGGTGTACATGGCTGCAATTGTATAACTACACACCCCTGTCTAGAAACATCTACCTGCATCCCTGCTTGCATGCATCATCAATTGGTATACTAAGCTACTCTCATCTTTTTTATGGTATGTCCTTTGCAAGAGTTTGATTATTCTTAATAAAGGAATTCTATCAATAAAATCTTGTATAGTCATTGCCCAGGATTCAGTTGTTTTAGATATTCAGTAAATTTCCCACGCTCATAATAACTTTCAAATAGTATGACATTGCTCAATAATCTAATAATAAAACAAAAACAAGGATGAAGCATCAGAGCATGATTCAACTGCAAGTGCAAACGCATGAATGCCCCCCTCCTCCTTCTTCGCACATTTACTGTAAAGCTGGGGTTAATAAGAGGTTCTTCAGGAATTTTTCCCTTTTAACAATTCAATAATCCTTCTCAAACAATGTTTGCATCAAAGGTTGTTCAAATGTCAATTTAAGATGGAATCATATGAAGAAACTATTGGCTAAATGGCAAAAGCTGATTTTGGACCTAGTTTGTTTCCACAACTGAAATAATCTAAACCTAACATTCATGCAAGACAATTTGCATGTCATATGTAATTTACATGGCAAATTTATAAAGAATTGGATAAAAAAACCAGGGAGTTGTGGCCAAACAGTTTTTTGTGGTTTTTTGTTATATGTGGGGAAGTGAGCAGGACTAAAACTACACTATCTTATTTCTTGCATGATGGCAAATTCTTGTGACATGTCTGAAGAAAATCTGGGAAAAAATTGATGAAGTTATTCAAGTTTTTATTTTAAGTAATACAAAAAAAACATTTTTTCACAATTTTTTGTGTGAAGCCAATGTTGCAGGAAAACTATCAAGCACTCTATATAAACCTCATAACAGAAGCTATGTCTTGCATTAAGTGCAAAGAATATCACCTCATTCAGTAAAAATTTTGTTTGCATGTAACTTTGCCTTGGTTTTTGCAAAAAGTCGTACCCACCTTCAGTTTTAACAATTTTTCTGTCAAACCCAGGCAGGGCTGAAGATTGAAAAGTTAGTCTTGACCCTTTCTGGTAAATTTACAATGTGCGTGTACAATTGCATCAAAATTGGTCCAGAAATGTGGGTGTGCATAAATAGCACACACACACACAAACACATCTTCTATTTTATAAATGTAGATAACACCATATCCTAGAAATTCACTCAGAAGGTGACTGGGTGATAATAACAACAAAGATGAGGACATTAATTCAAATGTGAATATCTCCTCATCCCAGAAATTCAGTTGGAAGACAATTTGGTGATAATAACAACAAAGATGGGGACAATTGTCTGAATATAAATAATGATAACTCTACATCCCAGAAATTCACTCAGAAGCTGATCAGATTCAAGACTTCATTGAAAACTTTTTCTCATTAAAACCTGTGGAATTTTACTTAAAAAATATCAAAGAACTGTCTGATAAGTGGCAAGAAGTTATTGCAAATAATGATGAATATATATTTGAATAAAATGTAATTATACTCTATAAGAAATACCTGTGAAAAATTTCACAGTTTTCATATTTTCATTTTTGGACAAATCTTAATCCTTAAGTTAATGATTGAATAAGCTCATAGCTAGTTCTTGATTGATAAAAATTCCACTATTGCATTGTTAAATATTTGAGCTTAACAACTTTAACAGAATATTGCAATAACAATCATAAATGTGAATACTAGTGGTTATTTTAAGAAGTAAGTGGGTACAAATGAAAAGATTTGAAACTAACAATTTTTCCATTTGACTGAAACAAATGTTAAACACTTTTTTCTTTCTTTCATTTTGTCACTGAAAGCAAGTTGCATCTTTAATATGTCTTTTCCGTCTTTCACATGACAAAACGGAATAGTACTTTATTTATAAGGTATTGGCAGGACGTAACGGTTGTGCTAACAAAGAATTAAAGACAAGCAGAATTCTAATAAGATTTTTTTAAAAATAAGAGTGATAAACAAAAACGGAAATTAATTATGGCTCAACTTAATAGGTGTACTTAAATGGTTAATGATCCCTATTTCCAGTTTCTTGTAGCATTTATCTGGTTCAGTACCCACTTTTTAATTTGTGATCTAGCCTTCAGAGCAAAACATTTGCTGATCCCTAGTTCAAAAGTAAGAATAGTTTTAAATGGTTTATAATTTTTGAAAGATAATGGTGTCCAGTGTTATCAATATAAGTAATGTATCTGAAAAAATAGAAAATTCACTTGTAATGTCAGAAAGAATTATATTTCATAGCATTGAAGATGCTGTTATATTCCTTGAAATGTGCGTCAAAAATTTACATTTCATCTGAAAAACCAAAGTTTATATTTTTATTTTATTTACTTTGTTCGGATTGTTGTCCTCATCTTTATTGTAATGTTCATGACGCTTTGTACACTCCAGCCTTCTTCAGGTGATTGGAAATTTGAACTGAACCCTTTATTTCATCCACCAGGGTAGATGGTTCTAGCACCACATGCCATGCCTCTTCTGAATGTCTTAGTAATCTCCCTTTAACTCAACTCCAAGTTTTTTTGTTCATCACTGCTGTAGCCAGGTATTGAACTCACAACTCCTTGGGTCAAGTTACTAGATCCAACCAATGCTTTTATTCACTGGGCTATGTGTCCAACTGAAGCAACATGAACATGTCAATAAAGATGAGGACAACAGTCCAAACAATGTAAATAATGTAAATAATTAAAATACCTCATTTTAGAAATATAGACAGATATTTTTATTTTATATAACTTTATGTTTGATTCCTTTTTTTCATTTTTGTCAAGATTTTATAAGTCCAAATTGGTGTCTCTCTTTGACACATGAGCATCTTCAACACTAGGAAATATGGTAAATTGGAAAATTTTTACCATGGACACAGGCAAGCCTTTGACAGTTGATGACTGAGTTGCTATTTCCTTTGTCAGACGTCCAACTTTATCTTGCAACTGTTTTAGCTGATCATCATAAGCAGGACCCACTGAAACATTAGTTTAAGATTTTATAATTCAGATCTTAGTCATTATCTTTTAAGAAAGCAACAGTTTTAAAAGATATATTCAAAAATTGTTTCAGAGATTGAAGAAAAATATATTCATTTATGTTTCCTGTATATCTTAAGAAATTGACAGTTTTAATGGAAATATTCAAAAATTTTCTTTGGATTACTTTTTCAAATAAAATTTATTTGTAATATTTAGGAAGTAAATGTGATCTAATGGTAAATGGAAAAGTATAAATCAGTCTCTTCTATCCCCAATTCCAACTATGGGTTAAATAGCAGAGCAGGCCAGGCCCTCTAACTTTGGTTGGCAGCCAGTCTAGAAAAAAGAGAATTCTAAATTCAAAACCAAAAGACAATAGGAAATTAATCCATTATCTTTCCCAATAATAACCATGGTGAAGCATAGTTTGAAGATATTAAAGGTAAAAGGAAGTTGAGGTGAGCCATGATTAGAGACATGGTACTTAAAGATATAGAGTAATTTATTTAAATCATTTCACCCCAAGCAAGGTAATAATGTCACTAAAATACAAGGTGTTATTGAAAGTGAAGGGAAATGAAAAAAAAAAATTAGTGAGGATAAAGAACAACAAAAGAACAGGATTCAGGAAAATAGAAGACAGTGACTGATCTTGCATTTAAATTTCTGAAGATCGTAGATGGCAGGGGAGCAAAAAACCAGAAGAGAGTTCCACAGGTAAGAAGTGTGAATAAAAAAAAACTAATAGAATAGAATTTACACTTACATCTAGCTAATTCAACAGTGAAATGATTAAACCTAATTGCCAATCAAGTTCTATGCTTAAATTCTTGCAGTCAAGTTACTAAGGAGGAAAGCTGATGAGAACAATTGCCATAAAAATATTCAAAGAAAAGACACAGGGAAGCTACATCACAGCAGTGGGAAAGTGACTAGAGTCAAGATGACATGTTAGGACCAATATTACAGATTTGAATTATTTTAAAATAAAATTCAGGGAAATCTCAGTCTTACTTTGATAATAACATTACTTTTTATTATTCCCCAGTAACAATTCACAGTATGAAGTCACAATTATACTTATTATGTTAAAGAATAATCTCTTAGTTATTAGGTTGGTGCAAAAATAATGACGTAATAATGTCGTTTTTTGACGTATTTTTTAACGTCAAAAAACGACATTATTACGTCATTATTTTTGCACTAACCTAATATAATATTATATACATAAAAATATTCAGTTCATCTACTGCTACAATCTGGATTTGCAACCAAAATAGAATTCAAATCAAACAGTTTGTTCCCAAGATGCATTACCAAACACTTAGAGGACTATTACAATGAAAGGCAAACTAAAAATCACATCACTCTCACCATCAAAATGTCAACAATTACTAACATTTCATCTTAAATAATTCAAGATTTTTTTCCTCTAGGGCATAGATAATTGCAATCAGAGTTTATAATACTCAACTAGAATACACAAATTTGTCATTTGGATAGACTTGGCATCTGATAGGACTCTGTTCTCTATTTGAAAGGTCACATATGACGTATATAAAGCAGTGAGCACTTAGAGGCAAAACAGAGACTCCATTTGCAGATGCTATAGGACAATTTATTGATGATGAAGAATCTATAATAATAGCATAGAACCAAAAAATATACAAGCATAGAACATTGAATAGAGAACATAAATCAAAAAACATGAAATGGAGAGCATAAAACACGAAAAACCATAAAACATAAAATCAAAAGAAACTGTGCTATAAAGCATAGAATATAGAGCCATAATACATAAAATATAGAGTACAGATCAATAAAGCATAAAACATAAACCCATAAGACCTAAAACATAGAACAACACATCATAAAGTTTAGAACATAGAACCATAAAATGTAAAACCATAAAGCATATAATGTAGAACAAAGAACCAAAACCCATAAAACAGAATATACAACATAGAACAATAAAAACATTAAACATAGAATATAAAACATAAAACCATAAAAATAGAATATAGAACACAGAATCAGGAACAATAAAACTATAAAACATAGAATATAAAACATCAAACCATTAAGCTTTAAATGTAAACCATAAAACATAGAATATAGAACATTGAAAACATAAAATCATAAAATATAGAATATAGAACAATAAAACATAAAATATAGAACATAAAACATCAAGCCATAAAACTTAAAACATAGAATGATAAAATGTAAAAATATAGAACATAGAACCAGAAAACATAGAATATACATCACAGAACAATAAAACATAAAATATAGAATATGGAACACAGGAGAAAACATCAAATCATGAAATATACAATATACAACAGAACAATAAAATCTAAAATTATAAAATATAGAACATAGAACTTTAAAACCATAAGACAGAATACAGAGCTAAAAAACAGGAAGTAAGCAGGGTTTTTTTTATTTTTAACATTTCACCTTATGAATTGTTGAATCAGAATTTTATTTAAGTGTTAGGATCCATATGGAAAACACCTACAACATCAGAAGAACGTGCTCCACAACAAGAAAGCATTTGATCATGTATGGCATGACGGTCTTAGGCAAATCCTTAGAGAATTCAGTGTAGATAATAGAATTATCCAAGTCATCCAGGACCTATATAAAAGATGCTACCAGCGCAGTCCTTCTGGGAAAACAAGTGGTAGGATTCTTCCAGACAACTGTTGGTGTGCAACAGGGATGCATACTTTCACTCAAATTGTTCAACCTATTTCTAGAGAGAATCATGCAAGAAACCTTGGACAACCATGATCCTTCAATCTCTATCAGTGGCAGACCTGTCTGTAACTTACATTTTGCAAATGACATTGACCTCATAACAGGTCGTAACAATGAGCTCCAGGACTTGACCAACAAACTTTTTGAAAGAGCAGGAGCATATGGAATGGAGGTCAGCTCTGAGAAATCCAAAGTTATGGTGAATAGCACAAAGAGTAACACCTGTGTCAACATTACCATGAATGGGAATTCTCAGGAGGAAGTGTTCAGTTTTAAATACTTAAGAGTAATCTTGTCTGAAGATGGTACCTGCATCGGAAATCCACACACATAATGCCACAGCCATGGCATTAATGGCCAAATTGAGAAGAATATGGAGGAGTAAAATCAGTTTTCAAACAAAGTACAGACTGTACAAATTGCTGGTAGTCTCCATTCTTCTATATGGATGTGAAAAGTAGATACTGTTGGAAGATACAGAGAGAAGGATCCAAGCATTTGAGAAAAAATGAATGAAAAAACTCCTTGGTATTTTCTATTGCGAACAAAACACCAATGAGTTGGTGCAGAAAAGCGTTGAAAGTTTTGTGGCACACCAGGAACCACTTCTCACCACTGTCAAATGGAGAAAAATGGTGTGGTTTATACACATTACAAGGCATGACAGCCTGTGTAAGACACCATTAAAGGTGAACTTAGGAGAGGATGCCAATGCAAAAACTGGTTGGACAATGTCAAACAATGAACAGGAACGATTGTACTAGAATTGCTGATGGCTGCTGTTGATAGACCGTTGTGGAAAAAGTTAGTATGGCTTCTGCATTCTGATCTGCCCTATGATTACAAAAGTTAAAGGGATGATGACAATGATGATGATCCATATGGTATGAATTCAGTTAAATTATAATTCTGTTGTCTGTCAGGTGCAAAATATAAGACATGCTAGAAAACCTTTGTATTCATTATAACTACCAGAAAACATAATCTCTTTTAAAAACTTTCACTCAAAGTAACTGTTTTAATTCATTGCACTTAGAGCTTACATTTAAATTTTACTTACTTGCTTCAGGATTCTGGTGCATCAAATGGTTGAGGGCATTGTTTAAATTTTCAATTTCTTCACGCTGTGCTTCTAAGATATTGTACAAATGTCCTAACTCTTCCTCTTGACTTGCTGCAATTAACAGATATCAAAATACATCCCAAAGATAAATGTATATATTTGTTATGTTTATTTTAATGAAGCATATAGTTGGCAGTTATACTTAAAATCAGAAAAAGGCAGTTGAAATTTATGGGACACATTATGAGGAAGAATAGCTTGGAAAACTTACTACTCACTGGGCATATTAAGAAAAAAAGCGGTAGAAGGAAACAGAAACTTACCTTGTGTGATTGAATAACAGAGCAGGGACAAAGATGGATAGTAAAGAGTCAAATGTTATTTAGAGCTACAAAAGACAGGAAGTTGTGGAGAGACATGGACGCTTATTTCTTAAAAGGAAATAAAACATAAATGATGATGATAGTTGGCAGAAAAAACAGACATCAGTGTAAGCATGTCCTGCATAACATTCTACAGCATTTCAGTGAATATCTGCTTAAGTTTCTCTAGTCTTGTAGGAAGAGAGGGGATATAGACCAGTCCTTTCACATAGTCCCATGGAAAAAAATCACAGGGTGTCAAATCAGGCGAACGTGGTGGCCATTTAAATAGCACATTGGCATACCTGATACATCTTCCTGGTAGATTCTCATTGAGATAAATCTGCACAGTCAACTTATTTAGTTTTTACATATTTTGTTAAAATTTGAGATAATTCAAGTAAGAATTAGTTATGTTATTAAATTACTTACTTAGGGAGGCAACTCTATTTTTTTTCACAAAAATCAATAAAGTAATTAATAATATCATATTAATATTAATATTAATAAGCTAAATAAGAGTTGTGATATCAATAATAATAAAATATGCTGTGATAAAATAAAATTAAATTAAAATTAAAGTACTAATAAAAATAATACATATCAATGAAAACAAAATAATATAAAATAAGATAAAATAAAATAAACACATATCATCCATGGCACTGGCTGTGGAGCTCCTCTGGTTCATGTGAGCTTCAGAGATGCTTATTGCTATAAGCATAAGACTGAAACTTTAGTATGTGATGAATGCTTGTACACTGACCAGTTCCTATATTGTGACAATTATTTCAGTTGAGTTCTCAGAGGAGGAAGTGTGAGTTTGTAAACACTGACTATTACTGCTAATAATGCAAGAGTCTTCGGTAAAATGAATTGAGCTCTCTCAGTCACTGTGTGTTTATCTAAGAATAAATACACTTAAATTCATGTTCATCCCTGCCGTGTGGCAATGGATTATGGGTAGAATCACTGAGTGATGCCAATTCAGCCAGGTTTCAATCTTAGCTAGAGGCAACCCCAGATGTCTAGCTACACTGATGAGCTGTGATACAGCAAAACAGTCTGTCTGTGGATGACTATATATATATATATATATATGTATATATATATATATATATATATTCTGTAGTGTGAATTGGTCAAAAAAATTGTGGAACAGTTGAAGTGACATTGAGTGATTTGACAACACCAGGTTGAACAAAGATGATACACATGGACCAAATTAAGTCACATGAGCAGAAGGAAAAGAATAGCAGTAAGAGGCTGACATAATGAGACAGAAGAGAGCAGACCAATAAAGAAGACTTTGTTATCCAGGTACTCTTTCTATACAACAGATCTGGCATCCCGCTCTCACCCTTTCACTGTCAAAACTCCTAAATGTAGCCATCTCTTCTACTCCAATAACTTCATGTCTCACACCTCTCGCCCGTGGAACTCCCTTCCCTATTCCAGTTTCCCTGATAGCTATAATCTCCAGCTATTCAAATGTAATATCAATCGACATCTCCAGTTGCCTTGATCTATCCACTATCCTTCTCCTCATCTTTTCCTCTATCACTCCTATCTGATCTTGCTCCAAATTTTCTGTAACCCCTTGTGTCCTAGTGGCTTCTCGCCTTGCTTGGGGTGAAACACTTAAAAAAAAAAATAAATAAAAATAATCAAAGGGTAAAGAGCAAACATGACTATCAGTTAAAATTTCTTTCTTTCACTATCATATTTTCTTTATATTTTCTATCTTAGGTAATCAAGATAAAGTGTTTTTTCTCTTATAAAGTATTATGTTTCATAAATCCTTTCAGGACTAAAACTTAGCATCATCCTGTTGTTCCTATAATAATAGAACATTAGTTTTGGGCAACTGGTTAGTATTTTTGAGATGACAATGCCAGGATGATCTTCTGTGTTCCATGTTCTTTCAGGATGTAGGCAATCATGAATCTCCACAATTTTCTGTCCTTTGTAGCTCTTAGTGAGGTTTTTGATATCTCTCCTAATCCCTGTTCCATCAACCATTTACACAAGCTTGGTAGTTAAGTTATTTGCTCTTTCCTTCAATATGTTCTGTGAATGTGAAATTCTCTAAACTCCCTTAAAAGCAACTAGTTTCATAAATAAAAGAAATTACTTCTCACCAATTGTGGCAGGCTTTTAATAATTAGAGCACACACACATACACATGAAGAAAGTAAATAAAACTCAAGCACTTCTTTTTAAACTGGTGAATGAAAACCAAATGAAAAATGGAGGCTGAAGAACTTAAATTTAGATATCTGTATTCTCTTTAAATATGAAAAGCATGAAGATCTAATGGTAAGAGCTATTTTCACTTAAATAAACAGAAGAAAATTATATCTTTTCTGACAATTTTTGTTTAAACTCTTGAATTAACATAGACATATGGGAAGAAATTTTACAGTGGAGGTAGAAGAAATTTTCCCTAACTATTTTCTAAGTTACCCTGAAAATAATCAGCTTTTGCTTTGAAAATATATACCCTTAGAAATCTATGTGAATGAACCATCAACAAACAGCATTTATGTGTTATGTTTTCTGCTTATAAACTTAACTGAAAATACAATGGCGAATTTAAAAGCTGGTAACTGAACATGAAAAATTTAGTCAAATTATATTCTTTGTTGCTGCAATTATGTTTCAGCTTTTGTTCACTCTGGCCTCCTTGAGGACATTTTCTGTAGATTAAAGCATTGATTAGTGAATTTGACATCATAAATGTGAGTTCAGTCCCTGGGTTGGGTAGCATGGATAGAATTAGACTCAGACTAATTGTAAATAAAGATTTTTAATGAAAACTTTAAAAATTATTTTGATTGTGAATAGTAAAATGTTCTAATATTCTTTATATAAAAAAAATGGATGTATACCGAACAATTCTTGAAATATGATAAAAAGTTTACTCTGAGCAAGAAAATTAATTGATAAGAAGATTCCTTAATAAAATTATTATAGGTCATTTAACCAAATTGTTGAAATAAAAATAAAGATTTTTTTTTAATAAAAATTACAATAAAATTTAATTAATTTGCTTTTACATTAATTCATTTTTAAAACTTATTTTAGCTTGTTTTAATTTATTTCCTAAATATTTTACTTGTGTTTTTATTATGCTATTAAAACCTATTCTGTTTTCCACTGACACAAAGTGGAATGATTATACTGAATTAATTACTATGTTAGCTGCTGGAAAAATGTGTCATGTCAAACAATTTTTCTGACTAGAGTCTATTTTGTACCTTTCCCTGTCTACCATTCATTTGTGCATTGAACCTTGTTGCCACATCTGATCTGGTGCTTCTGTTAAATATCTGGATATTCTTGATAAAATAGAAAGAAGAATCTGCATTGATGACTTAACATCTCAGCTTCAGTCACTTTCCGACCACCATAATGTAGTTTCCCTGTGCCTTTTTTTATAAGTATTTTCATGGTATCTGTTCTGATAAGCTTTCCTCTTTGATACTTCAATTTAAGTGTAGTACTATGTTGGCAGCCAGGTCTCATCATTTTACTGTCGAAATTACTAGAATTAACTCTAAGTTCTATGCTAATAATTTCTTCTTTTGCACTCCTTGCTTGTAGAACTCTCTTCCAGCTTCTTGCTTTCCTGTCAACTATGATCTTTAAAAATTTAAATGCAGCATCAACCATCATTGTCTGTTTCCTTGAATCTTGTTCTCTTATTGTCCTCTCTCCTCAATAATGTTTTCTCATTTTCTTTCACTCTCAGTAACCCCTTGTGTTTCAGTGATTTTATTGACTTGCTTGGAGTGAAATGATTAAAAAAAATGATTTTTGGAAAGATAAAAATTTTTCAGGGTGATTAAAGTTGTTCTTCAGTAGATTCTGGGACAATGGTGAAAAAACTTAGTCTGGAGCCCTGAGTCCTATCACTAACATCAGAAGATCACTGGCTATTAAAGAGGAGAAGAAGAAGGAAGGCAAACAAACCTTAGGTATTACATTTTGGTAATATAGATGGTGTAGTGACCAAAGCTCAACGGAATGGTTTCCAATAATGTAACAATTAGATTTATTAATGTCTGATGTACAAGCATGCGAACTGAAAAGGTAGAACAGCATTGTGTCCCTTCGATTTGGTAATAGTTGTACCGGAGTTCATATTAAGAAGAAATAATCTTGAACTTGTAATTTAGGAGAATAAAGTTTGGAATTGTGAGTTCTAAAATTGGTAAAAGTTCAGGAGTGATTTCAGAGTTTGTGAATGTTGGTAATTATCTTTAACGTCTGGTCAGCAATGACTAAGACGGGAGTTCCTGATGGTTACATCTTGGCACTTGGTAGCAAGGAATGAGACGTACTACTCAAAAAGTTCACACGTGTTCAGTTTATATAATGGCCGTGTACCACATGAGAGGATCACAGCATATAAGCGGGAAAATAGATTGGCCGCGTGCAGGTGGTTTGATTGGTTGAAACTGACCAATCAGCAAGCAAGATTAGAGGTGATTGACCAATGAATACTTGTTATATTTATGTGAAAGTAAGATTTTACATGATAGGAAGAGTGCATTTCCTAAAAAGAGGTAAGGCTGGTTTGTTGTGGAAGATTCCACAATGGCAATTAGCAAACAAATAATTATATTACAATTATAATCAAACAAAGACACCTTGTAACAAAATAATGTTTAGCAATCTTATCTTGATACTTCTGAATTCAAACTTCATTAAGTATTTAAAACTTGGGCTTCAAGTATCAGACTAAACTAATCTTAATAAATACTTATAATAACCATAAAAAATAGTATTTACATTATTTGGACTAATATCTTCATCTTTGTTGCTACAATTATGCATCAGCTTTTGTTCACTCTGGCCTCCTTAAGGACATTTTCTATAGATTAAAGTATTGATTAGTGAGTTTGACAACATCATAAATGTAAATTCAGTCCCTGGATTGGGTAGCATGGATAGAATTAGACTTAGAAGAAACAAAACTAACAATGATTGAACAAAACAAGATATTCCTAAACTTGGACTCTTTTCGTTGTTGCTAACAAAATTTTTCTATTTCTTAATACTTTGCCTATAAATAGCATCCACAGTTTGCCTTTAACTAGGTTGTTATGTAAATAACTCAACTTGTATCTGTTTACAGTATATATATATATATATATATATATATGAAGAAATATAGTCTTAAGGTGTGCTATATTTATGGGATAAAGTGCTCAATATCAGAGATAGAGCGTGTGTAAATATAAAAGTGAACATAGAAGGCGACAGTCTGTTTCATGCTATATGCAATCATCAGGCCATAATGAGGATGGAGAGCTTGAAAAACTTGATCCTCACAGAGCATATTGAGAGCAAGAGAGATAGGGGAACAGAGCGAACCACTTACCTGAAGAATGAATGGGTGTTAGAAGTTAGAAAAGGAGGTGGGAATCTTAACAAAGGGAGAAAACTGCTAAGAATCACAAGGGATAGGAAATTATGAAGAACCATGATGTTCTACACCCTTGTGAAAATTAATTGAAACAACTGCTTTAGTTTCCTTTCTTTCAGTTTTAGATCCACTGGAGTGACAGGGTGTAATTGATTTCTATTTTTTCCTCAGATTAGGTCATTTGCAGTGGTCTGCAGTAATATGAATCTATTTTATCACACCCAGACACTATTGTCTCGATTGTCAATTAGTTGTCCTATGATGAATGTTACTCCAAGGAAGCATATGAAAATTGTAACACTGTGCAAACACACTGGCAAGCCTTACCAGTGAGGAAATCAAAGTACTATAGACTGGCCCAGAAACTCACCTGATTTAAATCCAATTGAGAATCTGTGGTCAATCTACATGGAACAACTTCATGAAATGAGCATACAAAGTACTAACATGTGCACAGGGTCATGTTTCATTGGAAAAATATGAAAAAAAGTAAATAATAATGGAATTATTTGTTTTATTTCAATTAATTTGCACAAGGGTGTATGTCACCTAACTTAGAATGATTTTTTCTATAGAGAGTAGTTGTGAACGTTTTAAAGAAACAAAATCACTCAAATTTGTTTAAAAACAACAGCATTTGTTAAAGAGTTGAAAAAGAAAATTAAGAAACAGTGAAAGTGACTTGAATGCTCAAAATAAGGTTTTGACAATAAGTTTTAGTAATTTTGCATTCCAGGCACATCACTTATGAAACCAAACAGATGGATCTGTATTCTTAGATGAAATTTTATATCGATGAAGAAACAGTGAATGTTTTCTTACCAATCATTTGATCAGACATGTTGGCTTGTTCACTTTCTGTCATCAATTGTTGCTGTCGTTGGTTGAGTAAATCTTGAAAATGGTTCACCATTGCTCGAGCATTTTGCAAGTCTTCAGCTATTAATTTAGTTCGGGCATCTTGTTCAGCCTAAAAATAAAATATACTTTAAAAATATTCAACTGTTATAGAAATTCAGTCAGTGTATGCTTTTCAAAACTTCCTTTTCCTAGGTGAGAAAACTGATAAAAATAGACATTTGTATGAATTAGAATCAGACTGACTTTATTTAGTAAAATTTTATGAATTCCATGTTAGCTTACATAAATAAAAACTCAAAATGACTCAAGTCATCCTTGTAAAGTTGAGCTTCTCATACATTAAAATGAGTCTCTCTCTTTATTACACAGCAAAATTATTCTGTCCACATGCTTGATTGATTGATTCATTTTTTATGGTTTACCAAAATTTTGTGGGTTATTTGAAGCCAAAACATATTTAGATTATAAGAATATTTTTATGAATAAATATTACATTAACAATTCTTTTTAGAATAAAAATAATTTTTTCCAGATACAAGTCCTACTATTAAGCCCATAGCTGGATGGAGGAGATGGATTCATATCTTTCCTAAGGGTATTTGCACATAAGTGAATCTAAGGAACTCAACTGGAAACCTTTCACACAAAAAATTATCTTATATTAAGAAGATAATAGTCAACAAATTCTTAAATAAGGAAAGTGTTGAAGAGGACAGATAGATATTGGTTGTTTATATATGAGTCAATAAACATTTAGTTGATTTGGAAAAAGGTAAATATTGGCCATTTATATATATTTTTTTTAATTGAGTTCACCTGAAATAAGGTAGTAAAGCCACTAAGAAACAAGGGGTTACTGGTTGTCGAAGAATTAGCAAATTGAAACATTACTAAGGAGTAAAGCATTTACTTTAGGGATAGGTAGATATTGGTTATTTGTATATGAGTTTACAAGTATTTGACTTGGTAATAGATAAATATTGGCTATTTACATTTGAGTCTATAATCATTTACTTGGTTTGGAGATAACTAAGTATTGGTCATTTATATTTCAATCTATAATCATTTACTTGGTTAGTGCCTTCTTTTGTGGGAGGTTCTTACCTCTGCTAGGGATGCAGTCAATTTATTTTAGGCTATGTATATACTGATATATGAAAGTTAGGATATGTAAATACAGTGTCTATAATAATGACCAATAATTACTGTTTCAGGTTTGATAAAATATAGATGATTACTTACTTTAACTCAACTCAATAATTCAAAATATGTTTTTCATTACTGACAATGGATAAATCATTTTTGTTGTTTTGCCTTAAGAAAGGCAATAGTGCAGTCAAATTTATCTACATTTTTCTCAAGCAACATCTCACTGATTAAAAACATGAAAGAGTAAACAATGTGATCTTATATATTTTTAGCACAAGTAGGAGTTTTAGTGTTCAAGGATCTTCTTATATGTGTTGTGTCTCCTCATGATGTATGTGCTCATGGTTCTCCACAATATAGCTCTTAGCAATATCTGTCTATATTTCTGAGATGAGGTATTGTAACTATTTACACTAATTACATCATACAGACTGTTTTCCTCATCTTTATTGTCATATTCACAATGTTTTGGCCGCTGTATGCTCCAGCCTTCTTCAGGTGATATACATTGGAATTTTGAACCAAACCGTTTATTTAGACCACAGGGAAAAAACTGAGTTACTGAAGGTAATTAACTGAAACTGAGATATCCAGAAAAGGCATAGTACAGGGAACTAGAACAATCTACTTCCATGGACTAAATAAAGGGTACGGTTTGAAATTTCAATGTATATCATCTGAAGAAGGCTGGAGCATGTAACAGTGAAACGTCATGAATATGACAATAAAGATGAGAACAACAGTCCAAATAATGTAAATAGTATAAATAGTATTGCTCTTAGCAATGTTTGTCGTTTCACTATCCCTCCTATTCCCTGTTCTGCCATCTAATTTTTTTTACAGTAAGGTTCACCTTGTACAAGGCCTGAGAGCCACTCAATGTAGATGGTTACATTAAGGGGTAGTTTATCTGGATAGGAAAGGAAGATAATGGTTAACTCAAGACTTGAACAGGTTAAGATTGTAGTGATCAGGGAACTATCCTCTTGGAAGTCTGTTCTTCAGAGCAGTGGTTCACAGAAAGAAGCTTTTTCAGTGGAACTTCTTCTCACAGATGGAATATGGAGGGAATGTAGGCAGTTTGCTACAATGTAAGTGACATAGAGGGTCCTAACCATGAAGGTTAGACCTGGTGAAACAAAGAAATGTAGATTGTCCGAGCAATTCCCATGGAAGTAGTGATAGAGTAGTGAGAGAGGCTTGCTCCATCCCATCTGTGAGATAGAGAGATTGGAAGATGGAAAATAATTTTTTTCCAACAAGGACTCAGAGATACTAAACGTTTCCTCTTCATCTAAGAAAATTGTCCAGAATTCACTATCTGGAGGATTGATATTGCATAGCCTTTCAGCACTGTGTTTTCTATTTCTAATGAAATTTTCCTTTTTCTTAATACTTTGTTTTGCTTTTGGAAGGCATCTTTTGCTATTCCAATGTTTCTTTGGATTTTTGTGCCATATTTTCTATCAACTGTTAAAACACTTCTCAAATATTTAAATTTCTGTATTTGCTTAATTTTAACATCTCCATTTCATAGCTTGCATCTTGAGTTGTCCCTCTTACTGAACACCATACATTCTGTCTTCTTACAACTGATGACTAGTCCTTTCTTCTTTCTTTCCTTTACTACATTGACTAGGAATTACTACAGTTTTTTTTCTGTGTCTGCCATCAACATGGTCTCATTTGTGTATCTTATATTATTTCATCTGAAAATAATTATTGTGATCTTTTCATAACAACATGCATTGAGAAAAAAGAATCTATAAATGAATAACTTACTCGGTGTGATGCATTTTCTGCTTGCTGCTTTTGTAACTCTTGCTGATAAAACTGCTGCTGCTTTTTAGCTTCTGTTTGCCAATGGGTAACTTTGGCATCTGCATCAGCCAACTGCAAAAAAAGAAAATGGAAAAAAGTGTTCAAAATCACAAAAAAATGTATGAACACTAAACCCCATATATGTACAATGGCTAAAAGTTCACAAAAATTTACTATGTGACAAATTTCATATACTAAATGTTAAAGCTATTATGTGACAAACTTCATATCAGTCAGTCAGTTATATGCCATGTGTGATAGATGCTTAGGCGATCATGTATCTTTCAATACATAACTGACGAGGCAGATTTTTTTCCACAGCAGGTTGTCATTTCTTTCTGCGGTAGATCAGTTACCAACCACAGTCTATCCTTTTATTTACCCATAGCTGGTGGGAGAAGAAGAGGACTCATACCTTTCCCAAGGGTATTAGCACATAAGTGAATGTAATGGATTTGACTGGAATTCAAACTTGGCTCTCCGATTCTTCAGTCTGAGCTGCTATCCATTTCTCCCCGTGCATCCACAGTGAAGTAATGGATAATTCATATACTAAAAGTTAAAACTATTATGTGACAAATTTCCTCTACTAAGTACTAAAACTATCATAGGACAGTGACAGTAAGGAAAACATGAATAATATTTGAAAAATAAAGAAGCCTGACCTGCTGATTGAGAAAATCTTCTTTGTCTTTCATTTTTGTTTTGAAGTCTGTAAGTTCAGCTTGCAGTTCATCAAACAAATGTCTCTCCTCACTGTTCATTGTGTCATGTTCACTGCTTTCAGAAGGAGCATAAACCACACGTTTTTCAAATGCTTTCTGCTTCTCCTGAAACATAATAGACAAAAGTATTGGCATTTTTGCAGTATAGGAGGAGAGTTAAAGAACAACATGAAATCAGTTTAAAAACAAATAAAAACTTTTTCTTCAGGAAACTGACAATAGGTGTCATGATATTAAGACATCATCAACTAAATGTTATAAATTGAAGGTTTAAAACAGATCTGGGAAAGTAAGTGTCCTCTTTTTCTTTTAGTTGGTTTAGCTTTTTAGCTGGTCAGCCTTCTAGCCAACATCATGTAAAATTTACATCTATCACAAACTTTAGCATCCAAAATTAATTTCAGGAATTAAAATATTATTCACCAATTTTGGTGGTATTATTTATATCTACCATGTTATCAATCATCAATGAAATTGAAATTCATATTGAGTCTATTGAATCTTTGCAGAAATGTTTCCAAAACAATTTATAATTTGGTACCAGCCAAACTTGATTTGGTACCATGAATTCTTATAGAGATACTATTCCTAAATCTCTAAACAAGAATTTTTTCATTACCATATTGGACTACAATTATTATATTATATAATTATATCATATTAAAAGTAGTTTATTATATAATCTCTATCTATAAAAGGCAGGATGTGTGTGTGTGTGTGTAACGAATGCCTGGCTGCAATTTTCGACTGATTTGCACCAAAATTTACATGCACATGCTCCAAGTTAGCGGCAAGGTCAAGCCTGACCTTGCATTTCCCAACTCCCATCGATAGTGGAAACAATTGATTTTTTATGCTTCTATGGCAGTTTTCATGTAGTTTGTGACCATTTTCTACTGGCCAGAGTGAGAGCCAATAGCTGGTTACCACGAATAGGCAGGAAGATTCTATTGGCCAACGTGAGAGCCAACAGCTGACTGACATGAATGTTAACTAGCATGCTAGCATGCAAAAAAAATCGATAGCTGCATTCGTCACAAGTGGGAAAAATTTAAATCTGCATGGCACTTTACTCCAATTGCCTCATTCACTTGCTTAAACTCAACATTGATTCTGATTCTGCAGAACTGGGTTAGGTGTGAAAAAGTATTTGTTGCTAACATTCTTTTTTCATTCAGTTTTTCCAGTTACAAGTCCTTTTTTAAAGCTGATCGTTTTCTGTTCATTTTGTTTAGTTCTTTTTTCGTAACAGATTTAATGTTTAGTATAGAGCTTAGAAAAAATTCACAGTGTGAGATAAGCAAGAAGTAAGGCATGTAGCAACATCAGCACGGCAAAGGGCACTCCTTTAAAGGCAAGGAAGGGCAAAAATATTTTAAGTCAAGTGATAGCGATTGCTGTATGAGTCGTACGATTTTTTAATCAAGCACGGGCAATACCAAGCCATGCTGCTAGTCATGTTATATAATTGTTTATTAAACCATCAATGCCTACCATAAAATTCAGTATTAATTATAAAGTTTGTTTTTTGGTATTAATTATAGGTTTCTAATGTCCATTTTGTATTGATTATAAAATAAAAATCCAGTATTAATTATAGATTTCTAAAAAATCCAGTGTTAATTATAGACTAATAAAAAGTCCAATATTAATTATAGGTTTCTGCCTAGAACCCATTAATATATTAATATATCATTCAATTATATTTTTTCTCACTTTATTTAATGTATTATTATTATTATTATAATACTGATGAATTGAAATATACTATCTCTGTCTCATAAGGGTTATTATATATGAATACCAAACTTTGAACACTAAATGTAACTAGTATGGGACAGATGTAGTATTTTATTTATTACTTTTATTTCTAAAATTAGTTTCAGGTGCTAAAACCTATTTTTTTTATCTTGTAAGCTTTTTAAGGATATAACTTTAAGTTATAATTATTCATGAATAAAAACAGAAAAAATCTAGACCAAGTTTGATAATTTCAATGAAAAGCAAGAGAAATAAAGTTAAAGAAATATTCACAGATGATAGAAATTTGAGGCAACAGAAGTGTGGTTCTACAGAAAGATGCTGAGGATATCATGGACTGAACATATGTGCAACAAAGAAGTTTTAGGGGAAATGGTAACATAAAGGAGACTTACATTTAACATCAGAAAGAGATTGTTGAAATTTAGGGGACACATAATGAAGAAAGAGCGGTTGGAGAATTAGACACACAGAGGACCTAATTAAAGCAAGAGTGACAGAGGAATGTAACACAAAATCTACCTAATGAGCTGGTGTAAATGGTTTACAGAACAGGGATTAGGAGAGATAGCAAAAAGAGAAAATTTGTTACAAAGGACAAGAAGTTGTGGAGAGCCATGATTGACCACTTCTTGAAGGAACATGGCACAGAAGAAGCTATTTTAGCATCATATGGAGACCAGCATTTAGAAAAACTAATTTTATCAGTTAGTGTTTTCTTTATTTGTGGTCTAGACAAAAACATTTAAAGATCATTACTTTGAACTTATATTGCTGGGAACTCATTAATATTCCTATAAAAGGAAACAACTAGAGAGTAAATCCCAGTCTGGTTTGTTTTTCTTTCCTTCTACACATAGTTATTCAAGTAACATGAGAATTTAATGTACACACCCATGTGATTCTGCAGAACTGGTGTGTTCTCACCAAGAAAATGAAATTACTGAGAGAATTATAAAGCACAAGACACAATTTAAATGAAATAAAGGTTAAAAAATGCATCTTATAACATTGTGGTGTACCATTATATTGATACTTTCTATTGATAAGTTCCAAACCATCATAGCTGCCACTGTAGCCAACAGAAGGTGAAGAGTTGCAAGAGAAGGACTGATTTCAATAGGAAACAAATATATTGGAAAAGACCACAAAGTCAGTAAACAAGCAATTAGACCCAACACAATGGAAGAATTTTTGAGTTATTTTCTTTCTTGCCAAACTAAGAGAATCCATCAGACTCCAATTCTCTGGAACACAGAACGCCATTTTATTCAGCTTTTCAACTGTGCTGCCATTCTTCTCCATTTCTCTCAGCCTGTCCATTGTAGTGCTATTTAGCTCCACTTCTCTTCTTTTATATGGCATGTCCCTTTAGGATATTGGCGATTATGGCTATTCACAATTTTCTATCCTTTGTAGCTCTTAATAACTTTTGTCTTTAGGTTATCTCTCATAAACCTTGCTCCACCATCCATTCACTCAAGCTTAATCATAAAAGTAGAGTCCTTTGAAAAACTGATCGCCCAAAAGCTTTTCCAGAACACAAGTGAACGGATAGGGCTGGTGGGACCCCAGCCAGTATCTGTATAATGAGTAATCAGTCAGGAGCAGTCAGTGATGAAGGAAACAGCAAGCAATGAGGAGTCAGCTGTTGCTGAGAAGGTCAGTGAATTTAAGGGTCCTCTTTCCATGGCCAGAAGTTAGTAAGATAGCAGTTCACCTTCTCGAAGCTGAAGGAAGACATTGCCGATTAAGTGAGAAATCATATTGTTTGCTATTTCCTAAACAGTGTCTTGAAAAGCACTTGTCATTATTTTTTGTTGAATTTGATCTCAGCCAAACCTGTAAACATAGTGAGTCAACTGTTTATGCATACACAGCTGACCTTTGATGTCATCACAGTTGTGCAGTAACGGACGTGTGGAAGATGTCATCACACACACAATACTTGTTCCCTTCAAGTGGTACTGAGAATGTCTCATTTTACCATAACAATGGAAGTTTATAATTTTATTATTTATCATATTTATAATTTTCTGTTTTTAATTTTCAACTTTAAAATTTTTTTATTTTCTACAATTTTTTAAATCCCAATGTTATGGTAATATGATGCTTAATTACTTCAAACATGCTAAGTCTAGCTCAAATAATCATAACAGATTTTCACATTATTCAGTAATAGTGAGACTAGGTTGCTAAATATTGCCAGATTGTCAATGCTATTGTTGCAGACAAAGTAATAAACAGAAAAAAGCTCATTGTTTATTATATATATAGATTCTGAAATTACTTATACACTATCATATATCTGATA
>OZ010591.1:67940054-67955054 GCA_963932145.1 Acanthosepion lycidas
CCCTCACTGAATATCAGTCTGACTTGAGGTTGTCCATTCTCCACACATTCACATCTTTGTACCTATGTGCATCAATAAGCATTGGTGATTCCTTTTCTACTCAAGTCTTCGTTTTGTTTATTGCGGTCCACTGACATTTAAAATCTGTTAGCAACACAAAGTCAAATACTACCCTTCACAGGCCCACTTTTACACTTGGTGGCCTTGATAACACTTTCTATATTAACTCTCTGATGCATGTAGGATTTTTGATGTTCTGGTGTGATACTGAGTACAAAACTTACTTGTTATCTTTAGGGAAAGCCCAGTCTGTACTGGTGTTACCACAAATCAACTCCTCTGAGATGAAAGGTTCCTGAATGACATTAAATTTGCTTCAAAATGCTGGTATTTCTTGGCAGGAATCCCATACTACACACTGACACCATTTGAACTTGTAAGTCAGGATGTAGCCAACAAAATCTTGTCTATCACATTGACAACATCCAGTTCATGATAATGACAGAGACAGTTAACAATACTTGAACAAAACTTAACAAAACATGAAATTTATCCACAATTTTGATTCTAATATATAACATCTCATTTAAAAATTAGAAAAATCAAATAAGAAATTAAACAAAAGACCATATGCTGGTATTTCTTGGCATGAATCACATACTACACACTGATATCATTTGAACTTGTATTCCATAAATAAAAAATAATGGTTAAAACAAAGTATCATAAAAACATTCTTTTTCTTATACTTAACCCTCTGAGCCCAATATCAGGGTGGACAGCAGAGATGGATAGTAGGGGCCCAGAGTGGTATATCTGTACTCACCAGGGACTCAGGGTTGAAAGGGTTAATCAATAATGGAGTATTAAAAAAAATAACTGACCATTTTGACTTCAGCTTTTGCCACTTCTAATGCTTTTTTCAGTTGCTTTATTTCTTCTTGAAGTAACTTCTTCTCTTTGTCATTGGCAAACTGAGCATCAGCCATCTCCTTCTGAAAATTCAAAGAAAAAAAATCAAAGAAACATATCTGGAATCATTACTATTAGGAGTGATAATGACTGTAGATGTTGCAACTAATCCCAAGGGACAAGATATAGTAAAAATCAAATAGTAAAAAGACAATTAATATAAAACACATATCTCACTTCAATAATGTAGGCTTCAGTGAGGACCATCATTCCCAGAACCACATGAATGGGCATTACAAAATCACAAATAAAGAACTGTGCCAAATAACGGAAATGGCATCATTTGAGGACTTTCAACAGCAGCAACAATTACAATGAGTAGCACATGTAAATTGAAGAGAGAATAATGACATAATCAGTATCCTGATGTCCCACACTGCCACAAAGGGGGCCCAAATCAATAGTAGAAAGAGCATTAACAGCTACTGGACTTGAGGAACCTATTTTCTTGAAAAATTATTTTAAGAGAATGATTTTATAAATTTAAACCAACAACAGTACTAACTGTTTGGTCAATGAATGCTGAATGTTTCCTTATAAGGAAACAGCTAATATTACCATTATCATTACCATAATTAGCTTTAAACAAAAGAAAGGAGAAAGACCAGTTTCCTCTTTAACTTACTTCATTTGACCTATATACAGAACCCAGAAAAGGAGTTGTGACATATAGTTTGAAGATTGCTTTAGGTGGGAAACTGACAATCAACATACAATGTTGATTTCTATGTTCACACAGTCTAGATCTATAAACACTATAC
The DNA here is from genome assembly GCA_963932145.1 of Acanthosepion lycidas. Taxonomy (NCBI): domain Eukaryota; kingdom Metazoa; phylum Mollusca; class Cephalopoda; order Sepiida; family Sepiidae; genus Acanthosepion; species Acanthosepion lycidas. Next base: position 67,941,788 of record OZ010591.1, read on the forward strand.
TCTGATCATAAGCACATTTTTCCCTCGTAAGTATAGCAAACTCTGAACAATATACATATATAATGTATATTTAGACAGGAGTTTTTCATTTATGCAGGTTTTATTGAAGACCACATGATTTATTTTAATAATTTCTCTTGTTTTCTTCCATGCCAACAAATGTTTGGTTTCAGTATGCATAAAAATGTCAATATGTATATGTTCAAGCTTTTTAAACCAAAGTTCTGCTCAGTGTGGTTCCAGTATAAAACATACATTGGCTCTGTGCATGTTGAAGAAATACATATGTGCTTGAGCAGGTGTTTGAAACAGGAATTAGCTCGCCACTTTAGCAAATGGGTGTACTCAGAAACAAGCAGCCTATATATATATATATATATATATATATATATATATATGATAAAAATTACTTTTAAAGTATGCTATATTTAGAGGTTAAATTGATCAATATTAGAGACTGAGCATATGTAAATATAAAAGTGGACATTGAGGTCAACACCCTGTTGTGACAGTCTGTTTCATGTCTAAGCACAATCATTTGACACATCACTTTGGATTAATTTGAATTCTCGTTTTCAAAAATAAGTGTCAGGATGTATCCAACAAAATCTTGTCTATTACATTGACAACATCCAGTTCATAATAATGACAGAGACAGTTAACAATATTTAAACAAAACCTAACAAAACATGAAATTTTTCCACAATTTTGATTCTAATATATAACATCTCATTCAAAAATCAGAAAAATGGAATAAGAAATTAAACAAAAGACATTACTAGTTAAATTTAACAAAACTTGTTTTGAAGAATTTTTGCAACATAAATATAACTTAGATGACCTAACATAAGGAATACCCTATACACAAGCTGCTATTAGCCTGCTGGCTGGCCACCAATGGCAATGCCAGCAGTCTTCTGGTGGCTGCCAGCGGCAGGCCACTGGTGGGCCTCTAGCTGTCCACCAGTAGTAACATTGCCAAGATGCTCCCACCAGGGCTGACAGCGTGCCACCAGTGGTAAATGCTAATAGCATGCCACCTAGTGGTAGATTGGTGGCTTGTGTGGAGGTTATATATATATATATATATATATATATATATATATATATATATATATACTTTCTTTAAAAACTAGATCAGTTGAATCCACTACCTTGGTTTCAACATTACGGGAGGATACCGTATGGTTGAAACCAAAGTAGCAGATTCAACCGATCTCATAATTTTTAAAGTTAAAAACTCTACATGTTATTTTTATTTTATTTTTTTCACACATGTAATGAGTGCTTTTTAATACTACTGTTCTGATTCAACCTTTTATGTATTAACCTTTTATGTATTATATATATATATATATATATATATATATACATGCATGTGTATGTTTGTGTTTTTTACTTTGGCTTTGAATGAAAATTTAGGATGGTCCTCCACATCTGTTGCATGTTCTCAGATAGCTGGTGAGATTTATATAGGAGAGATAAACTTTTCCACAGAATGCTCAGCCTTGTGCAAATATTACTTCTCACCATTTTTAGTGGTTTGATTCTGTAAAGGAGATTACCTTGTTGCTTTTGGTTTTCATTGATGGTCATTGAACCCAGAGCAGATGGGAATCCTTTGCAGGGAATCTCTTCAGTGAGGCACCAGTTCTCCATCAGCCAGTAGCTACTTCTCAAATAGGAGAGTCTTTAGAAGATGATTGTCTTCCATCTTTGTCACATGATCAGCCTACCACAACTGAATCTTCAACACTTGCATTCATTGCAGTTTTGAACCTTAGTGTTAATGATGAAGTTATTACAATGCATTTTTAGGATGGTATAAACAATACTGATTTAAGCACTCAAGTAGATGATGCTAATATATGACCCAAGACTCAGCATCATAATAGAAAGGTAGGCACTATGATGGTCTATAACGATGCTTTTTGGGAGCACTTTGTATGGTAATGGTAATATTAGCTGTTTCCCTACAAGGAAACATTTGGTATTCATTGACCGAGCAACCAGTACTGCTTTTGGCTGAAATTTATAAAATCTCTCTCTTAAAAAATTTTTCAGGAAAATAGGGTTATCTAGTCCAGTAGCTGTTATTGATCTTTCCAGTATTGATGAGGGTTTCCTTCCTAACAATTTTAACATCTTGTTTAAGTCATTATTTTCTCTTCATGTTATATATGCTGTCTATTTTAGTTCTTGCTGTTGCTGATAGTCCTGAGGTGTTGTGGTTTCTTTTATTTGGTACAGTTCTTTGTTTGTGAATCTTTAGTGCCAATCCACAATGTTCAAAAAAGAATGATCTTTGCCAATACCTCCGGCTTCACTCACTCAAAGATTTTTTCACCATTGATATCAGGAAGTAGTTGTATACAACTGACAGTTTACATATTTCTGAATGGGTTTGGCACCATGCAAGATATCCATATGAAAGTCTCAATCTGACAAGGCTATTTAAGAATATGAGTTCTGTTTGATATTTAATATTTTGGTTTTGTAGCAATGTACAGTTTTGGGTGAAACTATCTATGGCACAGCTTATTTTATGTTTAATTTCCTTTTCTCTTATACTAAACTAGCAGGATGTTCCGGTGTTTCCCGTGCTTGATTCAAAAATCATACGACTCATACAGCAATCTCTATCACTTGACTTAAAATATTTTTGCCCTTCCTTGCCTTTAGAGGAGTGCCCTTTGCCATGTTGATGTGGCTACATGCCTTACTTCTTGCCTATCTCACACTGCAAATTTTTTCTAAGCTCTATACTAAACATTAAATCTGTTACGAAAAAAGAATTAAACAAAATGAACAGAAAACGATCAGCTTTAAAAAAGGACTTGTAACTGGAAAAACCGAATGAAAAAAGAATGTTAGCAACAAATACTTTTTCACACCCAACCCAGTTCTGCGGAATCAGAATCAACGTTGAGTTTAAGCAAGCGAATGAGCCAATTGGAGTAAAGAGCCATGCAGATTTAAATTTTTCCCACTTGTGACGAATGCAGCTATCGATTTTTTTTGCATGCTAGCATGCTAGTTAACATTCATGTCAGTCAGCTGTTGGCTCTCATGCTGGCCAATAGAATCTTCCTGCCTATTCGTCACAACCAGCTATAGGCTCTCACTTTGGCCAGTAGAAAATGGCCGCAAACTACATGAAAACTGCCATAGAAGCATGAAAAAATCAATTATTTCCACTATCGATGGGAGTTGGGAAATGTAAGGTCAGTCTTGGCCTTGCCGCTAACTTGGAGCATGTGCATGTAAATTTTGGTGCAAATCCGTCGAAAATTGCATTCGTTACACACACACACACACACATCCTGCCTTTTATAGATAGAGATGATCCATATGCTGAGATAGTTGGCACCTGCTCACATCTGAGTATCAAGATCATCATCCTCTCTCTTTATTCCCTTTCTCCTCTTTGGTTGTGATGGCAGAAATGGCTGTGAATGACCAGCCTACTTCTGAGGAGTGTTGAGCAGGAATGACATTTAATGAGTGGAAATGGTGGAAATGGCTATCTATAGTGTTTAATATAGCTGGTTAAATTGTCAATAAAAAAATGTTATGAGAAAAAAAATGGTTAAGATTAGTTCCAATGAAAAAGGACAAACCTGATGATTACTCTTCTTTTTCATCTGTTCTGTTGTTTTCATTGATTCATCAAGTTTATTCATCAAAGCTTGATTCTGCTGAATCATCTGTAATAAATGATAATAAATAACAGTAAATTATTATCATTATTATCCATATTTCTATTCTGCATATTTGTATGTATGACTATTACACTTTTCTATCTAGGATCAGGCTTACACCCATATCACGTTGAAACACCCATTCTTGTCCAGTCACCAGTTAAGCAGCATTGAACCAGGTCAGTACCTAGATGGGTGACCACTTGGGAATATCAGATTTATTTGTATGGTAATAATCATGTTAGATTAGTAAATATTTATATCTAACTTTTTGGACATCCTTTCAAAAAGGAAAAACATTTTTCATTGATATTCCTATTAAATAGGATTTCAGGAAAATATTTCTACTTATAACATTGTTTATCTACTACTCTATTATTACACTTGTAGTGTAATGTAAACCTCCTTATAAAAGACACTGGCAGCCTATTATAGACAAGCCATTGACTGTGGTTGATTATTGAGTGGACAAGAGAGAAAAGATAAATCAGGAGATGTATATAGTACAAGGTAACCAAAAATTCCCTGGCATTTTTGATTTATTAGAAAAAAGTATATAGCAACTTTGGCATACCATTCGAAGTAATCTCCATCAGCAGCCATAAACATTTGCCAATGTGCCTCTAACTGCACAATGCCCTGGCAGTAAAAATCAGGTATCTTGGATGGCAAGAAGTCTGTGCATGCCTGCTGCAAGTCTGCTTCATTTGCAAAGGATTTCATATGAAAGTGGTTGTCCAGGAAATGGAAAAGGTGGTAATCTGTTGGTGCAAGGTCCAGGGAATAAGGTGGATGGCACAGTGTCTTCTAACCAAGTTACCATATGGTATCATAGGCCATCCACACCACATGAGGCTTGGCATTATCATGGATGGACAGTACTCCTTTGCAATTAACCAATGCTGGCTCCTTCTCCTTCAGTGCCTGTTGCACACATTCCAACTGCTGTCAGTACAGGTCTGCAGTTATGGTGTGGCCCATTGGTAACAGTTCATAATCTACTACATGTCAACTAGTCAACTAGATACAAAGCATGATCTTGCGTAAATGTACAGGTGGCCTTGTAGTGTGAGGCACAGGGTCCCAAGGTGACCGCCAATGTTAGGCATTCTTGGGAGTGTCATACAAAACCCACTTTTTGTCAAATATGGATACACTGTGGTGCTGAGAAAGCAAAAAGAAACAGGTTGTTACTCATTGTTGTTTGTTGGCTTCCAACAGAGTGTGGAGTACCTACTTACTCAACTTGTATGCCTTCAGTATCTGTCTATATTTCTGAGATGAGGCATTATGTACATTATTTACATTATTGTTATGGGGTCCACCCCTTTTTCATATAAGTGGACTCAACCAGAGTGTTACTGGGACTGCTGCCATTAAATACCCAGAGTCAGTTAGAATATTTGGAGATAGAGATTGGGGGAGTGAGCAGAGATTGTGATTGAGTTGGAGGTAGAGTAATAGTGTGAGGTAACCACTTGTAGAAGTCAATTACAAGCACATAAGACTCTAAGGAAGTCCTACTTCGAGACTATATCTATATATACTATTATTATGACTAACCGCATTCCTGGATTTACTAACAATATACCCATTGTATTATTGTGTAAATACATTTAATTTCTTATCCTTATTTCTTGCGTTTGTCATTCATTGGAGACCGAATTTCATCTCAGAATCCAAAACAATTATTCAGACTATTGTCCTCATCTTTGTAGCCATATTTATTACAACATTTCAGCCATTGTATGCTCCAGCCTTCTTCAGGTGGTTGGAATGTCAAACTTAACCTTTTATTTTGCTCACTGGGGTAGACATGGTAATAAATATGGCGAAAAAGATGAGGACAATAGTCCAAATAATGTAAATATTGTATGACTTCTCTATGCAGTCTGACTGTTTCATCAGAAACATGCAGTATTAGTATCAAAGGCTTGATACATTCAGCGAGTTGATGCTGCTGCAGACAAGCCCACCTTAAAGTCATAAAGCAGACAGCCCTGAATGAGCTGATTTGACACCACTGCATAAATACCTACTTGGGAACTGATGACATTGGTGAGATCATTGATGAAGATCAGAAACAGCATAGGTCCCAGGATATAGCCTTGGGGGACAGCCGTGTTTGTGTGAAAGGATCTGCAAATGTGAATGTTTAAAACGACATTCATTTCATGATTTGATATGAATGATTGGATTAAATGAAACACTATATCCCCGGAGTTTGCATTGAAGGTTGGCATGCCAAACCCTTTCCAATGCCTTTGAGATATCTAGAGCCACAGCTCAAACTTCACCATACTTATCCAGAGCTTGATATACAAATTCAATGATGGGCATGAACGCATCAGTGGTAGACCTGGCAAAATGGAAGCCATATTTTTTGTCAAAGATGAGTTCACGAGAAGGAAGATGCTTAACAACTTCAGCATTGACAACACTTGGGATCTTATCACATCTGCTTTCCTTGTATGAGTCTAATTTTGAAATGATGTCTGAAACCACTGATGGAGTTATGCACATATTACTCAGTAGAGCCTCCATTCTAGGGGAGAAATCAAGTATGGGTACTCCAGATAAGTCGAGTGTAGAGTTGAAAGAGAACTTCCAAACAAAGCATTGAACCTTATCTTCTGTAGATGTCAGGACTTCAAATTGATTGAAGAGAGGAATGATTGAGCATCTGCTGTTGTTCAACACACTCTTGTTGATCCACCAATGATCTCTAGAACTAGACTATTAAGAGGCTATACTTTTTCATTCTATCAACAAGCAGTAACTTCTTTGAGGACACAATTGCACTTATTACAAGCAGAGACAAAGAGATGTCTGTTGCAATCAGACCTGTCATTCTGGTACAGCCAGAAGAAGTGATTCCTGTGGACTATAGCAGCTAAGCATGCAGGTGAGATTATCATGATTTCACTTGGTATTCCATGCTGGAACAAAAGCTTTGATGCTAGCTTTCACCCAGGAGATGACCACAGAGCCACATTTTTGAAAGGATGATTAAAAACTTAATTCCAAGGGACATCATGAAGGAAGTCATGCAATGAGTCCCAATCAGCACATTGATAACAGAAAGATATTCTATTGGTAGGAGGTTTTTGGCAGATGGGAGAGCAGAAAGAGATGTTTACAGACACTACTGCCTGTTTGGAATTATCAAGAGGGCAGAGCTACAGTGTATGACATGAGTCAGTCAGGGGTAGAGGTCAAGAAGAGAAGCGTGAGAGATTGAGTGATTGTGAAGTTCAGGGTTTGGATGTAGAGAGATGGCTATAGATATGAGAAATACTATCTAGGACACAACGGTCTTGAGAGGAAGAGTAACAATAGTGAAAGAAGAGATAGATGACTGAGTTTAGTAGAGAAAGACAGAGGCACATGTAAGAATGTTCTGGAGATGCAAGAGAGTGTTTCCTAGCCAGTGGAAAATGTTCCTGAACATAAACTCCCAGGCCATGCATGAGTCCTTCCTAAGAAGATAGCCAGGAATCAAGGGTATTGAAGAATTAAGATTAGTTCTGCAGAGAGCTAGAATGTCCAAAGAATGTTTGAATTGGAATAATTCCTCAGTGCAGAAGTTGGTATGAATACTATGAATGATGATGAAAGAAAGTTTGCAAGCCAATCCAGGTTTCTGGTCCTTCAGATCCAGAAGATACTAATTAATTTAAACCTGTTGCTCAATTATTTCCAGTGTAGTACTGATTGAAATTTGTCAAATGCCAAACAATATGACTTTTCTTATGGCTAAGAAGGCCTGCGTCAAAGAGACATACTCTGCTACATTCATTAAATTGCTGGATCAATGATTTCTGCTTTTCCAACTGCACACTTGACATTTACCCAACTCATTGGATGTTCTTGGAAGATTTTAGTGCCTTTATGAATTACACATCTCCACTTATTTCCATCACAAGTAGGAGTTTTTCACTTAGGATCTTCCATATAGCTGTTTGCAGGGGACCCTTAAGCGTACTTCTTTGGTTTATATTGGGGTTGAGTGTTGTAGAGCAACTCACTGTAGAATATTTGTTTGAGTATTCTGCAGTCTTCGAGGTGAATGACATGGCCTGCTCAGAGAATCCTCTGACAATGAATATTCATTTAAATGCTGATTGCATACATACATATATGCATACATACATACATCTCTTCAACACTCTCTCTTATTCTCACCAAAGCAGTGGGCCTGATATTAAAAGGAACAGCTGATTAAATCTTCCATCCTCACTTCTGGCCTTTCAGTCCTTGAAGCCAATAATTAATCAGTGACTCAGCCCACAAGTAGCACCTTACCAAGAAAGGTAAAGTCAGGAACAGAATACATACATAGATATGTAAATAAAAACTCTTTCTCTCTCATTCCTACTAAAGTAGCAAATCTAATGCTAAGCATGTTTCTCAGGGGTCCTCTTCCAGGTAGCACCTCCCCATTACATCAGCTCAGCTCAGTTATGTGCCATGAGTGATACACACTTAGACAATCATGCATGTTTCAATACATGAAGATACATGACTGAAGAGGCAGATTTTTTTTCTCGCAGTAGGTTGCCATTTCTTTTTGTGGTAGACCAGTTGCCGTCGTGCTATTTACCCATAGCTGGGAGGAGAAGAAGAGGATTCATACCTTTCCCAAGGGTATTAGCACATAAGTGAAAGTAATGGATTTGACTGAAATTCGAACTCAGCTCTCCGATTCCTCAATCCATTACTCCACTGTGCTCCCATTACATAAAGAATAATAATATCAGCAACATGCCCTGATATCTTAAGCAATAACCAAAAGGATTGAATAATTTCTAAATGAACCATAATTTATTGTAACTTTGAATCATGTTATATATGATTTCTACCACATTAAAAATCTTGACACATTTTGTCCTTGGGTACTGTCAAATAAATCTCTTTAGTCTACTACAAGTAGATAGCATGAGTTTAGTACAAAAAGTCTTGACTGAAGATGAAATAATTGTACTTACTTTTTTCTCATTTTGTCTGCCTGCATCAATTTCTTTTTTCATCCTGTTCATACGATCCTGTAGGCCTTTTTGCAAATCTTGAAAAATTTGTCCCACAAAATCTTTGTTGTCTTCAGGCTCAATAGGATTCTGTAAAAAATATATACCAATCTTAATTCTGTAGAATTAAATGATATTGTGTGTTAAAACTGATTAATATTCACAAACTGAAATTAACATGTAGTGTTTGTAAAGAAAAACTTTAAAAATCTACATCAATTAAGATTTGTCAAAATGAACAATTTAAACAAACTCCAATAAAAACAGATATATTATTATAATATATTTTGTTAATCAGTTTCTGAAAAATAAAAATAATACAATCTTTTTAATGAAGGTTATTAATAAAATACAACATTCCTACTGAAAGGATACCAACTTAAAATAAATTTAATTGAGTTATATTTTACAGAGAAAGATAAAAATTACAGAGCATTTAAATCCTATATTAAAATATTAACCTGCAAATTTTCAACTTTAAATTATATATAGTTATCAAGTTATTAGAAATTTTATACTCTTCAAGTAAGAGACTTTCAAATTGAGACAAGTATTTTTTGTTAAGTATTTGTGTGCATTTTGTGTCTACTATGACATCCACCCATGAAATGTAAATAAAAGGACAAGATATCAAGTCATCAATCAGTCCAAACAACAGTCATTGAGAATCTGTATGATAGACTGTGTCTTTATGATAGCTGGATGTAACAGTCCAAGGCAATATCATTAAGTAATCTTCTTGTGTCTAGTCTATTCCTCATCATACAAAAATAGTTGACTAAAAAGATAATTTTTTAAATCACCACAACTATTTCCAGAATATAAAAAAATTTGATTTACACTATATCTGCTTTCTTCTTTTTCTTTGTGGATGAATTGAATATTATTACAGATTTTCATCTCTCAAACTTCCACAACTGGTGACCAATGAACATGATTTGAACAAACATACAATATCTACTACAAGACAAAGTAACCTCTTCACAAACGAAGAAGTAATTGCAAATTTTGCTATTATGATGTGTAATGCAAACTCGGAGTCTAGTTCAGCTTAATGTGCCTTTGTTGAAGGTAACTGAAGAGTCTTGCCATTTTTACTAAGATAGCATGACTCATTTATTTATAATAAATTATATTTTATTTATACAAATCATAAACTGGGGAGGTAATCAGGTTGTCTTACCACATGATGTTTATTCATAATAAGGTTAATACAATTTGGAAGTTATTTATATTTAAAGAGATAAAATGGTAATAAGGAATGAAAAAAAATAGAAATGAGAAACAATATTAAGAAAGTCTGTTGTTGGGTCAATAAGGATGTTGACCCTACAAGCTAATTTGTGTTTGAAGAAAGGTATGAAGAGTCAAGACAATGATAGGACAAAGGTGAGGGTTTATATTTTAACCAAAAGTCTGTTTTAGTTCATTAAAACGATGTGCATTTTTTTACAATGAAAACAGAAAAAGATTTACTGGATGAAATGTCAGGTTTGAATAGACTGGTCTGGTAATTTTTAGTTAAGCTGTTGGTAGGTAATTAGTTGATTGTTGGTCAGTTGGTTGGTCGGGCTTCAAGGTCAGGTAATTGAAGTTTGGTCAAACTGGACATATCAATGACAGGAAGTTGGGGTGTAGTCAGCCTGGTCGCGTCGATGGTCAGACTGGACATGTCAATGATGGGAAGTTGAGGGCAGGAATGTATTGGTGATGACAAGCTGATCAGTATCTGTACAGGAACATAATAGCAAAATGGAAGCTGAAATGGTTGCCACCTGGTCGTCTGCTTCAACGATTCAAGTGAATTGTTGGAGATGTTCCTACTCAAGGATGGAAACCTCCTGGCTATCTACTTCAATGATTTGGATGAATCATTGGAGATAATCCAACATGAAGGTTGGAAACCTCCTGCTTCCTGGTTGTCTGCTTCAACAATTCAGGCTAATTGTCAGAAATATTCCATCCCACAGATGGAAACCTCCTCCGTAAACAGGGCCAAGTCATTGAGCTAATACAACTTCCAGGGTGGATCAACTGTGGAAAGTGAGATCACACTGAAGAGGATTCCTCAGTAGAACACAGAGGAGATCAAAAAGCAACAGATACTACACCACAGATCTCGGCCAGGATTAAATGTGTTGCGAAGGTTAAGGTTGTCCTATTTGTTTTGTTTAGGAGCAGCCAGCGGCAGCTGCAACAAGTCCCAACAACAATTAAAATAAATAAGCCTTTTGATATACACTCTTTAACAGTGGTGAAAAATATCTCTCACTCCTTATAATTAATTATGGTTAATAGGATTATCCCACCTTGTCTGTCAAGAGATTTCTAACATCCACCAGATGGCATTGTATAAAGAAGCAAAAAAGGAAAGAGCACAAATTCTCCTGTGGTTGAAAAGCAAAAACAAATTTTGCTCTTCACTAATAAAACACAATACTATCACTACATTATTTCTTGTGTTGAAAAAAAACCCTCATGTGACTTCAATGATATCTCTACTACAATTTATGACATAAGTATATATCTCTCTTCAACACAAGAAAATATCTGTCTGCAACTAGTCAATGCTACTACAAAATGATGACTCTTGTAATAAGTGGTAACTTAATGCTATTACAAGTTTTTTAAAGATACATATTGTCAGTCACTTTCTCACACATAGTAGAAGGTTAGTAGTTTGTTGAAGAAAGGATTTTCTTTGATTTTCTTAACTATGCTACACCTAGTCGTGTATATAAATATATATATAATCTATTATAATTACTTATAGTTTGGGATTTCTCCAACTTTTCTGTCAGTGGATTTCTTAACACCCTTTAGATGATGTTGTATGAAGCAGAAAAACAAAAAGAGCACAAATTCTCTTGTCATTGAAGGGCAAAACAGATTTTGATCTTCAAATATAGAACGCCATAGTAACAAAATATATCATCTTTCAATTCCACCAGCTTTCTTAGTTCCGGACTAATCTTGCAACACATACAACACAATATGATTGCTACATTATTTCCTGCTTGAAAAAAAGTAACTCATGTGACTACAATGATATCTCTACTACAATTTATGACATAAATATATATATCTCCCTTCAACACAAGAAAATATCCGTCTTCAACGAGTCAATGCTACGACAAAATGATGACTCATGTGACAAGTGGTAACTTAATGCCATTACAAGTTTTTCAAAGAAACATATTGTCAGTCACATTTTCACACATAGTAGAAGGTTAGTAGTTTGTTGAAGAAAAGATGTTTCATTGTTTTTCTGAATTAAGCTACACCTATTCCTGTATATAAATATATATAAAATCCATATATATGTTGAATTCTCTTATTTTAAAATTGTTGAAATTTTCTACTGAATTTTGTTAGAAAACTCATAACTAATCTAAATGATCATTCACATATATATTAAATTTGCATTCCTTCAAAGTCGTATTTTTTGTTTATTTCTATACAGACCAAGATTACCTACCTTGCCAGTTTTTAAGCTATGGGACAAATTTTTCATCCTCTTCTTCAAGTCTCCAGGTAGAATGTAATCATTTATACATCGGTCAAATTTCTTTCTGTTCTCTTCTAATTCATTCTTTAAAGCAGTGTTCAGCAGCTGTAATTCATAAATAACAAAAGAGATAATTCAAAACCACATAGATATCATGAATTAAATTATTGCTCAGCACTTTTTTCTATTGCTTTAAGATGAGTATATAGTAAGTATACCAGTAGTTAAGATCAAGAATAAATAATGAGTCCATAAATATTATTTTTTGTTTTATATTTTGATAGATTCATTTTCTATGGCTTATCAACCCTTTGCAGGTTATTTATAGCCAAAAAATATTTTTTAGATTGTAAGAATTTTTTTAGATAATAATGGTTTAGTGATACAAGTCTTACTAATTAACTCATAGCTGGGGAGAGAAGAGATGGATTTCTCAAGGGCATTCGCATGTAAGTGAATATAACGAACCCAATGGGCATTGGAACTCTGCTCTCCATTTTTTGTTGTTTTGTTTTATAAGGATACTAACATTCAGAGCATTTTTTAATATCAATCCTCCTATATGGCAGTGAATGCTGGACAGACAAAGATGTGAGATATTGAAGGTGCGAAAATCAAGCACATGCATAAATTCAAATCTCTAGGATGTATTTTTGAAAGGATACAAAATTTTATTAAAGTAATGAAAACAGATGTGTTAAAGCAAGAAGAAAAATTAACAAAAATGTGGGTAACAAAAAATATCACTGTAAACTGGTAATATCGAAATACAACACATTTAGCCAAAAAGGAGCTAAATTGGTTTATCCATCCTCTCTCATCAGAGCTAAATTAAGGATGAAAAATGTGCAAAGCAATTGAAAATGAACACCAAAAATCAAATGTTATAGAACAAATAATATCATACTTACAAGCTAATTACCTTTAAACCTACCAACAACTCCTTCTGCTTACAGAGAGGTGGCTGGTAAGACTTGATGCAAATAGATTCCAACTCTTTCAAATGAAATTCAGAATTAGCTGCCCTCAGT
>OZ010591.1:67960054-67972554 GCA_963932145.1 Acanthosepion lycidas
TTGGTTAGGTGTTTCCCCCAACCTCAACACACACTTGCTGTACATTACAACAAATACAAACAATAATGGAAATAATGCCATGTGCTTTAAAGATAAGTAATAATTTGCCAATCATGGTTTCTTTATTATCTATGAACATTAAAGCTTCTTGGAAATTATAGTGGAGTGATTTTCTGTTGCCTTCTCCATGGTTTTAAATTGAGTATAGTCTTTCTCCTAGACTAACTGAGTATACCCTGCTATTTAATCCATCACAAGAAGAGTTAGATTCATCTTTCACAAGGGTATTTGTATAAAAGTGAACACAACAGAAAAGGCTGGAATTTGAACCCAGCTCACCAATTTTACTTTTTATGGGGATAACTGTTATGCTACCCACACATTCATATATAATTACTACTTGCTTTTAAAATCCTCCTAGAGAGAAGTTTTATCTTGCCACATGTGCTTTTTATGAATCAATAAACACAAGTATGTTAATGCCAAAATTTCTGTAGAGTGAAGACAAAAATGAAACAATAAAACTAAGAGAAGAATTTTCTAAAATTAAGAACTTTTTTTAAAAATTTTTCTTTATAAAGCTTACTTTTGATTTTTCCAATTCTGCAATGATCTTGCTGAAATGTCTATCTTTCTCAGCTTCCACAAATGCTTTTTTAGTAGACAAAAGAGTGTTTTCTTTCTCTGCAATCAACTGCTGTTCCAAAGACTGGATTTCTGCCTGTAATAAAGTCCCATAAAATTATTTTTTACTTCAGAGAGAAAATAGACAAAATTCAATGTTCCAAGACTGGTTTACTGTCATGTAACAAAATACAGATAGGTAAATTAGTTTACTTTAGAACAGTTAACAGATTAATGAAAAAGATGTTTAAACATGACAAATTTTACCTTGTCTTTATTCATTTAATGCTTTTCATATAAGAAACAAAAGAATATTGTTTTACATAACAAGTTTGGACTTATGAAATTTTCTAGCCTCTGTGTTGACATGTCTTCAGTGAAAAAAAAGAAAAACTCCCCCAACCTAGAAAATAAAAATAAAAAAATTATCATCTTTTTTCTTTATTTATAAAAAGATAATTGTATTGGATTCTCAGCCAATACCTTTGATCTTTCAAGTATGTCATTTTTTGGTGGACCTCAAGGGTTTTACTGTTGATCAAAGAAACATATACACAATGCAAGATTTTTGTTACATAGATCAATGCATTTAAATTTTACCAATATTGTTTTATATCAATTATGATATAAAAAAATTTTGATATTGGCAAACCTTTCAGGATATACTTTTGTTTATATGATAAATATATAATGTGAATTTCAGTTTATTTTGGTGATATTTTATAATACAATTGTTCATCATACTGTAAATAAATATATATAATAGTATGATTTATTGATATTGACTTTTAATTTTAGAAATATAAAGATGCTATGCATTGTAAGCAAGATATAACTACAAGAAAGACAAGCTATTGAGTGATTAGAACACAACATTGTAAATTGCAAAAACTTGGACAGATATTAAAAAACAATGAAAAAAATTTAGAAACAAGATAAGAACAAGAAAAACTGATTTTTTTAGAAAATTACAAGGGAAGATTTGAGGAAATATTGATTGACTAGCAAAAATATTTAAAGAAGCATAGGTTATAAATATAAACTGTTGGATTACTGCCCCCTTATAATAATCACAGGTAGCACAATATTTGAAATGCTCTTCCTCCTTTCCCTTTGACCTTTGGAGTGGCAACACATGTTTGCTTTTGCTCTGATAGACACAAGGCATATAAGTACTTCAGAGATACAGAAGATTGTATTGAACTGTTCATAACTTCAGCTTCATTTCTTTCTTTATCCTTCCATAACATGTCTTGTTAATACACTTATTAATTGTTGTTTGTTTGAAATTCATGTTTTGTGTCCTGTTTTTAGTTGGACTAACATATTTTTTGTGAGGCAAATATACAAGGAGGTATAAAATGATAATACTCTTCATTCCTGCAACAAAACACAGAGAAAAAAATGTAAAATATTAAGAACACTGACTAAAGATATGAAATCAAGAATCACCTTTAAGTAAACATCATAAAGAGAAATATTTACCTTAAGTGAAATAGTACATGGAAACTTGTTTCCCAACAGTCATTTTTAGTGATGAATGTAGGAAGAATCTCATGGCTGGGGTAGAGTTTGGGTTGTTAATGAAAATAGCCAACATGATTTAGATAACAGTGAAGAAGTGGTGTAATATTTTGGGCTAGTATTATAGTAAAATTATAGGTCCCTTTAAAGTTGATGATAGTATGCACAGAACGATTGTTCTCCATACAAAACATTTTCTGAATGGTACATGTCCCAACCAAGAAGTTTAATCTAAAGAGTGCATTCATGCAAAATAATGCACTGTCACATTCTGTAAAGCTGCCTATTGCTCACATTGCCAAAGAAGATTTCAAAGACACCAAATTAATGAAATTGCCTTTAGGCTATTCAGATATTAGCCTATTAAAACACTTACAGTCCACCATGAAAAGAGATGTATAGGAGAATAGAAATGCAAAGATCTTTAAGTAGTATAAACTGCTACAGCTAATGCTTAAGATGAAACAGTAGAAATATTAACAAAATAAATGGTTGAAAGACTGATGAAAGTTATAGAATGTCAATGATCCTATTTGAATATGTAAAATAATAATTATTCAGGTTTATAGGATATTATCAACATTTCTAGTAAGGATAAATAGTAACTGAAACTTACCCAACATATTGCTGGTACAAATATAAGTATATTCTGAAATGTTTACTAATACCAGTTGGTTAATACCAATTCTTTTGTAAAAATATTGTCTTGCATAATAGAATCTGACATAATATAAATTTGTCGACCATGTGTTAGTAAAAAGAAATGTGGGTGCTGAAATTGTTCATTCAAAATATTCAGGTATATGGATTGCTGTGTTAATCAAATATGTTTTGATAACTAATATCTTTTGAATTTATGTATAAATAAAAATTTATGATACACTGAGATTGTTTGTATAGTAAAACCAGGTAACATTTATTATTAATATTTTTAATAAGGATACATGCTGAAATTCATATATTACTCATATAAACATGAATATATCCTGAAAATTTTGCCAACAATGGCCAGTGAGTATTAAACCCAAACCCCCCAACCGGAGGATGAACCTGATTGGGACCCTGGTCAGCACTTTTTGACCCTTGCTATTTTATCAATATTTGCTTTTTTCTACCGACATATATGTTATAATGTTGTTCATCATGACGGTCGTCTTTGAGTATAGAATCCAGAGGTTAGCAGTGAATATTTCGAAGACAGTAGGAAAGCGTTGTTCAGCTTAGCAGTGGATATTTCGATAAAAGTAGCAGAGCATAGTTCGTCCTTCTGGTTCTCTTCGCCTGACAAGCTAAACTGGACATTCGGGTAGGGTAAACAAAAATGGCCGCCTTTATACATGACGGATAGAATGTTCTGCATCTTCTGATTGGTTAACCTTCTATTGGTGGACTATAAAGTGAGTCCAGGCATTTAGACCAACTCACTAGTTACGTATATATACACAAAAAACTGTAACAATATATACATGTTACAAATTAGACTAAGCATGACTGTTAAAGGACAAAAATTTCAATGTCATTTTGTGATTTAATTTTCATCCAAATCTGAAAATTTTTTTTCTCATTCTAAGTCTTGAAAAAACTACTGTGTCATAAATTGGAAAGGTTGACACATGTATAGAAAATAAAAAGTAGTTTATTCAAGAGAATAATATGGTACATGGTTGAGAACACAGACTAATGTAACAAACAGTTAATTGTTAACTCTTCTCCCTCAGTAAGAGAGAATGTTGTTTAAATAGTCATTGTCCAGTCTATCTTGAGGGGGTGTTCAGCTACTACACAACAAAAACACTATATAAAATTCATTATTTTTTATCCATAATGTTGAACTTTTTTTTCAACTTTTCAACAAGAAAAATCTCAAGTTGATGTTAAAAATTGCCAAAAACATTGTTTATTTATTTAGGGTGAAATGATCTATTATTACATGTCTCTAATTTGTATTTAGATACATTGTATTTATTTTCATTTTTTCTATTAGAATTGTTCAGCTATATTGCATATAAACCATTATTGTACATAATTAGGTTACAATAATATTTTTAATTCATACGAATACTACCATATTAAGATGCAGTAGAATGGGGCATCCATATCATACATTAGGAGGGGGCACAAGACCTTTGCACCAGCCCTGGTTTAATATATAACTTTATTATGAAAACATTATCAATATGTAACATTACATAGTGCATTGTATAGAATAATTATCCAGATCTTACTTGTGCTCTTCGTTCTGTGTCTTCAAGTTCTTGTTTAAGATCATTAATATTAAGGATTGCTTCTTTAAGTTGTTCTTGAACATCTTTTTCTTCTTCTTCTTTCATTTCAAGTTCTTTCTCTAGTTGAGCTGAGAATTCCTGATGTTCAAGTAATGCTTCCTCTGTTTTAGCCACATGCTAATTAAATAAATTGATACAAGAAAATATAAATTATTTCTCTATTGACATATTAAGTTGATATAAAAGTTTCCAATATCTATTCATAAAAATTCATAGAATGTTTTTTAGTCATAAAAGTATATTCATTTGCTTTCATTTTAGTATATGACTCACGTAAGATGATATCAAAATAGATTTTGCACTCAGTGTTATTTCAGAGCTTCAGATAATCCAGGTTCACCAGTAGACTGACCCTAAATCTGACCTCCTAGCCACCAGATGTAGGTCTGTACCTCAAAGTATGTCAGTAGCTGTCCTTGATATATGAACAACTGGACCTATGATGTGTACACATAGTACAAACTGAATGACAGGTAGATATATAAACACCTACCAAAGAGGAAAGAGAAGAAGTGTCTTCCTTGCAAGAATATATAATAGATAGATATGGAGAAAGTTCAGAATTGAATAACTAGTAATAATATATATAACAAATTTAATCTCATGTTTTTGTTAGAAATGTCTGATGATAACATTACACAATTAGTAAACTTACCATACATCTTGGTTTGGCTGAGACTGTCTTAGTTTGAGGGTATCTGTCTTTGTGGTATAAGCTAATAGTATTTTTTCTTTTTTTTTTTATCAGCTCTGAAGTTGAAAGGGTGTTGAGTCATAAAATCACTTTATTATATAAGAAAACTAAACCTGTAATAAAAATTGATAACTGTCTTCATTTGAGGCTAAGAAATTATGGTAAGCCTAATAATTAATAATTTGATCTAGACATTTTAAACCTCCTTTATTGGTTTAGGGGTCTAAATATTTCAATAAAGCTGGTTTTTAATGGGCATCACGATGGCTGTTAATATGAAAATCTGAAGAAAAAAGTCTTTGCCATTTATTTTCTTTGTTTATTTTATTATGTGTGCATGTGTGTGTGTGTCAGCCCATTCTTTTTTGTGAACTTAAGGGGTGTTGGATCATTAAAATACTTTATTATACAAAAAAACTAAACCTATAATAAAAATTGAAAATTCTCCTGACTTGGAAATTATGGTAAGCTTACCTATGGTGATTTTCTAAGTGTAGCTTAAATGTGACACAAGGCCAAAAGTATGGAGCACACAGTGAGGATTGAACTCACTATTCAGCTGTAACTGATCTAGCAAGACAAGCTTGCTAACCATTATACCATAATGAAGTGCCCTGGTAAGCTTACTTATGACCATATATCACTTTTTATTCAGTGAATTATTCATGGAATATTTTATATCTTGAATGAACTATAACTAATAACCAAAACAAGTGAAGAATTCTGAAATTCTTTTAGAAGAGTACCAAGATATGATAAGAAAAAGAAATATGAACAGTAATCTGGTAGACTAAATAAATTCGCTGGTAACATTTTGCAACAGCTTAGTATTTACCAAGCAAACAATTCACAATTACAAAAAGCCATTGTAACAGACCAGAGATTAAAGAATGAAATACTGAAGCTGAAACAGAAGCAAATAAAAGATCAGACTTGCTCGCTGCTCATCTCAATATTCTTGTATACCTGCAAACAATGAAACTTGATAGCAGAAATACAGAGATGACGCCATTTCAGAAAACAAAGAAATGAAAAGAAAAACAAATCAAGCAAGACATTAAGTGTTATAAAGAACTCCTAACTATGAAGAAAGACAAAATGGTATTGGCACATCTCACAATTTTATTACATTTAAATAGATTGTTATTCTTTCTTTAAAATGTTACATTACTTTCTAAACATATCTTCTATTTGGCAATCACAAATTAAATTTTTCACAGTTCTTTTTCATTTTATTATTATTTAATTTACAAGTATTACTACTTATGCTCCATAATTGTTGTTACATTTGTATATTGTCCTTTTAATTATTAATAACACTTATTAAAAGTTGTTTATATGTTTTAGCAACAACTTTCTGCTGTCATGTTTAAATCTGACAATAATATTTTTTTTAAATAATGTAGTTGTAAAATAGTAATACCTGATAAGAATACAATACTAAATTTTTCAATCATTGAGGCTCCTAGGTCTTTTGACTTTCTATGGTAATATAGATTACAAAACTTAGTTTGGTATCTCTTAGAGTGAACTCAGTAGATGTTGGGGGTCACCACAGATCAACTCTTCTTAAATCAAGGTTCATTAAATTCAATTCAGACTTTTGATATTTCTGGATGACCTAGCAATTGATTCAGTATAATCATTCCATTTCCTGTCAGTGGAAAATGTTAGCCAGAGAAGGCACAATGAGTTACTCTCCTGAAGGTTAGCATATATATATATATATATATATATATATATATATATATATATATATACAATTATGGCATGCCAAATTTTCAGGAACTGGTTCTATAAAGGCAAGTAATCTTTAGAAACCTATTTTGCTTATTTTTTTATCAATCTGAGAATGGAAACAAATCACTTCATAATATCAAAAAAGAATTAAACCATTTTGATAATTTAATACAAAACATTTATTTATTAAGATATTTACAGATTAAAAATTCTATTCTCATCTTATTTATGTTCAGAAGTATGATGCTTTTTGTCTTTAGTGTCATCAACTGTGTTATGATTTCTTAGTCACATTCAAATTGAATCACCACTGTCCCAAAGACCCAATGGAATACCTATCCAATTTATGACTAGAAGATTTGCCACATTTTTAACTTCAAGACAATTTCTTTTGTAAGAATAAATTGTGTTCATCATAGAAAACACTCTTTCAGCTTCCGTAGAACTTACAGCAATGGTATTAATTATATTTTTAGGTATTATATATCGGTTATTAATATATAAGATTATTTTTGGATAATCCAACAACTGGTTTGCTAAGCTTTTATAATTTTAAGAATGTGTTTGTGTGAACCAATGCAAACCAGTAGAATGCCACCACTATATATATGTGTGTGTGTGTGTATGGCAATTGAATGATAACATGGAAAAATTTTGTGTAGTGCATTTCATCTTCTAAAAAAACTTCATCACACTAAAATAATGTTTTTATTGCTACAATTATATATGTGTAGGAGGGGGGATATAAACATGAGTTTCAGTTAAAATTATCTGCCAAAGAGAAGTGCTGAAGATGTGGGAATGCTGAAATTTACATTTTTAAATTTTTGAGTTTAAAATTTTTTTTAATGACCGTATATATATATTTTCATACAGATACACATTTTATATAGGTGGATCATTATTTATTATTATTATTATTTTAAAAAAATAGTTTTTATTTACTGAAGAATTTTTTAATATTACCTTCTTCAATTTTTGCATGAGTTGATCATCTTGATTGACATTATTTAACAGTGCTGTTAAATCACTAACTTTATCTTGTAGCTTTTCCCTTTCACTAAGCAGTTGTTCTATATGCTTCAGTTGTTTGTGATTTTTGTCTTTAACATTCTCCAAATAAGTCTGCAGACCAGTTACCACACTGCCCAGTTCTTGGCGAAGTTCTTCAGCCTCAGGACTTGCAGGTTGTACATCTATTTATAAAAAAATAAATAAATAAAAATTAATGGTAAACCATGAAACAAGTGTTGACTAAAATCAATGATTAAACAATATAAGAATAAAATAAATATCTTATTAATATGAGATTGTTGCAAAATGTTTACAGACCCATATTTTGCACAAAAGAAGTGGATGTGCAGGTGGTGTGATGGACAATTTCTTGGAATGAGAAATCGGAGAGTCAAGTTCAAATTCCAATTGAATTTGACATATTCACTTATATGCAAATACCTTTGGGAATGTTATGAATCCATCTCTTCTCTCCCCGGCTATGGGTTAAATCAATATGAGTTAAATCAGTGTTTCTCAACCTTTTTTTACTTTAGGGTACACTTGTAGAATAACTAAAATTCAGCGGTTCACTTTAAATTTTAATGAGGAAAAATTAGTAATGAAATTTGAAAATAATAAAGAAATCTTCTGAAATAAGCATTTGTTTTTAATGCATAACATTGTATATTTAAGTCTGCCTGTGTAAAACCTATGTTTAATGTGCTTTGGCAAAGAAGAAAATTACCTTTAATGGTTGTCATTTTTAGTTTAGCATTTCTAAAGATTATGGATTCACGCTGTCTGTTCAAGATATAAATAATCATGGCTCTCTACAGATTCCTTTTTCTATACTATTTGAGAATTATGATAATTTACTAGGAAAGGTAGTGGAGTAGTTTCTTGTTGCTTTCTTCACAGTTTTAAATTCACTCTTCCATTAGAGTGGCTGCCACCCAAAACTAGAGAATCCAGTATACACTACTATTTAACCCAAAGCTAAGAAAAGAAGAAATGTTTCTGAAAGCATTAGTGCAAAAGTGAATGCAACAAACTCTTTGGCATGTATGAATCGCCAGCTTTACTACTTTTATGCTTAAGGATGGTTATTAAGTAAAACTTATGAATTGTTTATTTTTGGAGTTGATTCCAGCAAAACAATGAAAGTAAAGAAAAGGAAGTAGCCACTATGATTGAACTTCTCATAATAGAACATAAATTTGATTATTGATTGTCTTCTAGATATGATGGCACAAAAAGTCTAAAGGAATATGAAATATAATTATTAACCAAGTTAAAATTCATTTTCAATATTGTTTAAAGAGGATTTTTGATAAATAAAATTTCTTAGTGCATAATGTTCAGTGAATATACAAAAATAGTAAGGGGCATAAGGCAAGGATGCATCTTCTCACCTGACCTATTTAACTATACAGCAAGGCAATTCTGAGAGAATTTGAAACCCTACCGGGACTTAGCATTAGCGGCCACAATCCTAACAACATAAGATGCAGATGACACAGTACTGACAGCAGACACGGAAAAGAAATTACAAAATCTTCTACAGAAGGTAGCAATAAAGAGTGAGAAGAAAGGACTAAGTATAAACTACAAGAAGACAGAATGCATGATCAGTAAGATGAGCCTAAAATATGATTTGAAGGTCAAGAACACTAGAACCAAGCAGACATGAAAGTTTAAATATGTAGACAGAGGACAGTAAGTGTACAACACTGAGATCCTTAGGCATATTGGGATGGCCAAGGACACATTCCAAAAGCTGAGCAGAGTACTACAAGACAGGAGGATTTCTTTGGTAACAAAGAAAAGAATACTGAGCTGTTTTATGACATCTGTCCTTCTTTACGGCAGCAAATGTTGGACAATTTCCTCAAAGATGAAGAAGAGACTCGAGGCAACATGTGGTTCTACAGAAGGATGCTAAGAATATCATGGACCTAGCATATGAGCAATGATGAGGTCTTAGAGAGGTTGCATCAAGTAGACTTATACTTAATCTCAGGAAGAGGCCACTGAAGTTTCTGGGACAAATAATGAGGACAGAAGGCCTGGAGAATGATACTCATGGGTTGAATAGAGGGAAAGAGAGACAAGGGAAAACAATGCATGACATACCTAGCAGCTTTAAGCAAGTGGATGACAGAACATGGTCTAGGGGAGAAAGCAGAGAGAAGGAATTTGTTGAGAGCTGCAAGGGATAAAGGGAGGTGGAGAGCCTATATCACCTACATCCTGAAAGGACATAGCATATACAAAAAAAAAGAAAAGTACATAATGTTAGTGATACAGTTGTTGCTTGGTTGAAAGATGCATTGGAATCATGGAGCTGGAATAGGAAATTATTCTGCATACAGTGTATTATCCAGATCTGTGGCCTTCAGACTCTCACTTGTTTTGCTTAAAATGAGACTCCCTATCATCAGATAAGTAGAAGGAAAATAAGCCATGTTGACTCATGCTGTAATAGATGTCAATATGGAGGCATGAGTTTTAACTCAAGTTTAGAATAAAAAAAAATTTAATTGTTTATCTAACATAAAAGCAACTCACAGGAAATGATCAATGAAAATCTATTTATGGGTAAGTGTGAAGTCAAAGGTGATTTCTGTAAAGTGTGTTATCAAACTGAAATTTCTGGGAAAGTGAATGCTCTACAATCTCCTCACCGACGAAGAATAAACTTGACACAACAGAAATGTGGTTCAAGGATGTTGAAAATGTCACAGACTGAACATGTAACCACAAAATTTTAGAGAAAATGGAAATGAAAAGGACACTTAAACTTGGCATCAGAAAGAGACAGTTGAAATTTTTATTTCACATGATGAGGAAAGAGGGCTTAGAAAATTTGACACTTACATGACATATTGAAGACAGAGGAAAACAGTACATAACCTACCTAATGAGCTTGTATACCTCATTGAAAGAACAGTGATTAGGAGAGACAGCAAAAAGACAAAATTTAATAAGAGCTACAAAGGAGAGGAAATTGTGGAGAGCCATGACTACACATATTTTGAAGATTCACAACACACAGAAGAAGAATGAGCTTGTGTAAATCATTGACAGAACAGGAGTTAGAAGAGATAGCAAAAAGACAAACTTAGAACTACAAAGGACAGGAAATTGTGGAGAGCCATGACCACCCATGTTCTGAAGGGACATGGCGAATAAAAGAAGAAGAAAACACATTTACTTGGTTTGGGGATAGGTAAATATTGGTCATTCATATTTGAGTCCATAAGCTAAATAGCTAAATATTGGTCGCATATATTTAAGTCTGGTACCTCAAGGCAGTGTAATGGTTAGCAGGCTTGTCTCACTAGAACAATTACAACTAAGTAGTGAGTTCGATCTTCACTGGGTGCCCTCTACTTTCAGCCTTGTGCCACATCTAAGCTGCGCTTGGAAAATCGCTATATTTAAGTCTGTAAACAGTTGCTTGGTTTGGGGATAGGTCATTCATATTTTAATCTTATGTTTTTTAACCTTTTTTTATCTCAGCACATTTGAACCTCTAGTTAAACCTTTGCAACACACTTAAATTATGATGACCAAAAAGAGAGCAAAAAAAGGGCATACTTTTTATGATTTATTTATTAACACAAACAAAACAATTTAAAAGATAATAATGAAACACTATTTACATTGTTCAGACTATCATTCTCATCTTTGTTGCCATATTTATCACGTTTCGGCTGTTCTTCAGGTGGTTGGAATGTCAAACACTCCAGCATTCTTCAGGTAGTTGGAATGTCAAACTGAACCATTTATTTTGCTCATTGGGGTAGACTGTTCTAGTTCCACATGCTGTGTCTAATGGATGTCAGTTATCAGTTATCTCCTGTTAATTCCCCTCTCCAAGTTCTCCACTGCCTTAACCAGGTATTGAACTCACACTCTTTTGGTCCTGTCACTGGATCTAACTAAAGCCTTTATCCACTGTGCCATGTGTCCTTGAGGATATCTGTGTATGAATTTCTGGGAATGTCAGGACCCAAAGAGTGTGAGTTCAATACCAGGTTACGGCTAGAGTGTACATCGGCTGAAACGTTGTGATAAATATGGCAACAAAGATAAGGATGATAGTCCGAACAATGTAAATAGTGTACATAATACCTCATCCCAGAAATATAGACAGATAATAATTAAAATTCTTACAAAAACTTTTATATTTATTTATTTTTCTGTTTATTATAATAATGTTATAATTAAACATTTAATGAGATATCTCAGCTTGACCTTTTTTAGAATATCTTTTTTGCAAGGTCAAATTTTGGACAAGCATACTCTTAAATCTTCTTCCAACGATTCTAGCTATGATTGATTTTTGTTTTTAACATTGTTTATTGCAGAAAAGCTTGCTTTTTATGTTATTTTATATACTATGTATACGTTTATTTATTATAACAATGATATACTTGTATAATTAATTTAAAGAGTTTTTAATTTTGATATGTGTACTTATTGTGCTTTGGACTTCTTTTGAAAATAATTTAATTAATTTTATTTCTTCATTGCCTTGAATGAAGATAACATAATCAAGAAGTAGTATGTTGCCTGGAGTTGAAATAGTCTTGCTGAAATAGCTAGTAAGCAGATAAACTAGATACCTAACC
>OZ010591.1:67982554-67987554 GCA_963932145.1 Acanthosepion lycidas
ATAAATTGAGATATGATCATATTATTACCAATATTGAATTAACTCAATATTGGTCATAAATTGATTTAATAATTTAATGCTGATAATAAACTGATGAAAACTGAATATTGGTTATAAATTGATTTAATTGAATGCTGATAATAAATTGAAGGGAATATTTCAGAAAAAGGAAACTTAACCTGATTCAATTTCTCCTTGTTTTTCTTGGAGCAGTCTATCCAATTCTGCTTGTTGCTTTTTTTGCTGCAGAATAAAGTTCTGAGCATTTGTAACATCATCGTCATTTTGGCTTGGAGTTATGAGCTTAGATTTTTGTGCCTTTGCAGAATTCTGAACTTCCTTGGCAAACTGGCTTGGCTTAAAAAGGGCTTTACCAATATAAGGACTCTCTATTAATGGTTCATTATCATCAGTGTCCTACAAAATAAAAATAATTATTTGAGTTAAAACATTATCATTTAATGGCTTATTTGGGACCGTATGTATGTCATTGTTCCTTTTAATTCAATTTAGACAATCAGTTCACTGACCATTATTCATATGAGCCTTACATCCTGCAGGTAATTATGACACAGAATTTTGCTTTTGATTTATAAAGGTATGCTGTTCTAGTTGCCAGTTGGTTATAAATGATACCCATCCCAAACATTGAACTCAGAATGCTACTCTTTATCCCAAGCAGGTACCTACCAAGAGTTATTACTCAAGGTAGGTAGTCATTTAGGTTAGCTTGGTAAATTTAAGACAGTGACTGCCAGAAGTCAATTATGAAAACTTTTTAATAGCCAACTCAGCGGATTAAATTTTTATGAGTAAATTTATAGTTTCAATTGAAGGCTTAATATGCATGTATGTATATGTATATATATATATATATATATATATATATATATATATATATATGTATGTATGTATGTATGTATGTATATATATATATATATATATATATATATATATATATATATATATATATATATATATATATAAATATATATGTATGTATATAATAGCTTCAATAATTTTTAGTTTATATTTATTATTTTCATGAAAAAGTATAGATGTATTTTCAACAAGAATTTTCCTAAATTGTGAGTATAGACAGGCACACTGTTGTAAATGATGTGATATGTTTGATGCAATGGAGTAGTAGTATGACCAACATAGATATTATTTTTTACCGGGTGCGATAGATAAATTATCATCTAAATTATGAAAATGAAAATAACAGTGATGTCACATTTTAAAAGATATATTTACCAAAATTGCACAAAAATATTTTGAAATACTAAAGAGTAAATTTATTCAATAAAATAACTATTTGTTTCAATCATAGCCTTCAGATGAATTCAGAATCTCCTGCACCCCACACATAATAATTGAGGAGGTTGCAGTCTGGGGAATTAGGTGGCCAGCTGTATGGAGTGATGTGGTCACAGAAATAAATTGTCTGACAGCCAACTGATTTGGGAGTTCTTTACTTATCAGAATGAGCAGAGTGAGTTTTCTGAGCTGATGTACTTTTGTAAAAACCATCGGACTCATCCAACAATTTCCGAATCTTCTGCACTGTCCTCAGATTGACACCTAAACACTCTGAAAATGTTTGTATTAGAGCTTCCAGCATGAAATCCAGTCAGTACAGCATGCCATTTCCAAGTTTCTGATGGTGATAATTATGTCATAGTGTTCTTTTTCTTACTGATGGTGCCCAACTGACCCTACTATACTGTGCAGTTGAAAAAATCAAAAACAAACAATGTTCTTTAAAATTAAAATATAAAATGGCAACAATTTATCCAATTTATCCATTGCACCCTACATATATATATATATATATATATATATATATATATATATATGTGTGTGTGTGTGTGTATATGTAAAATGTGTGTATATATATATATATATATATATATATATATATATATGTATATGCAATTTTTATATATATTATTTATATATTATATATGCGTGGTACTTATTGGAAAGCGCCCAATATCAGTGATAGACCTAACATATTTAGTTGGATTGAAGTGAGTTTATGACCCTGAGTTTCACACTCTTTGAGATTGTAGGATAAACTGATTAATTTTCAAATTTTGTATTTATCTATGGTTGCAGATATTGGTGTTTTATGGTAGTGGGAGGAAAAATTGTTGTCGGGACACCACTCATATGTATGCAGACATACATACATTCATGTTTATGCATTGCAGCTCACACAAACATAAACATATTGCAGCCCACACTGTCCAGGGTCACAAACTCACATCGCTCTAACTGAATATATATATATATATATATATATATATATATATATATATATATATATATATTGTGAAACCAAAGTGACAGTAATAAAACAAAAAGCTCCCAAAATAAGAATCTCAGCATGCATCTGTAAGATTTGTCTATAAGTTTGGGGATGTGAAGTTCTTAGTGATCATTCCACAGATTGTAGACAAGACATGATAATTTACATGTCATGTTACATTTATGTTAGGGTAACATTTTCTGGATGTCTTATTGTGGAACAGTGGCTAGCAAGACAAGTACATATCATGAATTTTACCTGATAGTTGTTGACTTTGTGCTAGAATAGATTAAGATTAGTAAATATTTTATCTGCTAGTACTAAAGATGTTTTATTCTTCTGAAATAACATTTGAAAATTTAGATTGTTTTAATACTACATCAAATTACAGAGATATTGATTTTATATTTATGGAATAATTTGGCATGGTTATGTGTAATTGATGAAATTCTCAACACGAGGAATGTTTTCAATAAACAATAAGAAGATGGGGGAAAATAGAACAGGACAAATAAATAGTATGAGACAAACAATATATGTGTGTGTGTGTGTGTGTGTAGTGTAGTGTAGTGTAGTGTAGTGTGTGTGTGTGTGTGTATATATATATATATATATATATATGAAGAAATATAGTTTTACGGGGGGATAAAGTGCTCAATATCAGAGATAGAAAGTATGTAAATATAAATATAAAAGTGAACTTTGAAGTCAACACTCAGAGGTGATAGGCTGTTTCATGCTAGACACAGTCGTCAGGTTGTGAGTGTTGGATTTTTCCTTGACTATTTATATATATGGGTCAGTGGTGCATTGTGGGTAATCCATTCTGGCAGTTATTTTGGCGGGTATGGCTTGTTTATTTATTCATTTATTTGGGTTAATTTATTTTACTTGTTTTTTATTTTCATTTTTTATTTTATATATTTACTTATTCATTTCAGTTTTCTATGTTTTATTAACATGGTAAAAAATTTGGAGGAGATTTGCTTAGGTCACTTATTTTAGTCGTTTTTCCTTATTTATGTTTATTTTTATTAGGTCTAAGGTTTATTTTAGCAAGATTATTTTTCATTCTATTTTATATTTTTATTTGTTCTATTTACATATATATATATATATATATATATATATATATATATATATATATATATATATATATATATATGAAATGCAAGTCAATAGCAAAGTAATGGTAATAAAGCAAAAATTTCACAAAGTAGGAATTGTGTTCATATACAAAAGGGATACAGTTAAGTGGTTATAGTGTCCTGACTTTAAGGCAAGAATGAAAAAAATGTGTGTATGACACTGAGAATTGTCCATTTTAATTGGTTAAGAAAAAAAACAGCATATATCTGTAGGATGTGTCTATAAATTTGAGGAGGGGATGTTCTCAGTAGTCATTCCTAGCAGATTATAACCAGTAGTCCTTTAGACATGTTTTACATAAATAATTGTTGGCATAGAAATATTTGACGAATAAATAAAACAATTCTAAATTATTCTTAAAAATTATTAGAAAAGGCCATGGGATTTCTGTAAATTAAAATAGACAAAACATAAAAGCAATAAAAAAGGTAAACTTACCAAAGTTTGGTCTGCAATAGGCTCATCACCAAGATTAGCAAATTTTGCATCAATCTTATAAAAGGCCAATTCTTGTTCCAATTGATAATGTTTCTCACATGCTCTGTGAAGCTCTTTGGTCTTTTTTTTCAACTAAAAATAAGAAAAATATTAGTTGAAAATATAACATTGGTGAATGCAAAAAATATATGTGATAATTTTAGAAACATACAGTATTTTGGGAATTGTTATTTAATATTTTAAAATTGAAATAAATATAGCAAATATATGTGTGTGTGTGTATTTGTAAATCAGTATCTCTCTCTCTCTCTGTCTCTCTCTCTCTCTCCTTTCACACACACACAAGAAGAGTTTCGTTGCTGTAGAAGTGAATAACGGCTATTCTACAAAGTATTAAATGAAGATTATGTATTCATTTTTTATTGTACAAATACTTTTTCCACCCATTAAAATGGATAAATGGGATTTATTTCTACTAGATCAATTTTTTCTGTTTTCTATGCATATTTAGTTTTTATGCATCTGTTTACAGTTAATTATATGCAAAGTATGTTTATTCATTAGTTGGAAATACAATAAATTAAAAATTTGTATGTGTACGAATATTGGTTTCCCCCCACTGTATATATATATATATATATATATATATATATATATATATATATATATATATATATATATACATATATACATACATATATATATATATATATATATATATATATATATATATATATATGATAAAAATATAGTTTTAAGGTATGCTATATTTATGGGTTAAAGTTCCCAATATCAGGGATAGAGTGCATGTAAATATAAAATATAAATGTGTACATTGAAGTCAACACCCAGTGGAGACAGTGTTTCATGGCCTGACAATTGCATTTAAGCATGAAACAGACCATTGCTACTATGTGTTGACTTCAGTGTTCATTCATATATATATATATATATATATATATATATATATATATATATCATAATTAAATAATTCATCAAGTCTAGAAGAAACCTCAACAGAATGCACAAAGCACTGGACAGCCATTTTGTCCTATATTTGGGACATCAGCAGTGCATATCCATTACTGGGAATCGAACC
>OZ010591.1:67992554-68370054 GCA_963932145.1 Acanthosepion lycidas
TGAAGTTGGAGGTCGTGGAATCTCTCAGTCAGCTTCTGCGAGGCAACACTCTGGTTCCTGCAACTCCAAAGGCTCTCTGGTGAACTACTGTCTTGAACTAACTCACAGACTTCTGGAACTGACTGTCAAATGGCCTGAGGACATTCATTTATATGGGTACTGACCAAAAACCAGTGCAGGGTTAAATGCAGTCTGGGGTTTTTTCTGACAAGAAATCTCTTTGTTGTCAGGCCAGGAAAATTGATTACTTCCCATTTTTGGAAAATTAATCACTTTCCATTTTGTTGGGATCTCTTCGTCTGTGAGGAGAGGCTGGAGGAGAGCTATCCTCCTAAACACCCCATCTCTCACATTGATACCTTGTACTAATCCCTTCAGTGGGCATTAATAACTTTGCCATCTTTCTCATCAAATTACCTCCGCCTATCACCATTGCTACTACTCGACCAATGGTGTCCCAACTGTGCGGGGTGTGGCTAAGATGGCCTTATTAAAATTATAACCCAGAATTTTTCTTTACAAAATTCTTTTTTCCCCATCGGCCAAAATTTTTACAAATCACATATTGCCATTTAAAATTTCTCATGCCAAAATTTTATAATCACCATATAGCTACTCAACATGTCGACACCAAAGACAACACTTTGGAAAAGTAAATAGCATTAATTCTCTCTATCCCGTATTGGAATATTTTCTCATGCCGAAATTTCCACAATTACCATATGGCCCTGCCTTGCAGGCACTCAAGAAAATTGATATCTTGGGAAGATAATTAATATTGATTCTCTTTACCTCATATCAGCAAATCATTTTGGATTACCCTCTCATGCCAAAATTTTTATAATCACCATATGGCCTGCCTGATATCTCAACGCTTTGCTTTTTCTGAATCTCAGCAAGCATTTTTTACAAACTCATTAATCAACTGTCAAAAACTCACATATGGCTTTTCTGCAAGTCTACTGTCTACGCCAATTTACAGGTCTTTGAGAAAGTAACTCGATTTTATTCTTAAGTAAAAAAATAAAAATTTCAGGGTATCTTCTTTTCCGTTCTCAGTATTTTCTTGTTTTAATTCCTATGGTTAATTAGTTAACCAATTACCATAGCTAGTGTCACATTAGTCCATTACTTTACTACCTTCTGTAGTTTCTGTATAGTTTCATTCTTATGTCTGCTATGAATACTGCATATCTAATATTGTTAAGAATACAGCCACCAATAATGAATCCTTCTAATTCTCTTAGAATTGCTTCACTGTAAAAATTAATTCTCTTTTAATACTGAGCACTATAATTACAAAGACTGCTTACATTAAAAGCATTATCATACAGAAATACTCTGGTTGACTGTTTTTGTTGGTGAATCTTTTTTATTCCTTTATGGTGGACTCTCCCGCCATATTCAACGTATGAGAGTCAAGCAGCTCAGTTCCTAGGAACTGACAGACCAGACACCAGCACATATGATTTGATTATAGTGGTGAAAGCTTTGTGCAGGACCATCCACACTTTTTGAAGGGCCGAATACAGAGACCTGGTGCACTACGTGCCACAATGTCCCCAAACGACCGTCCGCAGGTTTTGAATTCAGAGTTGTCCTTCTCCTAGACCAGTTGCCATCCAAGGCTATAGAACCCAGTCTATCCTGCTATTTACCCATATCTAGAGGGAGACTTAATACCTTTCTCAAGAGTATTCACGTAAGTGAATGTAATGGATTTGACTGGAATTTGAACTCAGTTCTCCAATTCCTCAATCTAAGCCAGTATCCACTACAGCATGCCTCCTTTATGCTTTTATATATACAGATATATGTGTATGTCTTACTGTGTATATGTAACACTTTTCAAAGAGTGCACAAACACTGGTCTAAACCTTTGTAGACCTGCCAGGAAAGGACATTTTGAAATGTGGCAAAATGCAGGGATGCTACATTCTGATTTTAGGTAGAGAGCTAAGGAGAAACACTTAGATTCAAGGCAGAGTACACAGATACTTTGATCCCAGGCAGAAGTAAGTGCCAATTCACATGTAAATAAATTCATTATTTGTTATTTTAATGCTGTCTTCTTTGGTTCCAATCCGGGGAATGATTACTAAAAATTGCTACTCCCAAATTGCCCAGACGCATGCTGGGATTTCTTCCTAGCCAATAAAAATGGACAATTCTCAGTCTTAGACACATTTTTTTTCTTTCTTTCCTTGAAGTTAGAAGGCTATAACCACTTGACTGTATCCCTTTAGTGTGTGAACACTATGTGACACTATTTGGCTTGCTAAAAATAAAAAAAAAAAGAAGGAAAAAAAAGAAAGGCGAGAATTAAATTTAGGTGATAAGAAGTCATCACGTAAAGGACACTAAGCGATGTTATTTTTCTGACAAAGAAAAGAGGTAAAATTTTTATTTCCATTGTCGAGAAAGGAAGATACTGGATTTAATCTGATTTATGTTACGTGGCGGGTGAAAATTCCAGGTTGATCAAATAACCTGCGAGACAGAATTCTAAAGAGATAAAAATTAATTAAGCACCCGCTGACCAAAGAACGAAAATGTCCATTGGACCACACAGAGTTACAAAAAAACAAAAGACTAAAACATTAGTTATCTACAGAAAGGTCGTTTGGAAAAGGCATCTGTTTTGTGTCGAAACTGGCTAGGATAGCGAAACTATTTTATCGGATCAGTAATTGGCACCAAGAATGCAAATACATCCGAATGGCCACCCACTTGATGATGGCGGAAAGCTGATTGATGAATTCCAGGTTATTCGGTTAAGATAAAGAGTCTAAGGTGTGAGGTCTCCTCGAAGAGAAGAAAGAAAAAGAAAAAAAAAAGGGAAGATAATTTTTTTTTTTTTTGAGCAGGATTTTTTAAACCGAGGCTAGTCTGGCCACACCCACGCTGCTGAGCGCCCATTGGCTGAATGGTGGCATGAGCATTAGGCAGAGGTAATCATGTGAAGTAGGAGGGGAGGCCTGTTGGCACCCATTGACAGGATAGGTGTGAGATGCCACTGTGAGAGAGAGGGAAAACCCGTTGACACCCTCTGAGTGTATGGGTGAGATACCAATATGAGAACAGAAGAAGGTGGGAAGACAGAAGACTTCAAAAATGGAAAATAATAAAATTTTCCTGACCGAAAACAAAGAAGTGGATTGTGGGCTTAGAATTATCAAGGACCCTCAAACCCCGACAAGCCCACCCCAGTTTTGGTTGGCATCCATATAAGCAGAGTTGCAGCGAGTGAAAAGCAGTTAGGGTTGGAGACAAACAGGCAAGCATTTGCACCCGCCTCGAAGAAGCTGACTAAGATTCGCGCAAATTCCGAACTCAACTTCTAGCCAAGAACAATTTATTTTTGAAGAACGACTTAGACTCACACCACTGAAACAAGTTTCACGAATATCCTCTGAAGATACACCAAAAACCAGTTTTTTAAAGAACAAACAACTTAAGATGTTAAGACTCGCCTAACAAACACAAAGTGTCATGAATCTATATAGCGGGTTGGGAAGAAGACGCAGTCCTGTATTCAGCAACCATATATAAAATATTGTTATCCTTTTTTTAACACATTTGAACTTTTCGAGTTATTATTTTATCTTCTTTTACATATACTTGTGCGGTGTTGCCCTTGATCG
The DNA here is from genome assembly GCA_963932145.1 of Acanthosepion lycidas. Taxonomy (NCBI): domain Eukaryota; kingdom Metazoa; phylum Mollusca; class Cephalopoda; order Sepiida; family Sepiidae; genus Acanthosepion; species Acanthosepion lycidas. Next base: position 67,996,199 of record OZ010591.1, read on the forward strand.
AACTCGGCTTGCATTATGGCCCGGCGACTGATTGATTTTCGTCTGCCTAAGATCAATTCACAACGTGGGTAGGTTAGACTGGAAATCAAAGCAGTTACTTCGGTAACCAGATGTTGGAAGCGAGCTGGGAACGACAAGGCTGATACCGAATCTAACCAGATTCCCATCCGAATCACCAAAAGGTTAGAACGTCACATTTGGTGCCGTGACCAATACCAAGCCAGTTGGTCATCACAGGAAAGGATAACACGACGGACGCGGCTAGGCAGACGTCACATTTGGTGCAGCGACACCGAGGGGACGTCACAACTATTTCTATTTTGTGATCTCTTTACTGTATTACTGTCTTATAGTTGCTTTGCTTTTCCTTGCTTTGCATTACATTATTTATTTATCTCTGTTTTTAATCTTCTTTTTCCTCTTTATATTGTTATTGAGAATGTTGTCAATTACACTTAACCATGCCCACTTCTTCAACAGTTCATTTTATATAATTAGAAGCATTTCCTGTTCTGTCATAGATTGCTGATCCTGAAAATATGTCTACAACATCGCTATTGCAATAAAAATTTCTTAAGGTATACGCATCTCACATGTAAGTTTTCATTATTGCATACCCATTGAGAAACGCTCTTTAGCCTTGCTTCTATCCATGGCACTAATTGGTTGACCATCAAGAATCTCCAGGGTACGAATATGAAAGATAACATAAGCCCTGGAATGGGGCAATTCAGACAACGGATTATCAGCGAGGCTCAACTGGACAAGGTCAGGTAAAGTCTTCAACCGAGATAACTCATTCAACTGTAAAGTAAAAAGGAAAGAAGCACGAAATATTAAATTTTCTGTATGAAAAAATAATGTAGAAAATCTTAATCTGGAGTCTGTAACTGTTTAGATAAAAATAAAGCCAAAAGTGATAAACTGACAGGAATAGAAATATAATATGTCTGCTCATTCTAAGATTGTTACTAGTACTATGTAACCCAGTACTACCTGCCACATGGTCAGGTTATTACCGACTAAACCAATTCTCCTACCAGGCTTTTTTGGTTAGCTAGATACCCAGCAAAATTAAAAACAAGAATTGGAACCACCTGTTAATTGCTGGTGTTCCCAGGTCAACTGTGACCTGGGGTGGTAGCACCTGTTAGGGTCCCAGCTATGGGCTAATAGTTAACACCCAAACTGGGGTCAAAACACTATGAAAGTGTAAAAATAGGTTTTAATATCAGCAATACAATTTTGAAAAAAAAAATTACCAGCAATACATTGTTAGCAGCAATAAATTATTTTTAAATTTAACAGCAATATATTTTTGAAAAAAAAAGTATTACCAGTAATAAAAATTGTTGACACTAAATAACCCATTAAGGTTGATATGCCACAAAAAAAACAAAATCAAAAATAAGATCTGTTAAAGGGTGGATGGTCAGGTCATCAGGTACTAATCCATTAAAAATGAGATAAAAAAATAATAATCGAGCAAAGATCTTTAGATCTCTAGAAAGCAATAAAAACTACTGTGACTAATGCTAAAGTTAAAACAGTAAACAATTTAATAAAATCAATGAGTGAAAGACCAATAAAGGTCTTTTATTATAAAGAATATCAAGGATCCCATTTTAACATGTAAAAAAGTTTTTTTAAATAATTCAGGTATATTGGAATTTATGTTATTCAAATATATGTTTCTATGACCTATATCTTTGAATTTAATTACGAATAAAAAATTATGTAACACATTATTGGTTTGCATAATAAAACTTAACACTTCCAAACAAGTTATTATCAATATTTCAGCAAACTTGGACCTTCATAACCATAAAAAACAGAGTGTCAAAAGGACGTTTTTTTCCATTGACATTGCTATTATTCTAACTACCTTTATTCCTTGGTAATGTTTATTGTTTTAAAAAGCAGTCATCAGAATTGTAATAGAACCTAAACAAATGATGAAAGTGAATTTATACATATTTTTTTGTGGGAATTTACAACAAAAATATTAAACACTTTCTATAATATAATTTTAAATTTACAACATTCTAAAAACTAATACATTTTAAACTAATACAATGCAATATTTATCATTTACCAATTTATAAAGAAATAAATCTAATTATTATAATATGTGAACCAATTATAAGGAAATCATTATTATTTGCCATTTTATGAAGTTTGAATCATGGCAATTAGCTGATATTTTGCCAACAATTCCAATAAGCAATCTAATAAATAAATAGTGTTTACTATTTTTGTTATAAATTCTCAAGAAGAAAATGTATAAATTCACTTTCATATGTTTAATTTTTATTACAATTCTAATGATCACTTTAAAACAATAAACATTGCTGAGGAGTGAAGGTAATTTAAATCATAGCATTGTCAATGGAAAAACAGTCCTTTTAACACTCTGATTTTTAGTGAGCATAAAGATCCAAATTTGCCAATATTTCTAGTGAAGATAGATATAAGATGAAACTCACACAACATATTGCTGATAGAAATAGAAATATATCCTGTAAAGGTTACCAATACCAGTTTTTATTATAAAAACTTGTCTTGCATAATAAAATTTGACACAATATATTCTTGGCCTACACATGTAAGTATTAGGTTGGTGCAAAAATAATGTCGTTTTCTCACATAGTAACATATGTGAGAAAACGACATTATTTTTGCACCAACCTAATAAAAAAAATGTTGTTGCTAAAAGTCTTCATTTAAAATCTCAGTTTATACGAAATAAAGCTTTATACTCACAGATACTAGATTGTTTTTAGCAATCTTAAATACACGGAGAGATTTCAATCTTTTACCCAGCCATGATGGGATATGCTCAATTTGGTTTCCAGTTAGATTGATGACCTGCAGGCCTACCAAGTTCTCTATACCTTCCACTTTTCGAATGTTGTTAAAGGACAAATTAAGTTCTTGCAGCTGTGTTAGCTTCTCCAGTCTTTCTATCTTCTCAATACAATTCCCACTTAGGTTCAACACTTGTAGTTGCTTCAGAGATTCAAGATTTTCAATATACTGTAAAAAAGAAAGAATCAAACAAAAATAGGGATAATTATTTTTGATTATTACTATAACATTCAGCTTCACACTTGGATAAATAATATAAAAATATACATAGACATATAAGAGAATATAAGTAATGCTGAATTCAAAATCTCTCCAATTACTTCAGACTTCAACAGGCAAACATAGCATTGCCTGGCAGTAAGGTAGGACTAAATTTTTAATGACTTACTTTCTACCTACTTTTGTCACACATACAATCTACACCCATTAAAACATTTTGATATCTGTAGTACTAAAATATGATCTCTATAGTTCTGCTTTGTTTTCATTGTCTTTTCTCCACATTTCAACTTACCTTTTGCTTTCAACATAGTTAAAATGCATTGTACAACTAAAATACATTGTAATATATAAGTATTTTAAAGGTAAATTAAAAATATCCCATAAATATCTATATTGTTATTAACCTAGTGTAGCTTAGTTTTGGTACAATACTAAAAATATGGGGCACCCAATGAGGGTCAAACCCACTACTCAATAGTAAAGGTCAACAGGACTAGCTTGTTGATTATTGACCCAAGCTGAGGTATACAATTTCTTTGGGAGTTGGGAAACTTATTTATTTAGATGAAAGGGATAGATAACCACAAACCTGAAAAGGTAGATTTTAAGAGATAAATAATATAATTTTAGTTAAAAAAAAAAAAGGGAGCAAATATTGAAAAAAATAACAATAATAATATTATAAATAATAATAAATTTATATGTTGTTTATATACTGGTTATTGTTGAAATATTCTCATTTTAATGTTTTTGCTTTTTTTTTTCATTTCACTCCAAGCAATGAGATAATTCCACTAGAACACAAAGGGTTACTGAGAGGGAGAGAGAATGAGAAGACTAGTGATGTGAATGGACAAAAAAGAATAGGATTTTGGAAGACAGAAGATGATGATTGATGTTACAGTTAAATTTTTTGAAGTTTGTTAAAAATAATATTAAGTTTCTTTATGAAATCATTAAAATTAACCTTTAAAGTTTTTTCTCTACAAATTTTTATAACTACACAGATGACAATATTATTAAGTTTAGTTCAATGTTTGCATAGCATCATGGTTATTGACATAGAAGTTGACATTGGTATGTTGAGTTCAAATTTTCTTGGACCTCTTGTTTGTGGAACTCTCTTCCAGCTTTTTGCTTTCCAGTCAACTTTGATTTTCAAAAATTTAAATGCAATGTCAATTGTCTTCTATTTTTTTAATTCTAGTTCTTTTATGGTTCTCTCTCCTTAATGATTTTTCTCAGATTCTTTCACACTCAGTAACCCTACTGCATCTTAGTGGCTTTATCGCCTTGCTTGAGGTGAAATAATAATAAAAATTTTTTAAATCAGTTGGTTATGGGGCTAGCAACCTCACTTCATCCTGTAAAAATACTACTTGACACAGTAAGCACAAGGGCAACACAAAGGTTGTTGAGGATATAGACCTATACTCCAGAGGGGAGTCCACAAAGTTAACACACACGCACAAACACACATATATATAGAGAGAAACAGAATGAGAGAGAGTGATACATACACATCCAGATTAGTTTAATCTAGGACAAGATTGCAGTAGATCTTCATTAAGTGTCCCAAATAAGTCTGTGAGACAAGCTTGTTAACCATCCCATCATGTTAGTCAATCTCAAATGATGATATATTTAATTTCATGTAAGAACCACATAAAAATGTGGTAAAATTAATAACTCACACAGTATTTACATTTCTGATATCCAACCTTTTATAATGTTTTTATTCAAATAAATAAATAAATAATTTAATTGCAAATCTTTATTGAGAAGCTGACTTTTTTGGAAAGATGATTTGGAAAATCTGACACTCATAACGAAAAAAAGAAGGACAGAGAGAGGAAGACAGCATATAATCAGAATTTAGTATGAGCTAGAAAGGACAGGAAGTTGTGGAGGGCTACGATTATCAACATTCTGAAGGGACATTGCAGCAGTAACAACAACAACAGCAAGAAGAAGAAGTAAAAAAAAAACAACTTGCTTTTTAGTTGCATAAATGTAATTATATGGGAAAGTTTCAATCAATTGTTCTCAGTGTGAACTGAACACTCTTTGTTTACCATGAATTGATTTATATTCAATAGAGATTTTAACAAAAGAAATATCTGGTTAATTGAACATAACTCCTGTCCTTCAACATGTATTACTAAGAACAACTTAACATGCCAACTGCTGACCAGTTATATCTTAGCCTTCAGTTAAACAGAAGCAGCAGGAAGTAACATCCCAATAGCAGTTATTCATGTAATTCTGTTCCATGCAAAACTGCATATAGGTTTAACTTCAACTAACCTTTTTATATTTTTATACTGAAATATTAATGATTTTTGGGCAAATTTTTCATTTCTTTCTTTCTTTATTTTCAGTGTATTTCTTCATCACTTTCTTTTTCTCTCTCAATTGTAATTCCTTTTTTTTTATTTTTCTCTCTTTTTCTCTGTGTTGTATTACATGTCACTACTGATTTCAGCCTTCCAGACCCCAAACACCACTTCCTAGACTGTATCCACAAAAATGGTTTCTTTTTCTTACACAAGGACATATGTGGTTGCATTGGGGTAGAAATTCAACTGAATGCATGCCCACACATTGGTTTAGCATTCCACCATGTGTGGTTTAGCCACTCTAAGGAATCTCGGTACAGAATTTGTGTCAGTGCTTCAAAATTCTTGCAGCCCTTTGTCAACTTTGTTCTGTTTTAGCCTTATATCCAAAACTTAGGTAAAGGCAATCACTCTCAGAATTCCACACCCATGAGGAATTCTGATCAATTGCTTGCTTTCCTAACCCAGTCTCTGCATTCTCTAACACTCTCACTCTCTCTCTCTCTCTCTCTCTCTCTCTCTATATATATATATATATATATATATATATATATATATATATAATTCTACACCCATGAGGAATTCTGATCAATCACTTGCTTTCCTGACCCAGCCTCTGCATTCTCTAACACTTTCTCTCTCCTTCTCTCTCTCTCTCTCTCTCTCTATATATATATATATATATATATATATAGAGAGAGAGAGAGAGAGAGAAATTTCAACCTATTTTGATCTCTAATTCCCTTTGTATTACACACAGACGCACACACACACTTTCTGTTGCTCTTCTATAATCTCTCTTTTTCCTTGTTTTATCTCTTTCTCTCTTCTTTCTTTAATTTCTTTTTATCCCTTTCATATCTCTTTATTTTTTTTATTATAATTTTCATCATTTGTATAAATTGTATCTGACAGAGACTGTAACAAAGAAATTTCTAGTTACTTAGACCATAACTGCTCTCTTTCTTCATGTGTCACTTAGAACAACTTCAACTTGACTATTCCAAAATAAGCTCTGTGAAATAAAAATTAATCTGCTCTCCAAAATTAATTCTACAAAGTAAGCGTTGTCGTACTCTGCAAATTAATTTCTGTTAAATATAATTGTTCTACTCAAAATTAAATACTGTTCTACTGATGAATCTTACAAATCAAAGTTCACCAAACATATATACTTTGACACTAAGTGGAACAAAAGTGGTAAGAATCTGATTGTTCTCATGTCAAAAAAAATGTCATTACACTCCCTCTATTAGCCATGTCCTTTCAAGACATTAGTGAACATGGCCCTCCACAATTTCCTGTCATTTGTAACTCTTAATAACTTTTGTCTTTTTGTTATCTCTTCTAAAACCTGTTCTGGTATCCATTTACTCAAGCTCACTAGGTAGGTTATGCATTGTGTGCCTCTTGCCTTCAATCTGTCCTGGGAGTATCAAATTTTCCAAACCCTCTTTGCTCATTATGTGACCTAGAAATTTCAACTATCTCTTTCTGATATTAAGTATAAGTGTCCTTTTCTTTCCATTTTTCTAAAATGTTCTCATTGCTCACATGTTCAGACTATGGTATTCTCATCATCCTTCTGTAGAACCACATTTCAGTTGCTTTAATTCTCTTCTTCATCTTTGAGATTGTCTAGCATTCATTGCCATATAGGAGGACTTATATTACATAACAGTCTAGTACTCTTTTCTTTGTTTCTAACAAGATTTTCCTGTTTCTTAATACTTTGCTTAACTTTTCAAAGGCATTATTTGCTATCCCAATGTTCCTTTGGATTTCAGCATCACATTTTCCAATGTTCCTTTGGATTTCAGCATCACATTTTCCACTTCCAAGATACAGTCGAACTCCCCAAATATGAACATAGCATAATCTAGACTTCCTCGAATTAGACTTGAATTTGGACTCATCTTCAAATTCAAACTTTCATATTGACATAAATATGAAGCCTTTTCTTCCTCGAATCAGAACAGTACCCACAATACCAAACATCTCACATGTTCGGTTTAGAGGAATTGTACTGTATATCCTTATTTTTGACTTTCTCTACAGATTGTAACTGTTTTTGAATAAGATATTTCATAAATTTTTAAACATTTCATAAAGTGTCTTAGTTTTTCACAAACAATATTTGTTTAACACAAATTTTTTCATTACTATTGGTTGTCAATTATTTTTTGTACATTTATGTATTCAATCTACACTTTAAATAAAAACAAATTAACATTACAAACTACTTTTTGTATCTGAAATTCTAAAACTTAATAAAAATTTTAAGCCTGCCACAGCAGTCTTTTCTTCTCTGAATCCAAACAGTACCCTCAATACCAAACATCTAAGATGTTCGGTTTAGAGAAGTTGTACTGTATTTAAATAGTTGTAATTTGCTTGATTCTGGTATTTCCAATTTGCAATTTGCATGTTAAGCTGTTCATTTTACTGACAACTATGCATTCTGTCTTCTTGCATTACAATATTAAACTAAAATCTTTGTAATGCAGTTGATGTTATTAATTAAATTTGTAAATTGAATAACTATGTACAGATATGTAGACTATCCATTCTCCTCCTCAAATGAATATTATGTTGAATGGTTATATTCAGTAAAATATAATGTCATAGTTGCATCCCAAGTGGCTTGAACTTTTAATTGCTGCTGTTACCAGGTCCACCCTGAACTGGAGTGGTAGCAACTGTTAGAGTCCCAGCCGTGAGCAAATAATGAACCTCCAAACAAAAATCAACAGTACATTTTATAGCAAAATTACCAGAAATATATTTTTGTTGTGAAATTACCAGCAATACATGTTTTTTAAAAAATAGCAACAATACATTTTATTACCTACAAACTATATATCATATGTTTACTCTGAAAGTATAAAATTATGTACAAAATTATCTGCTGTTGAAAGCATAAAATTGCATTCAAAATATTTAGATTCCTGCATTAAATAACCAAGAGGTTGATATGCTGCTAAACAAAATCTACAAACCAACCAACCAGGTAGCTTATTGCAATTATTGGTCATAACTTCTACTAAAGGTCGCAGTGTTTCAAACTTCAGGGGCAAAATTTCCTTGTTATTGACAGTGACAGTTCTCTACTGAACAGATTTTAGATATGATGTGCAAGTGAAAGTGAATTAGCAGTCTGTTGTTCTATGCACCACAATCTTTTACCAACTGCCCACATTCCAAAGGTGGGATTTTTGTCAAGGTTTACTGCCCTATTGCTTAAAGCATGTGGTGTTTTCAATCAATTCCCCATCTAAGTGCCAACTAGTACCAATGCTGCTTAACTCCAGTGACTGAACAAGAAACAGTACTTTCAGTATGCTTTGGTTCATACTGTATATGCTGGTTTACAAGGCAACTGGCCGTATAAGACAACCTCCAAATTTTCAAGTTAAAATGTAGGTTTTGGACTATATTTTCCATACAAGATGCCCCCATCCAAATTGTATTTTAAAATTGTATTGAATTTGTTAAATAAATTCAGTAATCATATACTTTCTTTTTACTGAAATTCTAATGAAAATCAGTGGGGAGATATTGTCTATTAACTACCAAAATCTACAATACCTCATGAGTGGGTGCTGTGTTTTCAGTAGGCTATTACAGTAACCTGAATGACTTTTTCCCATTAACCATCCACTCATTCCATTGTTCTTGAATGCAATCATTAAACAACTCATTGAGACACACATCCAGTTGTATTTTTGTTCGACATTATTGAAAAAAGCAGGTGAGATATTGTCAATTAAGTACCACAATCCTCACTTACCATTACTCCTACAAGGTTAGCAGTTGCTTTGTTTACAGTGTTTGAAAATGGTTTTGGATTTCTTTCTTAACAACTATGCATTTTATTGTATTGTCTTGCAATCATACCACATATATAAAATAAGAGTACTTTTATTAAACTAAACTTTTACTATTTTATTATAATAATGTGAATTAAGTTGTTTCGGTAGAAACTATTTGTGTCGATAGTTACCAATGCAAGGATTAGCCTACTGTCATAAATCCTAATGCTAACAACTTACCATAAACCACAGGATTTGTGGTTCACATTTTATACCTGGAGTATAAGATGGTAAGATTTTAGGGGGATTTTTTAAGGTTAAAAGGTCACCTTGTACATTGATATATATATGGTACACTGATAAAATTGATAATTTTTCCCTAAGAATTTATCTGTTCATAAAAATAGATAAAAAGTGATGAAACTTAGTTACTTCGAGATAAAACAGAAGGCCATAATATTTTATAAGTATATTTGAGTCTTCTTTTATGTTTCGTTTTCCTTCAAGATGTGGGCAATCATGGCTCTCCACAATTTCCTGTCTTTTGTAGGTTCTAGTAAAGTAAGTTTTTTGCTATTTCTCCTAATCTCTGTTCTGCCAACCATTTACACAAACTCATTAGGTAATTTATTTGATGCTTTCTTATGCCCCTCAATATATCCTGTGCGTGTCAAATTTTCTAAGCCCACTTTCCTCCTCATATGCCCTAGAAAAATCAACTGCCTCTTTCTGATGTTAAGTATAAGTGTCCTTTTTGTTTCCATTTTCTCTAAAACTTTATTGTTGCTCACATATTTAGTCTATGGTACTCTCTACATCCTTCAGTAAAAACACATTTCTGTTGTCTCAAGTCTCTTCTTTACCTGTGAAGAAATTGTCCAGAATTTACTGCCATATAAAAGGACTGATATTACATAACAGTTTAATACTCTTTTATTTGTTTCTAATGAAATTTCCCTCTTTCTAAATACTTTGCTTAGCTTTTGGTATGCATCTTTTACTATTCTGTGCCTTCAGATTTCAGTGTACCATTTTCCATCCTGTGTTAAAACACTTTCTAGATATTTAAATTTTTGTACTTGCTTGATTTTGATATCTCCAATTTGTAATTTGCATGTTTGGTTATTCCTTTTGCTGACAACCATACATTCTGTCTTCTTACATTTGATGTTTAGTCCTTTCTTCTTGCTCTCCTTTACTACCTTCTGTAGGAGTTCTTGTAGTTTCCTTTCTGTGTCTGCTATCAACACTGTGCCATCTGCATATCCAATATTGTTAAGATTGTGGGCACCAATAATGAATGATAGAACTTTTAATTATTCCAGGATTGCTTCACTGTAAAGATTGAATAAATCTGATGAGAGAATGCATTCTTGTCTCATGTCCCTTTCTATTTTTGTGTATTTACTGAATTCATTTTCTATCCACATGCAGGTGGATGGCTCCCCATATAAGTTCTGGATTATTTTAATATTCTTCTCAAATAAATCAAGCTCACCTAGCAGTTCAAACTGTTTCTAGGACAATAAAACCTAACAAGAGACCTTGTCCTATACACACTCACTTCTGCTACAGCTACAATATATATATATGATGCCACAATAACCTAATAGGTTACAGGAATTGTAAACATGATGATGATCTTGTTGAAATACTCTAATTTTAAGGTGGACTGAAAAGTAATATGTCAGTCTTCTTTAATTTCCTTCCTTTGTAATTGACTATTTTATGTACATTTTTTGACAGCTACACTAATAACAATGTTCCAGATAACTGCTCTAATTTTAAGATTTATTAAAAAATAACTTACCTTAATTTTCTTCCCAATATCATTTGATAATGTCAGACTCAGACTTGTGATCAAAGCCAAATTGTCCTGCTTTGCTGTTTTTTTTATGAGATCCTCGGTGATGTAGCGAACTCCCATTCTTGAACCTGATTAAAAAAAGACATAAAAACAAGTATGATATACATGATAAAAAGAGAGCAGAGCAAGTATGAAAGGTTAAATTATTAACATCAATGATAATTTTCAAAAATTAGATATTTTCGTATTGTTTATTTTTGTGTAGATGTTCATATAGTATAATAGTTATTGGCACAAGTGAAATCAGTAAGTTAAGTTTATATTCCAGTCTAGTCTGTTGCATTCACTTTCACATAAAACACATTGAGAAAGGTAGGAATCAATTTCTAACCATTCCCAACTGAGATAGGCTGGGCTCACTAGCTTTCGGTAGCACCAGTTTTGAAGATTAACAACTTTGAATATAAAGAGAAAGCAATGGGAAACCACTCTACTATGTTTTCCAAGAAATCATGAAAATTCCTTGATAATAAAAGAAAGGAATTTGAGGAGTACCATGATCACCTATATCCTGAAGAAACATGGCATTTTAAAAAATTGATTTGTTTGGACTAATTCTCTTATCTTTTGACTAATTCTCTTATCTTTTATTCAATGTACTACAGCCTTCCTTCAATGCCTATTTTACCTTTTATAACTTGAACCTTGTTATGTTGACACATGTACATTTAATAAATTAATCTAAAGCCTTTCATTATCAGTTGTTTACAGTAAAAGTAGTACAACTGAAATTGCTTTGTGGACTATCTATTAGAGTTCCCATGTTTTAACAATGACACAGGAGATTTTATTGCCTTATCGCAAGATCTTTCAAAATGCATGAAATGTAGAGATTGCTATTCTTGCAATAATATATTCAATATTAATGCCATAAAGAAAACTAAACTTGTATACACATTCCAGTTTATATCTGTGAGTGAAAATATCTAGAGTTAATATATTGCTGGCCAAAATATTCACTTAGTTTATTAACACTTATACTGTAGCATTGTTATAGTAGTGATGCCTTGTTGTACTGGCCCATTTTTTGAAAAAATAAGAAATTGCCATTTACTGGAAATAAATGAACTATAAAGACACTGATGGCAATTTCTCATGGATACTCCTACTTTAGTTTCAGTTTGATAATCTGCAATACAGAATAAACTAAACCACCCCAACACACAATATGACAAAAACGTTACAAAACAGTTTGTATTGTGTGCCATTACAATGTCTATATTGGTCTGGCAATAGCACTAGCTATTAGTTAATTCATAACACAAAAGCTAGAGACAAATATTTCACTGTGTCTTGCAAATGTATATATATATATATATATATATATATATATATATATGTGTGTGTGTGTGTGTGTCAACAACAGACATTGTAAGTTTTGTAAAGGTAAATAAGTACATCCACAGTAGTGAAAATGGTAAACAAAAATAAGAAACTATACTTTCATTTTGTTTTCAGCATTAACTTTACTGAACAACATTTTATCATTCTGCTCTACTATTTCTGCCATCTTTCACGCAACTTCATAATTCCATCCTCTCCAAATGTTACCTCTTCTCCAAAACAATTACTCTAGGTATAATTCTTTCAATGAATAAAATTCTTTTTTTAAAAAGAATTCAGTAAAAATCTGAATAAATGATAACCCCAGCTGCAATATTTACTGAATATAGTGAATGAATAAAAACTTACCAGCCAAATTGCAACAATTTTTGCCTGGTCACCAAAGAAACATACAGTCTAACACTATCCTGATGGAATATTATACTCTTTCTTTGAACTAATTCCAGAAACTTTTCACTCATTGCTGCCTTCAGTTAGCATAAATGGAAGCAATACATTCAAATCAATCATTTGCTTCTGTGGAAAGAGCTCATATGAGAAAACTCCCTTTCAACACCATCATAAACACAGCATCACTTTCTTTAGATAAAGACAAACTAAACTTTAATACATTTGGTGTAAATTGTTACATAATATCAGTGAGTGCTGAAAAATCTCCTCACAGATGAAGAAGAGAAACGTTGTTCTACAGAAGGATGCTGAGATTACCATGGACTGAACATGCAAGCAACAATGAGGTTTTAGAGAAAATGGAAACAGAAAGTGTACTTCTGCTTAATATCAGAAAAAGATCATTGAAATTTCTAAGGCACATAATGAGGAAAAAAGGCTTAGAAAATTTGACATTCACTGAACATATTGAAATCAAGAGGGACAGAGGATGACAATTCATAATCTACCTAGCAAGTTTGAATAAATGGATAGTGGAACAAGGTGCAGAAGAGATAGTGAAAAGACAAATTTTATGAAGTGCTAAAAAGAATAGGATATTGTGGACAGCGATGTTGTTTGCCAATGTCCTGAAGGGACACAGTATATATAAATATTATAAAGTATACACTTTTCATTGCTTATCACAATTTGCTTCTAAACAGAATATTTAGATAAAGTCCAGTAGTTTTTTTTATATTTAACTTAGGTGGAAACCACACATCAAAGCAGCTAACATAACCAAACTGGTACAAATGATTTTCAGTGCTTGATTTGGATATTTTAAATATGTCCATTATCTTCTTTGTCATATAACATTAATTATTTGCAAGTAGTGTCTTGACTTGATTGCTATTAACCTCAACTGGTTTACCTGATCATAGAGCATTGTTTAAGAAGAAATTTCTATTTTTGTCACATTCAATCATTCATACCACCTTCTCCATAAAAGCACAGATCTTTTTTATATTTGAGTCACCATTTTAGCTTTGTTAAAATAAAAAGAATAATATTCAGAAATGTTTTCCTCCATTTTAAAATAAAAACATGCCAATTTTAACATTTTTAAAGTGTATGGTGATAGGATGTGCATGTAGCATAATGGTTGTTGGCATAGAAATGAAATTGGAGTGTCAAGTTCAAATTCCATTTGAGGCTGTTGTGTTCACTTTTGCCACAAATACCCTCTGAAATAAATGAATCTAATTCTTCTCTCTGCAGATAGGAGTTAATAGCAGAGCAGACTGGACCATATAGCTTTGGATGGCAGCCAATATAGGAGAAGGACAATTTAAAACCAATTCAATAATTTCTGTCTGAATTTCTTGGATGAGGAGCTATCATTATTTACATTATTTACCTGCAGACTATTGTCCTCATCATTGTTGTTGTTATCACAACATTTCTGGCCTTCATTAGGTATGTCAATCTGGATCAGCTATAGGGAATTTCAAACTGAACCCTTTATTTAATCAACAGGGGAAGATTGTTCTCATTCCACTGCCCATGTCTTGGAACATTTCATCTAATTATTAGCAGTACCATATAAAAACTAAATGAAATATCTCCAGACATGGGCAGTATAAGGAGAACAGTGTATCCTTGTAGATTAAATAAAGGATTCAATTTAAAATTCCCTATATGTTAAACAGATCGACATACACCTGATGATGTCTGGATGGTACATTGTGATAACAACAACAAAGATGAGGACAGTAGTCTGCATGTAATAAAGTAAAAATAATTTAAAACCGGTTGAACATGAAACTAGCAACTCCATCCTATAAAAACATATTTTCTATAGAAACCACAACAGCAACATCTAGATTGTGGCCTTATGCCCTACAAGTGAGTTCACAAGGTTAACAAGCATGCATATATGTTGATATGATAGGTATCACAATACAATCAAAAGTAATACAGTTAAAACTAAATGTTCCTAATGACATTTAATAAAAAGTTCCTAATGACATTTAATAAAAAGTAGAAACTAATATTTTGGAGACAGTGCTATATAAAATATGTGTAAGTGAACATTGTATATATTTCAAAATGAGTGTCAATCTATTTAAAAATAATTTACCTTGGTTAGATCCTGGAGACATAGATCGAAGTGGAGTAAGTTCTGTACTGCAACTCAGATGTACACGTCGAGGAATGTCTTCAGCAGATCGAGCCACACTAACTGCAGGGATCTTTTTAGGTATTCTACTGGGGGACGGACTGAGCCGTGACCCTTTTGGAGCAGGAGGTTGTGCTGGGGTTCCTTTAGACTTCCTCATTGTTGCTTTAATTTTTATATACTTTCGCTCCAGGTGTTAAGTCATGTCTAAAGTAAGAAACAAAAAACAAAAAAATAATCAGAATATCATTAAGAAAAAAACAACAAGAACTGGCCAAAAAAATTTCTTAATTTTATCTGTACAGAGGAGAACAAAGCTATTTGGGATGTTACGTTTTTATTACACATACATTTTTTTTTATCAAAGAGCAAGGAAAAAAAAGAAAAATGGAAGGAAAGATTATAATTATTGTAAAATGGCAAGACAAATGAGAACAGGAAAGAATGAAGCAAAAAATGCTGACTGGTTTTCATTCCTTACTCTTCAAAGGTTGATTGAGAACTTGAACACAACAACTACAATAAGGAAACATTTCTTCATGAAATAAGATATGCACATATGTTAATGATATACCAATACATTAATAATATATGCATATAAACTTATAAGCAAATCTCACTAAGACCTAAAAGCCACTCCTCCAGTTTATAAAGAAGGCAGGCTATAAATAGTTCATATATATAGTCTCTAAAACTTCCAAATGAAAGTCTGAATGTAACTGGCTTACAACTAAAAACATATTCTCTTAGTAAGATATTACACTGACAATTATTTATTAGATGTTCTACTATTGCAGACCTAGATGCATTGACACTCCTATGCAAATTATAAAATTGAGTCTTTCGAATACTAGCTGGCATATGTTGATTTATCCAGCCAGCAAAATTTCTTTACTCCTCTCTCTCTAACACTCTCTCTCTCTCTCTCTCTATATATATATATATATATATATATATATATATATATATACATATTTGTTACTTTAAACATTATTATAGTGGACATTTCTTATTTGAAACAAACAGTGCATTTTTATTCATCAAACAGTTAGTATTACATCTATCTTCCTGTGCTTTCAAGAAATCATAGAGATTGAAGCTGCAGACCCCTCTGTAGGATAAACAATGTAGGTTCAATCCCTTCTAGAGGTCATAGCTATGATTTCTCAAATACACACGCCAATAACTGTAATACACACTGTTTAATAAATAAAAATGTGGTTTCTATTTCAAATAAGAAGTGTCATTTGAAATAATAAAAATGTTAGATTATAAATAAATCTGTTAATTCTTTAAATACACTAACACACACACACACATAATATATATATATATATATATATATATATATATATATATATATATATATGGGAAAAATGTATGACAAAGTGGAAAAACTTTTCTTGTGACATATTTCAACAGTTAGGACTTCATCAGACTAAAGGATAAAATATGTCACAAGAAAACTTTTTCCAGAATATTGTTCCTGATATATAAAAATATATATCATTATCTCACTCTCTCTCTCTCTCTCTCTCTCTCTCTATATATATATATATATATATATATATATATATATATAAAATATAAAATAGTGTACAGTGAGTGGTGGTTGTACTAAAACAATGCATGATGTAAAATAACAGACATAAGCTTTATAGTATTAAATATACATTTATTCCTTGCCATTTAGTACAAGTTGTGTCTGACAATTGCCACCAAATGATGAGGAACAAATGTATATTTCTTATTAATGCATATATGGTAAGATATAGTTTTAATGTATTTATCATGATATTTATGGTTTAAAGTGCTCAATATCAAGGATAGAACATATGTATATATAAAAGTGGATACTGAAATCAACCCCCAGCAGCGACAGTCTGTTTCATACTTATACACAATCATCATAATGATTGCATATAATCATGAAACAGGATGGGTGTTGACTTCAATGTCCACTTTATATATATATATATATATATATATATATATATATATATATATATATATATATATATATATATTCCATTCACCCGGTTTTATTTTCATTTTTCTTTTTCTTTCTTACTTTCTACTTATCTCCACTCTTTAATTTACTCTTTACTCCACTCTCCCACTTTCATACTTTTCCTTTCGGCTTATTATTATGTAGGTTTCTTGGTCAGAAATTATAAATAATTCTAGCATATCAGAAGCACCAGACCAGATGTAGCAGCAATATTTAAGGTGTGGATGAATGGCAGATTTATAAATATGTAAGATAGATTCATGCGAGAAAAATTGTCTATTATGACACTGGGGATCAAATTTCCTAGTAGCAGATCTAGCAACTGATTCAATATAATTTTCCTACTTCATGTTAACAGAAGATGTTAGCCTGAGAAGGTGCAATAAGTCACTCTCCTGGAGGTTAGCATTAGCCATATTGATAGAAGACAAAAAAGGTTCTATCAGATGATTAAAAGAAAGCAGTTTTGTTTTGGAAGTATTAAAATTAACATGCTATATCTCACCTCAGTTAACAACAGATTGTAGGTCATTTTTTAGCTCAGCTGCCAATTTGAGCTTACCAAACAATTCAATAAAACTTTGCAGATTTGTTTTATCAAACAAATACCTAGAAATAATTATGTTTTAGGATATTTAGTTTATTTTCTATTTATTTTTCTGTTTCATACAAGAAGCTATTTCAGGTCTTGAGTTACTCTGACTTTTAGGTATCTCCTAATGTATCTATATTTGTAGACATACAGATTTTCATTGTTAGTCCTGAGTATGACAATAAACTATATCCATCAATGATGCATCTGGTTGGGAGATTGGAGGTTTTGAGGAACTTGGAACCACTTTTAATTGCTGTTGTTCCCAGATGCACCCTGACCCAGGGTGATAGTACTGGTTAGGGTACCAGCTATGAGCAAATAGTGAACCTCCAAACAAAAACAAAAAACTATGAAAGTATAAAATATATATTTATAGTAAAATTACCAATACTACCTATTTATAGTAAAATTACCAACAATACTTATTTATAGTAAAATTACCAACAATGCTTATTTATAATAAAATTACTAACATTTTATAGTAGAATTACCAACAATACATTTTATAGCAAAATGACCAAGAATACATTTTATGACAAAATGAACAACAATACATTTTATCCATAGTTGAAAGACATGCAATTATGTTCAAAATATATTTAGTTGATGTCATAAAATTGTGTTCAAAATATTTAAATTTTGACATTAAATAACCTACAAAGGTTGATATGCTGTTAAACAAAATCAACCATTGCGGAAAATGTGCCGGTAAAAACTGATTTAAAATTGCTGTAAGGAATTTATCAAGTAGTTTTATTGCCTTGCTTGGGGCAAAACGATTAAAAACAAATATGTTGCATCTTTTTTTAAGTGGGTAATTATATGCCTGTATATGAATAGAAAATGAGTTCAGTGGATACACAAAAACAGAAAGTGATTTAAGACAAGGATATCACAATGATAACATAAGATATGCAGATAACACAGAGTTGATAGGAGACATTGAAAAGAACCTGCAAATGTTCCTCCAGAAGGTAGTGAAGAGAAGTGAGAAGAAAGGACTAAATATAAACTACAAGAAGACAGAATGCATGGTTGTTAGCAAAAGGATGAGTCCAAAATGCAAATTAAAAATCAGAGATGCTAAAATCAAACAAGTACAAAAATTTAAATATCTGGGAAGTGTTCTAACAGAAGAGGAAATGTGTAACACTGAGGTCTGAAGATGCACTGGGATAGACAAAGATGCCTTCCAAAATCTAAGCAGAGTATTAAGAGATAGAAAAACTCTGTTAGAAACAAAAAAGTGTTCTGAACTGTTACGTGATATCTATTCTCCTATATAGCAGTGAATGCTCAACAATCTCTTCAAAGATGAAGAAGAGACTTGAAGCAACAGAAATGTGGTTCCATAAAAAGATGCTGAAGCAACAGAAATGTGGTTCCATAAAAAGATGCTGAGGATACTGAACATGTGAGCAACAATGAGGTTTTAGAGAAAATGGAAACAAAAGGAAACATATTTAACATCAGGAAGAGAGGGTTGAGATTTCTAGGGCATGTAATGAGTAAGGAGGGCTTAGAAAATCTGATACTCACAAGACTGAAGGAAAGAGGGACAGAGGAAAACAGTATTTAACATACTTGATGGGCTTGAGTAAATGAATGGTAAAACAGGGTTTATGAGAAACAGCAAAATGATAAAATTTATTAAGAGCTACAAGGGACAGGAAGATGTGGAGGGCCATGATCGTCTACGTCAAGAAGGGACACTACACTTAAAGAAGAAAAAGTTTAATGGATTAACAGAATAAAAACTGAAATCAGTAAGGTGAGTTCAAATTCCAGGCTAGTCTGATACAGTCACTTTTTAGTACAAGTGCACATGATAAAGTCATCAATCTATCTCTACTCCCGCCCACCAGCTAGGTATTAAATAGTAGGGTAGATCAGGATCTGTAGCCTTGGATAGCAACCACTGTAAAAGAAGAGTAACTCTGAATTCCAATCCATGGAGAAGGTAATGAAAAACTACTCCACTATCATTCCCAAGAATGCATGGCAATCCACAGATAATAATGGAAAGGAATCTGTGAAGAGCCATGATTGACTATATCATAAAGGGAAAGAGCATTATAAAAAAATTATTATTCCAAGATTTATTTGGACTATTGCTCTCATTACTTCTTATAGTGCTAATGGATTTTCTTTTTCTGTTTTTTTTTTTTTTTTTTTTTGATCAGTCTAAAAGTTTTCAGTATGACTACTACTGAAAAAAAATGATATATGCATACTTTAGATAATACAATATAGGAAACACTCTTTTCAAGAAAGAAAAAAATAGACAAAGAAGTTAAGAGTAAACTTGTAATTACATACTCTTGTGTACCAGATAAAAGTGCCAGATCAAATAAATTATTTTCTTCAATTCCCTTTCCCCATGCACACTGCATATTTGAATCAACATGCTTATTTTTCAAATAACTTTCTCTGCAACACAATTATTTTATTTCTCATTTATTAAACTTAAATAAAAATTCCTGGCAGAATGTTTATTTGACCCGATCTACCTATTTTATAAGTTGAAATATTCCCACTGGGATGGTAATTGTGTGGTAATATTAGTTGTTTACTTATAAGGAAAAAATTGTCATTCATTGACTGAGCAGCTAGTACTGCTGTCAGTTTAAATTTATAAAATCTCTTAAAACTATTTTTCAGGAAAATAGTTTTATCAAATCCAATATCTGTGTTGTAAAATACTGTAAGTATGTGTTTAGGTTGGGGGAAACACCTAACCAATTACGCTCACAAGAACTATTGGGTAAAGGCAGAGAAGGGAAAGAGACTGTAAAAAACAAAACAACACTGCCTCAGAAACCACAGAATGGTGAGTGTCACACAACTTGAGGAACAAAAATGTCCAAGAAAACAACTTCACAAGACACGAGTCTCAGCAACTGCTCATTGCTGGTTTTCCCATCACTTTTATTGACAGTAGACAGTTGAGAGAAACCTGGATCATGACAAGTTCCAGAGAGGCCTGTATCTGAACATGCCAAGATGGTCTGCTGCTAACAGGGAACACTCAGATATAACTGGTTTTGACAAACATGTCTGCACGTGATTTGGGGGCTCTTTTGTGTCTGTACTGACATACATTAGCTATAATCTGTTATCATTATTTCAAGTATTGGTCTGGGGGTTTGCTTTTTAAACTTTTATTTGAAGTAGTATGTGGAATTTGGTACAAAAAATTACAAACTGTGTAGTATTTATATATGTAGATAAGACATCATAACAAAGTAAAAAGAAAAAAATCTAATTTTCTATTTCCCCACTTCAAATATAGAAATTGTCAACATTAAAATCTTCACTTTTATTACCTTGAAAATTTTTGTTTGGGATATTTTTTTACCATAATAGCAAAAACAGCACATCATAGCAAGATTTTTGTTAGCATAATATTGATGAAATACTCTAACTTGAAAACTAAAGCAATTCAATTCCAAGCTGTAAATTAATAATAATAAAAATAGTATGGGGGCCTTCATTCAAATTCATACTAATGATAATAATCTGATTTTTGTAGGTCTGTGTTTTTACTGCAAAAGCTGAAAAAAAATCACATAAATATTGGAGGAGGAAAAGAAATGAAAACATCACTAATAGTCTGTGGTCAGCATCCGCACTCAATCTGATAATAATGATCTAATTTTATGTTTGTTACAAAAGCTGAAAAGAAAATCATATAAATATTGAAAGAGGAAAAGTAAAATTACTAATTACGGCATAAATAAACACATGTGAAATAATGATACCTTTATCTATACAATAATGGCCCAATTTCTGTATGTTTATTGCAGCAACATGGCAAAAATGGCACATGGTAGAGATTTTTGTTAAGTCAATACACTTAAAATGCTGTAACTTGAAGAATAAAGCAATTTCTATTCCAATTTGCAGCTTAATGATAATAGTGTCGAGTTTGCATCTGGATTCATCTCAAATAAACTGATTTTATATGGAAATAACTCCAGATATGTTAAATACTCTTTGCAGTTTCCTTTATTTATTTGCAGATATAAATTCTATAAACCAGAGGTCTCAAACTCAAGGACAAAAAAGGGCCATTATGTGCTGAGGAATGGCGTTGCAAATATTTTCAGTATGCAATATCTCAAGAACTTTGCAGAAGTTCAAATATCTAGGAAGCATTTTAACAATGAATAGAAAAGGTGATACCAAGATCTGAACACACATTGGACTAGTAAAAGAAGCATTCCAAAGGCTAAGAAAGGTGCTTGGAAATGGAAAAGTTTTGTCAAAAACAAAGAAAAGAGTGCAATGTGATATCTATCCTCTTATATGGCAATGAATATTGAACAGATGAGGAAAAAACTAAAGGCAGTAGAAATGTGGTTCTACAGAAAGATAGTGAAAATTCAATGGAAGGAGCAAGTAAGCAACTAGGAAGTTTTAACAATAATGGCAACAGAAAGAAAACTTATACTCAAAATCAGAAAAAGTTAGCTAAAATTCCTCATACAAATAATGAGGAAAGAGGGGGCCTTAGCAAAGGATGAAAAACTGCTAAAAGCCACATGAGATAGAATATTGTGGAGAGATATGATCACCTATGTCCTGAAGGAATGCAGCACAGAGAAGAAGCCATGACCCATCAGGATGTGGCTGATCATGGCACTCCACAATTTCCTTTTTGTAACTTTTAACATTTGTCTTTTTAATATCTCTTCTATTCCCTATTCTGCCATTTACACAAACTCATTAAGTAGGTTACTCACTGTTTCCCTCCATCCCTTTGATTTCAGTATGTTCTGTATCAAATTTTCAAACACTGACTAGTGACATAAATTATTGTCAGCCATTACTAATCTGTTGTAGAAGAAATATCTTTACCAAAATTTATCCATGGTCATTATGTCTGTGCTGTTCTCTGCATTTTCTTACCAACAAACCTAACAATTTAATATTGGTGCCACATCAGCACTGGTGCTTCTGCTATGTATTTAGAGATTCTTAATAAAATCCAAAGAAGAATCTGTAATGATCTTGATCCTGACATAGCATCTCAGTTTCAGTCATTTTTTTCTTTTCAACTGCATAAATTTAAATATACTACTAGATTGGTAACTAGGTTTCACCATTTTACTGTTGAACTAAGAAGATGCAGCTGTCCTTTCTATTCTAACATTTTCTCACATTTCTCACCTGTGGAACATCCTTCCAATTTCTTGACTCTCTGCCACATACAATCTACAAAAATTTAAATGCAGCATCAATCACCATATTCTGCCTTCTTAAATCCTGTTCCCTTATTGTTCTTTCTCTTCACTTCTCCTATGTCCTGGAAGACTAAAGTTTTCTCATTCTCTTTCACTTCCTGTAAGCCCCTTCATCCTAGTGACATTATTACCTTGCTTGGGGTGAAATGATTAAAACAAAAAAGTAATGTAACTTCCTCATGCCTTTTCTATAAATATTTTCATGGTAATTGTTCTGATGAGCTTTCCTCTTTGGTACCTCGACCAAGAGTTTAACTATATTACTAGATTGGCAGCTAGTTCTCATCATTTTACAATTGAAATGTCGAGATAGAACTTTAAGTTCTATGCTAACAGTTTCTCCTCTTACATTTCTTGCTTGTGAAACTCTCTTCCTGCCTCTTACTTTCAACTTTGATTTTCAAAAATTTAAATGCAATGTCAACCATTATCTTCTATTTTTTTTAATTCTTGTTCATTTATTGTTCTCTCTCCTTAATAATCTTTTTCTTTTTCTCATCTTTTTTCACTCTCAGTAAACCTTTGTCTCTGCGTGGCTTTATTACCTTGATTGGGTTGAAGTGATAAAAAAAAAATGTTTATTTCATCTCTATATCTTCTGTCTTGTCTTTACTGTCTTAGTGTGTTTGCTATCCAATGGGCAACAATTAAGCAGTTTGTTTACTCTGTTAACTTTTGTTTTTCTATGTGTCCCATCCACCTCCATTTTTCTTGTTTAATCACTTCACTTCTACGCTATCTCTTATCTTGGTCTGTTTGCTTATCCACAATGATCTCCTGCAGTTATCTCTTCTATTGCTCTTTCCATTGATCTTTGTGCATTTGGCATTTGGTTTTACATGATTTTGTTGATTTCCATTTTTCATGCCCATACATCAATGCTGCCATTATACATTTTATGTTTTAAGCATATTGGTGAGGTGTTTTTCATATCTCTTTGTTAAATGCTTTCCACCTGATCATCATACATCATTTCATTCACATGCTCTTACTTTATTGTTGTTACCTGTTCTAAGTATATATCCCTGTACTGCTCCAGTAAATACCTGACTCCTCATGTTATCCTTTACTTTTATAAGAGCCAGATCAGACAGAACATTGAGTACAGTTGTCATATTTGGGCGGGAACTGCCCAGATCTCATTTTCTAGTTTTGACAGAGTTCAAAAGCATCTCCAAGCCCTTGTTGGAGAAGAATTATTTTCTACTCTGCAAACTCTCTCTCACTGCTCTATCACTACTAACATGGAAAGTGTTCGGATGAACTACATTTCTTGATTTTGCCAGGTCTAACCTAGGACCCACTTACATAATAGCAAACCACCCACATTCCTTCCATATTCTACTGACAAAAAGCAAGTTCACTTAAATATCATTTTTCTGCAAACCACTACCCTGTGGAACACACTCCCAAGAGGATGTTTCCCCAATCACTATAATCTTAGCCAGTTCAAGTCTAGAGTTAACCATTATCTTCCTCTCCTGTCCATATAAACTACTCCTTAACAACCCTCTACCTCCAGTTGCCCCTGGGTTTTGTACAGGGTGAACCCTACAGTAATATATATATATATATATATATATATATATATATATATATATATATATATATATATATTCCTGAACTTCTTTCAGTTCTAGATTTTAAAGAATCAATTGATAATTGAACATTGTGTGCTTTTTTCAAAACTAATTATTAGCTCACTTCAGACCAAAGAGGCTTTCTTGTTCTGAAGGGTTTTATATTCAATAATAACAAAATTAACCCATTATTGCATAAAGTTTCTTTAAAATTTTAGCTCTTTTTTTTAATCATTTCACCCCAAGCAAGGGAGGAAGGTCACTAGTACACAGGGGTTTACAGGGAGTAAGAATGAGAGAAAAAAAACTGAATATATAGAGGATTGAGGAAAGGACAAAAGATGAACAGGATTCAAGGAGATAGAAGATGGCAATTGATGTTGCATTTAAATTTTTGAAGATTGCAGTTATTAGGGAAGCAAGTAAACAGAAGGGAGTTCCACAGGCAGGAAGTGTGAGAAAAGAAACTGTTGGAGTTGGAGTGGTGGTTGTATTTAGTTATTTCAACAGTAAACAGGTGGAACATAGATGCCAATATAGTAGCATGCTTAAATTCATCTAGTCAGGGTACCAGGGAAAAAGGCTCATCAGGACAGTTGCCATAAAAATATTTGTAGAAAAGACAGAGGGAAGCCATGCAACATCAGTGAGGAAGTGGCCTAATTTATCTTGATGGCTAATTTTTTTTTTTGTAAGCAATTCACCCCAAGCAAGGCGAGAGTGCCCCTAGTATGCAAGGGACTACAGAGAGTGTAAATAAGGGAAAAGACTGGGTGTAGGGGGCATTGAGCAAAGGATAAAAAGAAGAATGGAGGAGGATAAAAAGAAGAAGGGGGATAAAGGTAACAAAAGTTGTCGATTGACATTACATTTAAATTTTTGAAGATTATAGTTATCAGCAAAACAAGTAAGAGGAAGAGAGTTCCACTGTTGGGAAGTGCAAGAGAAGAATCTGTTGGAGTAGAAGATGTGGTTACATTTAACTGTTTCGGCAGTAAAAGGGTAGGACTGAGATGCCAACCTAGTAGCATGCTTAAATTCATGCAGTCAGCGAACTAGTGAAAATAGCTCATTAGAGCAGATGCCATGAAAATATTTATAGAAAAAACAGAGAGAAGCCACATTGTGTTGGTGAGAAAGTGACTGAAGCTGAGACCCCAATTCAAGACCAATTACATTGCATATCTGTCTTTGGATTTTGTCCAGAACCTCAAGATGAACAGTGGGGGCACATGACCATATGGCAACAGTATTCCATGCATGGACGAATAGTAGAGATGTATGAGAAAAACCTTCTGGCACAACACAGAGAACCAACTTTCCTTGTGGTAGATGCAGCAATTGATTCAATGTAGTTGTTCCACCTCAGGTCAGTGGAGAACGCAAGACCAAGAAGGCACAGTGAGGTGCTCTTGTGAAGTTGAGCATCAGCTACACTGATAGGAGGCAGGGAAGTTTCTCTATGGTGAATAAATGACAGCAGTTTCATTTTGGATGTATTAAAATTCACAAGCCATTTCCTGCCTCAGTCAACCATAGATTGGAAGTCCTTTACGAGACCAACAGCCAGGTTAACTTTGTCACCAATGCTAGATTTACTATTGAGACAAGAGTAAATGGTAGTGTCATCTGCATAGATACCAACTTGAGAACTGATGATCTCAGAAAGATCATTGATGAAGATTAAAAACAGTGTAAGACCAAAGATAGAGCCTTGAGGAACACCAGCGTTCATATGGAAGGAACTGGAAGAGAACCCATTCAGGACAAATCTTCATTTCATGTTTAGACAGGAATGATTGGATTAAATCAAATAATCATCCTGTAATACAATATCATTGAAGCTTATGTAGAAGAAATGCCTTTGATATATCTAGAGCAACAGCTTGAGCTTCACTGTTATTATCAAGAGCTTCGTATACATGTTCAGTTATGGCCGTATGCACATCAGTGGTAGACTGGGCAAAGCAGAAACCATATTGCTTGTCAGAGAGCAGATCGTGGGAGGTGAAATGCTTAACTACTTTGGCATTGATTAAAACCTTGAAGACTTTGATGAAGAGTGGTAGATGACTGAGGGAGCAGTAGTTAGATGGGTCAGAAGGGTCTCCAGATTTCTTAAAGACCAGGACAAGATAGGAGGACATCCAACAGGCTGGAGAGCAAGAATCAGTGAGGCAATAGTTGTAGAGTTTGGGGAGAACTGGAGCCAGCTCAGGGGTACATTTCTTTAGGGCTATGGCTGGTATCCCATCACCACCACTTGCTTTATGAGAGTCTAATTTAGAGATGACGTCTAATACCATCGATGGGGTTTATGCACATCTCACTCAGTATAGCCTCAGTTTTAGGGGGAAAATCAGGTGTGGGTACCCTGGATGTGTCATGAGTTAAATGAGAATTTCTGAGCAACACATCAGCCTTATCAGCTGAGGATGCTAGGACTTCAAATTGATTGAATAGAGGAGGGATTAAGGATTTGCTGTAGTTCAGCACACTCTTGCAGAGCCACCAATACTCTTTAGAACTAAACTTGTGAGATGCAATACATTGTTTCATCCTATCAGCAAACAGTAACTTTGTTTCATTGAGGATGCTTGCATTCATTATGAGCAGAGACAAAGAGACATCTGTTGCAATCAGATATGTTGCTCTGTTACAGATGGAAGAAGTAATTCCTATGGGCTATAGCAGCAGAGCAAGTAGGTGAGAACCAAGGTGATGAGTGTGATTTAACTTTGTATTTTCTTGCTTGGATGAAAGCCTCAATACCAGCTTTTACTCAGGCGGAGACCTCAGTTGCACATTTTTGTATGGGATGATTAAAAACCACATTCCAAGGGATGTCACAATAGAAATCACATAAAGAGTCCCAGTCTGCCCTTTGATAGAAAGATATTCTGTTAGTAGGAGGTTCATGGCTAGAGGACAAGTGGAAAGAGATGTTAACAGACACCACTGCATGATCAGAGTTGCCAAGAGGGCAAAGCTGTATAGCACAACAAGAATCAGAGATGGATGTAAAACAGAGATTGAAAAGGGAAGCATTACCATCTGGGTTACTAGGGAAACACATAGGAAAGTCAACCACTTGTGTGAAAGATTGAGTGATTGAAAATTTAAGGGTCTGGATGTCAGCAAGGTCAGTCATAGGCTGATTAATCAAAAATTATGGTGGGCGTTAAAGTCACCAAACACAAATATGTTTGCAGACAGATGTAGAGAGATGGCTTTGTCTATATTATCAGAAATGCTATCAAGTACACAACAGTCTTGGAAGGAAGGGGAACAGTAGAGAAAGAAGAGATAGCTTACTGAATTGAAGAGAGATAGATGGAGATACATATACAAATGGTTTGGAGATTCCAAAGAGAGTTCTCTAGCCAGCAGGAGATGATCATGGACATAAACTCTCAAGCCATGCATGTGGATTTTAGAGTCCTTTCTAAGGAGAGAAAGGTAGCCAGTAATTGAGAAATCAGAGGAAGAGACTGACAAGTTAAGGTTAGTCTCACAGAGAGCTAGTATATCTGGAGACTTATCAAAGAGGAACAATTCCACACTGCAGAAGTTGGTACGAATACCATGGATGTTGGAGAAGGAAATGTTAAAGGGTTTAGGTTTATATTTTTGGTTGCTTAGGGTCATGTTGAGTTATCTTGGTAAGAAAAAGGCCTAAAGTAATAGGGTAAAGCCTTAATTTAGGTAAACCCTCTCTAAAGAATTGGATGCCATGCACTAACAAGTTAAATAGCTTCAGCATCCTAGCTTAGTAGGAGTTAATTAAAATAAATATGGTATGAAACTTACTAATTATTAAATCCAGACAGTCACCCAAAACTTTTGGCTTATAATGTAGTTATTGGCTGAATTAACAATGCAATGAAGGTTAAATGCCACTTGAATGAACACTGTTGCATGATCTACAATGGGTGGCATGATCTAGGCAAAATGGTATACTGTTGAAATTACAAAACTATCAATGAACTCAATTTGATGATGCACCTCTGCAATGTATATTGAGTTTGTTATTTATTTCTGTTCACTTTTAAACCAACATTCTAAATTTTCCTATTAATATCATTTATCATTTTCTCATAATTCATCCAATGATTCTGATATTTGTAAAATGTAAATTTACTCCCATCTCTTTCCAGTCCATTTTTTGTAGCAAAGATACTTTCAAGGACTGCAATAATTTAGATTGTAATGTCAGCCTTACCATTAACAAGAAAAAAACTGGAAGTGACAAAACAACAAATGGAGAGAAGATGTGGTTGAGATAGGTGAAAGTGTTTTTATTTCCCATGATCCAGAAGGTCTGACTGCTTGTTCTAGGGTATCATATATCAGTTATGGGAGACTGAGAGTTTGTTCAGGTATAAAACATGATAGTAGTCATGATAGACATGGAGAAAATCAACACATATCTAGTCAAGTGAGACAAACTTGTGAGAGAAAATCAATATTAATATGTAGTCAAGTAAGATAGATTTATGGGAGAAATATTCCACAAATTATTGCATTGTAGTAGTCAAGTATTAGTCTTGGACAAAGACTGATGGAAACACCTTGGTGTTACAGCTGATTTGTTTGATTAAGTTTGCCTGCTGTGGAGGTATGTCACTAATGCTAGCATGGTCAGATTTGACTTTGTATATGAAATTGATATGTCCCAGAAAGGGATATATTTGTTCGAAGTAGCAAAGTGGTTCTTGACTACTGTAACTGGGTAGGACAATCTAGCAGGTAACCGTAATGGACTGGTCCTCGTTGTAGTAGTAGGCAATATGCGTAGGCAATAGGCGAAGACAATAGGCGAAGACAATAGGCGTAGTCAATAGGTGTCCAATAGGCATCATCCTGTACCTCCACATCAGTCTGTATTTATGGCTGACACCAGCCAATCATATTACTGTGAGGGGTAACCCAGGTGTATGCATATTCATTACATCAGAAATCAACTTTGGGTTTATAACTCATAAACAGCTGCTGCAAAAACAGTGTGGAAATTTTTTGATTGGTCAGAAAAGATATTTTTATGGCCCTGGTATTCCAGAAGTGGGTTTGCAAAGCCAGATTAAAATAAGGTCTGTTTTTTTCACATGAGCTGTGGATGTCGAAATGAGCACTTCCATTTGAATGAAAGAATTGGAGTTCCAACAGGTTACAATAAGGTGAAATCAGTCATACCCTTTTACCCAAGCCTTTTTCCAATTTTTATCTATGTCTATATATAGCCAAATTATTGCAGTGCTATCCTTAAATATAATACACTACACACACACACACACACACAACGTGACTTATTTTTGTTAGTGTTATCCTGTTTTTGCTGGAGTATTTTGTGTTAACAAGTTTTTATTTTTTATAATTTTATTTACCAGTTTTTTACTTCTAACAGACAAATTATTGGAATACAAAATTTTGTTAGTGGAAAGGATTTTCTTTACTTTTGTTTAAAAATTATCCAGTAGAGTTGTACAGTAAGCACTGTGACCATAAATAATCATTTTGGTCAATTGTTTTTTTTCATATCATTATAGATCAAACACTACAAATTTTTTATACCATGTTCACCTAATACAAGGCCCAAGAGCCACTAAAGGTAGAGGGTTATTGTGAAGTGTTGTATGAGCATAAAAAAAGCAAGTGCCATTCATGAGGTTATGTAGGAAAGTAGGTTAATGTAGATTAACCCTAGACTTGAACAGGTCAGGACAGCAGTGATCAGGAAGACATTTTGTCAGCAGTTCTTGGGAAGGAACTGTCCAAGTGAAACTTGCTTCTTTAATCGGATATGGAGGGAATGGAGGGAATGGGGTGAATTTGCCCTTGTGTATGTAGTACAGTGGTTCCCAGTTATAAAAGTCAAGGCTGGTGGGATGAGAGAACACTGACAAAAGCTTGTCAGAACATATGTCATAGAAATAGCGATAGAGCAGAAAGGGGCATACAACATTTTGTCTGTGAGAAAGGTGTTGTAGGGTGGGAAATACTTTGTCACCCACAAGGCTGCATAGATGCTTTTGAACTTTATCAAAGCAGGCAAGTGAGGACTGGGCACCTCCAAACCAGATATGAAAGCAATATTCCATTTTTGGTCTCATCTGGCTCTTGTAAAGATAGAGTATAGCAGGAAGAGTCAGATACTTACTGGAATGGTACAATGAACCAACAATTTTCATTGCACCTTTAGCAACTGATTGGATATATGAGTTCCATTTGAGGACTTCATTTCTAACTGACATTCAAAACAAGGAGCTTCCATGAGAGAACACCCATTCATCATAATAGGTGAAAATGTGTCATAAATAGGAAAGGTTGATACACATATAGAAAATAAAACATGCCATGGAAGTAGCAACAGAGCAGTGAGTGGCTCACAACATTTCATCTGTGGGAAAGGATTTGTAGAATGGAAAATAATTCATCACCCACAAGGCTGCATAAATACTTTTGAATTCTATCAAGACAGGCAAGTTAGGACTGGACAGCTCTAGCCCAGAAATGGCAGCTGTACTTCATTTTTGGTCTGATCTGGCTCTTGTAAAGATAGAGTATAACACGAAGAGTCAGATTCTTACTGGAATGGTACCATGAACCAATAATTTTCACTGCACCTTTAGCAACTGATTATATATATGTGTTCTACTTGAAATCTGGGGTTAGCAGGAGTCCCAATAGATGTTCAAGGTGAGATAGTTGAAAGTTCAGTCTGCTCTGTGAAGGTGAAATATAACTAGTTTGGTTTTGGACACATTGAATTTTACAAGCCATTCCTTCCCCCACCAAATCTCAGTCAGAAGAGTAATGAGCTACCAGTTTCTGGTCATACAGATTTTTGAATGGGTACCTACAAACTGCTGTATCATCTGCATAGATATTCACTAAATATGATGAATATTGACAACACAAATATGAAAGTTAAAAAGCTGAAGGATGCTCAGAGAGGATATTATCAATATTTTCAGCTATTGGAATACAAGGGAAATGTGGTGGCATGGCAGGTCCCAACTGCAAAGGTCAGGGCAGTTGAAAACAATAAATGTAGCTTGTCCAAATACTAGAATAGCATGAGGTTTGCAATGTTACATCTGTGGGAAAGGGGTTGTAGGGTGGGAAATAATTCATCATCCACAAGGTTGTGTACATACATTGGAACTTTATCAAGGCAGGCAAGTGAGAGTTGGTCATCTCAAACCCAGATATGAAAGCAATACTCCATTTTTGGTCTGATCTAGCTCTTGTAAAGATAGAGTATAGCAGGAAGAGTCAGATACTTACTGGAAGGTTACAGTGAACCAACCATCTTTTCAGCATCTAGCAATAGATCGTGTACATGAGTTTGATGTGAGGTGTTCAAGGTTCTTTGATAGTAAATATAAAAAAAATATGAAATTTTATAAAAGTTAACAGGAGAGCCATTTTGTGATATAAATTCATTGTAAATTAACCTCCCTCCCCTACCAAAGCCAAAACAAAATATGCTCCTCCTACATGATTTCTTAAAACACAAAAAATAAAAATTTGAAATTCATTTCTAAAACACATAATGAGGAGGGAGGGAGGGATTGGAGAATTTGACAATCACAGGACATATTGAAACCAAGAAAGAAAGAGAAAAACAGTGAGTAACCTACCTAACAAGCTTGTGTAAATGGGTGACAGAAAAATGGGATACAGAGGGAATGGGGTGGATAGCAAAAATGACAAAATTTACTAAGGACAGGAAATTGTGTAAAGTCATGATCACCAACTTCCTGAAGGGACATGGCATATAGAAGAAGAATGGTATGAATGTAGAATAACAGCCCCCGGCTCAATCTAAAAAGTTTTGAAAAGAAAAAGGCACATACAGAACTCCTCATCAATGAAAGTATATTTGTGAATATTTATTCAAAAAAGAATTTCAAGATGTGTTGGCTGCATATCTGTTGTAACCTAGGGAAGGTTACTGAACATAACAGTCAAACAAAGGTTGGTAATGAACAATAATACTTAAGACAAGAACAACACATATAAGATTCGCCAGCAGCACGTAGAAGAAGTAGTCAACTGCTAGAAGTGAATCAATGAATCTCCAACAGCCCCACGCAGTCAGATGTGGCACAAGGCCGAATTTAATGTGGGGTATCCAAGCCTGTAGTCTCAGCCAAAAATTTCCCGCAGACCCTGTATAAAACTGAAACAGGTTGCTGTTTCCTGAGAAGAAACTCTGCCCTTCAACATAGCCTTGTCTGGGGACCCCCTCTACCTAGAGGTAGAAAGTTTGACCAGCAGAACTGGAGACAAATCTCCAACTGCAGACCAACATACAGTATTTACTACTGTATTTATGTGAATGGGGACATACCCATTATTGTCCCTAGGTATGCTACAACAATATCAAAATAATAAAATTTATTCATTTTAATAAGATTTTATAATGAAATTTGCCCATCCTATTTTGTATGCATGTGCAGGGGAGTTATTATTCTCCATTTTTACCAAAATAATAACACAAGTTAGTTATTCACACAAATAATAACTAGTGGATAACACTGGTGATTGTATCACTATTCCAATACTCTCAGTATTATTTATTATTTTTGTTTTTATGAAATCAGAGACTCAAGTTTGAATTTCAGTTGAGTTCATTACATTCATTTACACACAAGTACCCATGGAAAAATGTATTAATAAACCCATCTCTTCTCCTCCGGTTATGGGTTAAATAGTTTGTATCTGGAAAAATCATTCTTATCCTCCATTAATTATTAATGCAAAATTAACAATTGGAAATTTACAAATTTTTAATAAATATTCTTACAATCCAAAATAAGAATGTTTCAGTTTTATTTATATAAAGGATTGTTAAGTCATAAATAAAATGAATCAGTCATTCAAATCATTGTTTGTTTTTTTAGGATAAAAGTGGATCAGACAAGCCTTTAAATTACAGTCTGAAATTAATTAATGACAATGATAATTTTACTCCAGATATGAAATCTCAAGTGGACTTTTGACAGTCAAACAAAATCCTTTAGTTCTAAATTAAAAGCTTTTAGGTTTTCTGGAATGCAACATAAAAATAAATATACAAAAAAAAGGAGAAAGGCTGATTGAGACAGCCCAGACCACAACAGTGTTGAGATCTGGAAGTATACGGAGTGGTGGGGGTGTTGCTGGTGAGATAATCTGAAGGAGGCTTGGTGTCACTCGATACCCAACAATAAAAAGTAAAAAAAACAACAAACTTCTAGCGTGGAGATAAATAAATAAATGTTTGAAAAAAATGAATAAATATTTTTTATCCATTTTTAAGTAAGAAAATTAATTTTAAAAAAACGGTGTATAAAAGTTGAGCAAATAATTTTTACTCAAATTTTATACACGATTTTTTTACTACTGTAAATTTAAAAAAAAATCAAACTGAAACAGTTCGTTTAATATGCAGAAATAAGAATAACTAATAATAACAGTCAATAATAGAATAAAAAAACAATAATGTTTTGATTTTTTTTCATTTAAAACACGAGTTGCTTTCTTCTTTGATGAACAAGAAAATAAGATGAAACAATATAATGTTTTTGTTTCAACAACTCAAGTGATAAATAATAATAACAAAAATTACCTTTCTTTGTTAAATAAACCAAAGTTGTTTTCCCCAAATCAGTCTATGATCACTTTAATACATTACATTTCTTAAATACCTTAGTTTTCTCATACTTTGTAAAATCAAGTAAATTTGTTATTCGTTGTCAAGATGGAAAACCTCAGGTAGCAGAGTTGCATTTGCAATCGTGTCGGCATGGTTATGGTTTTTTTTTCTTCTTAAATCGAGCAAGTCGCAACATGCACTCAAACATCTCAAAAGCCTATTTCTTTTGTTTATATGTTTTACTTAAACGGTCATTTTGAATTACATTTATGCATGGACACTTCAAGAATTATTTCTCTTTTCATTGGTAACTGGTAGGTTTTCTTTTTTTTAATCCGAAATTAAAGAAAAGGACTTGTCATGATTTTTTTTGTTGGTTGGACGCATTGATCTATTTTTAGGAGGGTTGCTAGATCCGATCTGGTGAAAATAATGAATCAAAAGAAGAAAATACTAGCACAGAATTTGTAATAAAAAACGTAGCCTATTTACTTGTTCTTGTTGTTGTCTGTGGTGGTGGCATCATCATTATTAATGATGATGATGATATATTTATTTTAGTCATGACCATGATTAGGGTTCGTTATGTAGTAGGTACGTCGGGGTTACCAAATGTTGTAGGTACGTCGGGGTTACCAAATGTAGTGGTGCTGTAAGAATTGTTGGCTAGGGTCATCGTGAATATAATCAAGAAGGAAA
Organism: Acanthosepion lycidas; assembly: GCA_963932145.1. Classification (NCBI taxonomy): domain Eukaryota; kingdom Metazoa; phylum Mollusca; class Cephalopoda; order Sepiida; family Sepiidae; genus Acanthosepion; species Acanthosepion lycidas. Next base: position 68,030,976 of record OZ010591.1, read on the forward strand.
GCTGTGTTCTTGTAAAACAACACCCCACATGAATCATAACAACATACACGAGAGAAAAATAATCAAACTCAGTGAACATTAATAAAATATTGTATTAACAATGATATACAAAAATCAACAATAGTATAAAGAAAGTTGCTTCCCTTTTTCCGTAATATTAGGTTGGTGCAAAAATAATGACGTAATAATGTCGTTTTTTGACGTATAACGTCAAAAAACGACATTATTACGTCATTATTTTTGCACCACCCTAATAAAAAGGGTAAGTTTAGCTAATTAATGTTGAGTACAATGTTTAATGTTATTTAACTACAAGTTCAATTGAAGTCTTAGCTAAATAAAGAATAATTCCACAGTGTGTTACCAGTGTAGAAAGATGTAATGTTCATGAGTGATATCAATAGGAATTAGTATGATTACTCGAATGAGTAATAATTAAGAATTAAAATGTCACAAGAATATGCGCCGTGCCGTATTTTCCAAGAATTAAACTGCTACTGGCTGTTGGCTAACAGCGAAATGATTTTTATAGTTACTCATAGGCTCCAGTGAGCTTGGCGCCAAAAATAATACGCGATTGGTCAGGAAATGGACCAATCCGTGATTTTAGAGAAAAATTTAAATTATGTGCGATGGCAAAATTGTCATATAATAAGTATCATATATTTATGAACCAATGACATTTAAGAAAGCGGAGGTGTGGCACATGTAAGTGATCACCACAGTTACATATGTCGAATAATTTTGTAGGGAGCACCCAGTGCGGGTCGAACCCACTACATTCGAGCATCACATGGCGTTGAATTTAAAGAAAACCGGATCCATGAGGCGTGAATTTAAAACTGATGCCTTTTCCCTAAAAAAAACTTGAAAATTTCACTGAAATTAGTGAAATATGTTGAAAAATTACCAAATTTTCAGCTGTAATCAAGAAAATACACTCTTTAACTAAAATGGTCACAACATTGGTCACACAATATAGTCACAAATGAAGGTATCTTTTATTTTTCTTATTTATGGGAAATTCATTCAAGCTTTCCCACATAAAAGGGTTAAGGTTAAAAATGTTACAGAATCGATAAAAGCAACAATGAATCGAAAGTTTAGAGCAGACAATTCTCTCTTTTAGGCAGATGAATAAAGAAAGACTCAAACTCCTGCTTGGGTGTAACAATAGAAGAAAATGTTTATTTACATACACAAAAAAGGTAACAAGATATATACAGAATATAAAAGAAAGAAAGGGAGGAGAAAATTCCTTTAACTTAAAGGAAGAAAAAGTGTTCAAAGGCTTGCTCAAAATATTTCTCTGAGCACCTAAAGTTCTTTAAGCAAGTAAAGTAAATTGTTCTTAAGGGATTAATACTCAAAGACTTCTCCAGAGCTCTTATTGATGGGAAAACAATTGGAAGATCCATAATTTGTAGTTGAGTGAGTTTGTAGATCGATGACAGGAACTTCAAGGTACTAGGAAGGCTGAAGCTGATCTTGAGTAGTTTTAGGACCAGCATTCTGTCTTTAGATTCCAACATGTAGATTTCTTCCATGAAACAGGTTCCAAAGATGACTAATGTTATCGTCGCCAACCTGATGTTATCACAGACGATGTCCAATACTCACTGGCTTTTTGGCGAATATTCTCCGCATTGATCGAGATTAGAAGGCTCAGAAATATCGGGAACTTTTCCCTCCAAAATTGCTATACACTTTCCTGGCCCTCTCATTTGTCAGATTATCTCTGATAAGAATCAAAGGTTTGGGAGCTGGTTTTTTGGAAGCAAGGATCCAGCAAGTTGTGAGCAACCCAATGACCCCCATTCCCGACATTATGGCACCATGGTCAAGGCAGAAATGGTTAAATTCCTTTTTATATTTTCCAGCTCTCTCGTTCATCAGAAAATATATACTTATCTCTGATAAGTATCAAGACTTTGGGAGCCAGATTTGAAAGCAGGAGTGAAAGTCGGGGCAAAGATCAGAAAAGAGGCTAGAACGTGAACTTGTAAGACATTGTAATAGTGGTTCTCAAATTAAATTCTAATATATTTGGAGTTAATGAGCTTTTCTCTGACATTTAAAATATTACAATATATTCATTTTGTCACAAGACTGCAATAAGGATTTTTTTATTTATTTTTTGTAATCATTTCACCCCAAGCAAGGCAACAATGCTACTAAAGAACAGCAAAGTAACAGGATTAGGGAAAACAGAAGATGGTAGTCGACATTGTATTTAAATTTTAAAAGATTGTAGGTGGCAGGGAAGCAAGAATTCAGAAGGGAGTTCCACAGACAAGAAGTGCAAGAAAAGAAACTATTAGAATAGAATTGATGGTTCTCTAGCTAGTTCAACAGTAAAATAGTGAAACTTAGTTGCCAATCTATTAGGAAGTCCAGGATCCATAACATTTACAGGCTCTACTTTGAATTTTGTCAACAATCTCAAGATATATAGTAGCAGCATCAGACCAGATATGGCAGTAGTATTCAATGTATGGTCAAATTTTAGATTTATAAATGTACAAGAGGGATTCTGAGAAGAAGAATTATCTGGCATGACACAGCAAACCAACTTTCCTAGCAGTAGACTTAGCAATTGATTCAATAAACACTCCACTTATACTCCTATAATGTCGTTTTCTCACATAGTAACATATGTGAGAAAACAACATTTTTGCACCAACCTAATAGTAGCATGCTTAAATTCATGCAGTCAAAGCAGGGCCAGTGTGTCTTAACCTCAAAACACCTGACTGGAGGGGTCAGCCACGTTTTTGGGGCCTCTCTGTGGCCTCTGCCTTTTTTTTCAACACTGTTTTATGGTCATCCGCTAGGTCTAGTTGCAGCAGCGTTTTTTTGGTTTTGTACTTTTGACTTTTTCTACCTAAGTTATATTGTCAATCATCAACTATAATAATCAACAGGGCTGGTGCTTACTATTCCTATGTTGTGTTGGAATCTTTGTAAAACTTTTTTTTCAGCAGAGTCAGCAATTAATCTTTATAGAAATGTAAAAATTTGCGACTTAAACATTTTTTTTGAGTAAAATTTAGGCATGACAATATTGGTGTTTATTACAAAAAGTATAACATTTTCTCAATTTTTTTTAAAAAAAGAAGCAACCTATTCATCATAAAAGTAAATAATTTAGGAATATGTACTGAAATTTTCATTTAAATTGGACAATTCCCTGATTTTTGGTAATTTAAAAAAAGTGCTGCTCCAACCCCCCCCCCCCGCCCCACACACACACACACACAATTTTCCTTCAAGTGTTTGTGACCCCCAGGTTGGGAAATTTTTAAATCAACATGTAGTAGAGAGGTGAGATTCTAGCGCCAGCCCTACATTAAAGCACTAAAGAGAACAACTGCCATGAAAATATTTGTAGAAAAACAGTGAAGCCACTCTGTGTCATTGGGTAAGTGATTGAAGTCCAGGATCCATAACATTTACAGGCTCTACTTTGAATTTTGTCAACAATCTCAAGATATATAGTAGCAGCATCAGACCAGATATGGCAGTAGTATTCAATGTATGGTCAAATTTTAGATTTATAAATGTACAAGAGGGATTCTGAGAAGAAGAATTATCTGGCATGACACAGCAAACCAACTTTCCTAGCAGTAGACTTAGCAATTGATTCAATAAACACTCCACTTATACTCCTAAATATAAAATGATCTTTTGCACACAGCTGAGAATGTTGTTTATTGTTCTTGATGATCTTCATAGAGCGATTTAAATGGATGGTGGTAGGTACCTCTGCAAAAATGCTAAAAAATCAGTATACTATGATGAAAACATGCTCCAAAAATGTAATGAAAATATAGTTTTATCATTTGTTACTATTAAGAGGAATGATCAGAGTATTTTTTGAATATTCAGTTAAATTTTTTACTCCTTTTTAGTACATTTGAAATTTTGATTAAAAAAGTCCTTGCGTCAGTGGTTGTACTAAACTTTCTGATGCAAGAAATGTTTTCTTTTTTTACATATGTTTCACCCCTTTACGTAATTTTATGAAAACTTGAGCAATTCAACATGATAACTTTTAGTGACTATGTTAGTTAAAAGCATAATTTTAAATTTAAATCAACGAATTTCTTTTGCAAAATCAAATCCATCTTACTGAAAATCTGTTCTGAATCAAAAAATAAAAAATGCAATAAAACTAAGACATTATTCAATTGAAGAAACTTCAACTTCTTTTGTAAATAATAAAGACAATATTGTCTGAAGAAAAAAATTTTTTCATGAAAAATTAATTTTTACAAGAAATGTATTCTTTCTGGCAATCATTATGGGTGATAGAGTAAATTCCTCCTTCAAGTTTTAGCTTATTATTTTGTTTTGTATTGAGTAAGTCTTTTATCGTTTTAGACATATTTGTGACAAATTTTATGTTGAGTTTAGATAAATTCTTTTCAATTTTAGTTGTGATAGTGTCAGTGGGTAGAATAATATATGTTTTAATTCGTTTGGGTTTTTATTTTGCAATATTTTATGAGCCTTTTGTTTTGCATTGAATATGAAATGGGATATTTGAGGAATTTGAAAGTATTTTCACTGACTATAAAATTTTAAATTGAATAATTTATAAGGTTTTTAAGTCTTTTAAAATTCAGTTTCAATTAGGAAATATTGTTATTAAGTAAAACTATATTTCCTAATTATATATTCTAAAGCTTACTACAATCTGATGACCAGAAATATTTTTAAAAGAATTTAGATTTGTTTTTGTATGTGTGATATATGTACAAAATTTCAAAGTATGGATGTACAGAATTATAACATTATCATTAAAAGGTCGTGTGTTTTAAGGGTTGTTCCCCTTTCAGGTAAAAAAAATGTCAAAATTTATCGTCTTCTTCACTATACTTAACTATGGATATGTTCAGCAGTCATTTGGCTGTCAATAAATCAATTAACACGCCAGAAAAACAAAACCCTGTAGTTAAGAAATGCTTGTAGTTTTTTTATGCTATAAGTAAGTAATATTTGTTTCAAATCAGATTAATTTAACTTTAAATTTGCTAATTTTCCTCAAATAACGGTTCAGAAATATATATTTTATTTTTGAAAGATTTTTAAAACCGAGAATTAACTTTTGTTTACAAATGTGTAAAAAATGGCCGTTTTTATCAATTTTACTAAAAAAAAAATCAATTTCAAACAATATGATTTGTTTGAAATACACCACAGAGTATTTTGCTTACCGGAAATAATAAATTTTAAATCCTTTATCTTTCAATTAAGCTAAAATGAAAGCTTCAAGAAAGCTTTTTCATTTTTAAAAATTAATTTTAAATCTTACATATACTGAATTAGTGGATGAACCTAAAAAAAGAAAATGTTAGGCAATTATATTTTGCTCCAAATTAGATCCATTTCTGATTCCTTCCACATCAAACCCTGCCAGCCAAATGTGAATACTATGAAAGCAAAATTAAAAATAAAATGTTGTTCTCTGCACAGAGGGACCAGGCATTGCATTAGGCTCACAAAACAAATCCCCCAAAATATAAAATACAATTTAAACATCAGAGCCAATCATAAATGTTGCTGATAAAGCAAAAACATGACAAAAAAAACTTTAAAAAAAAAATGTATATCCACCCTGACTGCTTAAAAGGACCTACTCTTGCCATTCAAGGCAGTAGGCAAGCAGTCACAGAATTCACCAATGGTTAAGAAATTTATGAATGCAACTAAGTTCCCTTCTCTTTAATGATCTAGACAAATATGTCGTCCCCAAATTAGATCTATAACAGATCTGGTAGCCATGCAACAGGGGCTCACAACTGGGGTGGACATGTAGAGACCTAGATTAAAATTTAGTCTTTTTTAAAAAAATATCTTTTATTCTTGGATTAACTTAAGTTTATTATTTAATACACTGAAGTAAGTAAAAGGCTCATGAATTTTATTTTCTTTGAACTTGCATTATTGTTAAAAAGAATTTTTATATTTAAAATTGACAAAAAATTGTCATTAAAACTTTTATCACAAAGTCATTTGTGTTTTTCTTTCTAATAAGTATTTTTTTAAATATGTTGAATTTTAATGTTACCATCCTTCATAAATACAAAAGGATGGACACAAATTTACTGTGTATGAACTAGCGATTAAAGCACTTCTAAGCATTTTTGTCTCAGTGAATTGTTTTCTCGTTTAATTAAAGTAGTATTTTTTATATCTAAATTGTGATCAGTGAGGAACTAATGCATTTAATGTGTCGTTTTGTATAATATCCCTTTTGTTTTCAAGTAATTTTTTATTTAAACTTCTTGAGGTTTCTCCAATGTATTCTTTCTGGCAATCATTATGGGTGATAGAGTAAATTCCTCCTTCAAGTTTTAGCTTATTATTTTGTTTTGTATTGAGTAAGTCTTTTATCGTTTTAGACATATTTGTGACAAATTTTATGTTGAGTTTAGATAAATTCTTTTCAATTTTAGTTGTGATAGTGTCAGTGGGTAGAATAATATATGTTTTAATTCGTTTGGGTTTTTATTTTGCAATATTTTATGAGCCTTTTGTTTTGCATTGAATATGAAATGGGATATTTGAGGAATTTGAAAGTATTTTCACTGACTATAAAATTTATTTTTATGAATATTTTTTCTTCTTTCTATCTTTGTTTTTTTCATAAATATGTTGAATTTTAATTTTACTACCCTTCATAAATAGACAAAATATGTAACATTTTTTTGTTGGAGTTTGTCCAATAGGCACTGTGATCAGAAATAATCAATTTTTTTCAAAATTACTTTTTATATTACTAAGTACTTCAGGTCATGAAAATTTAAAAAAAATTTTTTTATTAATTTTAAAACAATTAATAGGGTGATTCAGATTGTTATCTAAATTCATTATAAATTGATCCCCTATGGAAGCCAAAAGAAATATACTTATACTATGTGATTTCTTAAAATTTAACAAAAAATTTTGTTTTTTTAAGCTCATAATCTGTAGTGCTTAATCAATAGTAATATATGAAAAAAGAACTCTAGATTATGAACTTCAATTTTTTAAAACAATACTGTTTTTTTACATTGACTAGCATTATTAAATAAACAAGATATTACATAAACAATTCAAATCATTGAAAAAAATGTTGCAATTTTGGATAATTGTCAATGTCAAAGAAATAAATGATTACCCTAAGAAAAATGTTCCACTGAAAAAAGTAACATCAGATTAAAATGAACATCTGATATTTATTTCTAATTTTGGAAAAATGGCAAAAATAATATGAGTAAAGCAGGGGGAAAGAGTTAAATCATTTATAAGAGACATCAGTTTAGCCATTGAACATAACGCAATTGTTTAATTGATGTTTGTAGATATTTGCTAAGCAGTGTATTTAATTGCGTTATGCTTGCGGAATTCATAACAGATTATTTCAAAAATGAATTTGAAAAAAGTACATCATAGAGATAGAATTCTCCTACAGAATGTCCTGAAGGAAAGCAAGAAGAAAGGACTAAACATGAATTTCAAGAAGACTGAATGCATGGTTTTCAGCAAAAGAAACAGCCTAACAGGCAAATTACAAATTGGAGATACCAAAATCAAACAGGTGCAACAATTTAGATAGCTGAGAAGTGTTTTAACAGAGGACTGTTAATATGTAATATCAGTCCTCCTAGTAGTGCTGGACTATCTTCTCACAAATGTAGAAGAGACTTGAAACAACAGAAATGTGGTTTCCCAGAAGGATGTTGAAAATACCATTGGCTGAACATACGATCAACTATGAAGTTCTAGAGACAATGGAAACAAAAAGGACACATGCTTAAAATCAGGTTGATATTTCTAGAGCACATAATGAAGAAAGAAGGCTTGGAAAATTTTATACTCACAGGAGAGATTGAAGGTAAGAGAGACAGAGGAAAGCAATGTATAACCTACCTGGTGAGCTTCAGTAAAGGGATGGCAGAGCAGATTTTGGAAGAGATGGCAAAAAGACAAAATTTGTTAAGAGCTACAAAAAACAGGAAATTGTCAAAAGCCAAGATTGCCAATGTCCTGAAGGAACATGGTACATAGAAAAAAAAAGTGTTACTAAATTGAAAACCTGCAGGAATTATTTGACAAAAATCTTTATTATGCATCATTTCAATATGAAAATTTCTGCCATGTATTTAGAGATTCTTGATAAAATAGAATATGTTGTTGGTCCTGGCCTGGTATCTCAGCTTTGATCACTTTTCCACCATTGTAACATGGCTTCCCTGTGACTTTTTTTTATAAATAGTAATTGTTTTGATGAACTTTCCTCTATGGTACCTAGATTTTATGAATTTAAGTGCAGTACTAGATTAGTGTATGATGCTAATCATTTTTTCTCTCATACTTTTGGAACTCCCTTCTGGCTTTTTGCTACCCAGTCAAGTTTGTTCTTCAAATATTTAAATGCAATATCAATCATTATCTTCTTAATTCCTGTTCTTGTATTGTTTACACTAATTTTATATCTTGTTTATGATGTGACCCCCTTAAAATTAGCTTCAAAATTAGGTCTTCAAAAGTTACATGATACACAAGTATATATGGTAAATTAATTCCCATGTTTTATAACTAGTGTTGCTATTGGAAACCATGACATCAGTAGTCAGTACTTAAACTATAAGTATAGCATATATATATATATATATATATATATATATAAGCATGACAAATTATTTTTTGGCTGTTAGTAAATTACATTTACTGTAAGAAGTTGCCACATTGAAACCTCTATCAAAGATAAATTATTTTGAGGTGTCCCTGAGAGCAGGGGTGTAGCTAGAGTGTATATCACCCAAGACAGAGTGTATACCACCCAGAGTAGAATGTATGCCACCCAGGACACTCTTACAAAAAATACAACATATTGTACAGTGACTTCTGCTCATATATAGGGTGTGATGTGTAAATTGTCACCATTTTATATTTTTCATTTTGTACTATCATGTTTGTTTTTTATTTTGTTGACGGCATAGTAGAGTAAGGTCAGTTGAAAACCATCTTTGAGAAAAAGAGCACTATGATGCAATTCACTCTGCCAGAAATTTTGAAACAGCATGCTGTACTACTTGACATTCAAACTGGAAGCTCCAATACAAACATTTCAGAGTGTTTGGGTATCAATCTGAGGACAGTGCAGAGGATTCAGAAAGAGTTGGATGAGTCTAATGGTGATTATGAAAGTATACAGCTCAGAAAATTCACTCTGATCATTCTGATAAGAAAAGAACTCCCAAATTTGTTGGTGAGGGCCTCAGACTCAACACAGAGGCCTAAGTGACTTGAGGTGGTAGTGCTGTCCTGTGTCAAGAAGGTAGTTGCTGGAATACCCTATGTCTGGTAACTGGACACTACACCATGTCACACAAACAGAACCCAGTCATGGCTGTCAGACAATTTTTGTGACCACATTACCCCTTACATCTGGCCACCTAACTCCCCAGACTGCAACTCCATTGATTATTATGTGTGGGATGTAGTTGACAAAAGCCCAACAAAACTCCTTGTAACACCAAAGATGAACTGAGGGTAATGATTATAGCAGTATACACCAACCTAAACAAGGAAACATCCAGAAAAGATGCAGAAGATTCCAAAGTCATCTGGAGGCTGTGGTTGAAGGCAACATTAATTTTATTGTATAAATTTCCTCTTTAGTATTTCAAGATATTTTTGTGTAATTTTGGTAAGTTTATCTGTTAAGATGAGATGTCAGTGTAATTTTCATTTTTGTGTAATTTAGACAAGAATTTATCCATTGCACTCCTTATATATATATATATATATATATATATATATATATATATATATATATATTAACTATTAACAGCCCCAAAAGACAAAAATAAAGAAACACATACCCTCAAAAGAACTTCTATCAAGAAAATAACTGCAATTTATATGATAACAACCAAGATGTGTCTCCCATAATCAGTGATTCTGCGACATTAAAAGAATGCAACCCTGGCTCCATTCACAGATTTCACATTATTGAAAATGATAAAACAGCCCTGAATACATAACTGGATAATGTTTATTCTTCAGTGAAGATAACAATTGCTTAAATACATATGCCACCATATTTTAAGTTACTCAAAATTGAAATGGTCCTTCAACTGTAAATAGTATCCTAAAATTAAAAAACACTTTTATTTCAATACAGCCTATGCAGCAGACCCAAAATTGCATAAAAGTGTTACCCGGGGTTAGCCCCCACTCTGCAGTCTCTACCTATATTACTGCCTGAGAGATCACTTCTTTTGTTGTGTAAGAACTTTACCTGTGCATTCACTGAACATCTGCACTTTAAATAATCTTTGCATTGCTGCAAAAAAGGAATTTTACCTAATGTTTACATTATTTTTGGTAATTTCTCTTCATTGGTTCCCGTACAGTCACCAAAGTTAAGCAACATCAAGCCTAGTCAGTGGCTAGATGAGTGACTGCTTGGGAATACCAGTTGCTGTAATGGATAATGATTCAGAATTATTAATTGGAATGCCAAGTTTCAATTCCCATTGGGTTCATTACATTCACTTATGCACAAATACCTTGGGAAAGGTATGAATCTACCTCTTCTTCTCCCAACTATGGGTTAATTAGTAAGACCTCCCCCCATACACACAGACAAATTCTTACAATCTAAAAATATCTTCTGACTTTAAATAACTTGCAAAGAGCTGATAAGCCATAGAAAATGAATGAATCAATCAACATAATTTCTTTTGTACTATACTCTTGCTAAAAGAAATTGCATGTATTTAAATATTACATCCATTAAGTTTTAATAAATGTTATTGCTGAGTTGATTCAGAGTTAGCACTAACTCATTTGAACCCCCAAAATAGAGGAAGACTGTTGAGGCCCCTAAATGGGTGGACTTTAACATTGCTCTGGGTGCTTTAGCCACTTGAATACATCTAATTATTGAAATCACTGAATACATCTAATGATTTAATGCTGTTTAAGGTAAGTCAATATCTGTTTGTAAATCAATAGTTTGTTACTTAAATTATTTGATGTGATATTAAAATAAAATATAAAAAAATATACTTTAAATATATTCATGCTGTACCTCTGGTTTCACGAAATCCTCAAACCAAATGTTTTTATCAATGCTAAAAATAGAATATCTCAGTACCTAAAGAACAAAAAATACTCTCTAGAGTCAGTTCTCGGACAATGAACAGAGATGACAGAAAATGTCTTCAGTTGCCCAATGCAAAAACAACCTACAACCACTTCAAGATTCACAGCTTCCTGACAAGAAATTAATTCTTGCTACCACTCATTCTAAATGGTAACTCATTAAGGAACAGAACACCTTTTTTTTGTTCACCCTGTACAAATCCCAAGAGCCACTTGAGGTAGAGCCTTACAGAGTAAGAGGCACAGTTTATGGGGATATATGGGGAAGATAAAGGTTAACACTAGACTTGAACAGATTAAGATTGTAGTGATTGGGGGAGCATCCTCTTGGAAGTCAGTTGCACAAAACAGTGGTTCATGGAAAGAAGCTGCTCGAGTGGAACTTACATCTCACTAATGGAATACAAAGGCAATGAGGGTGGTTCGATACAATGTGGCATGTTGGAGCTTAGCCATAAAGGTTAGAACTACTGAAACTAAGGAATGTAGTTTGTCTTATTACTTTCCATAGAAATAGCAATAGAACAGTGAGAGACTTGTAACATTTCATCTGTGAGAAAAGGGTTGCAAGATCGAACATAATTTATCACCCACAAGGATGCAGAAACATTTTGGACTCTGTCAAGACTGGAAAGTGAAGACTGGACAGCAATACTCCATTTTCAGGTGGATCTGGGTCTTGTAAAGGTAGAAGGTAGCAGGAGGAGTCATGTACTTACTGGAGTGATACAGAGAACTAGCTATTTTTACAGCATCTTTACTGATGGATTGTATGTATGAATTCTGGGTTGATTTTAAGTCCTAACAGGTGCTCAAGGCATGGGGGTCTCCCTGAATAAACCCCTGTTTATTGTGATCTGTGAAAGTTCTGTGTCTGTTTGATGATGATGGAATTCAAGGTACTGAATGTAACCAGCCTGTTTTTCCCCCACTGAGCCTTTAGGGCTAGATCAGAGGAGAGAGCAGTTACCAAGCTCTGGTCATCTAGAGACTTGGAAATGTATCATCAGCTTAGATATTCAAAAATGATCAGCAAATCATTTATATAACATACAAAGAGGGTTGAACCAAGAAGTGAACCTTGAGAGACACCTGCATTGATCACTTGGACCTTGGAGAACTGTCTGTTAACAATTACCTTCAAGGACCTATCCATTTGGAAGGACTCTAGATAGAGAGCTTTTGCAGTAACCTTTTATGCCACATCTTTGAAATATCTTGTGTGATCATCCCTGAGATGTATTTGTTGCCTAGTGCTTCACTGATTCTGTGAATAATGGCAGTTAAGATATCAGCAGTGAACCGAGTTGATGGAAACCTGTATTGTATGTTGCTCAAGAGGTTGTCCCTATTGATGTGATCAATAACTTTCTTGTTGTTCAAAAATTTTAATGAGGCTGAGCAGCACTCACCCACATCCTTAAAAACAGGGCATACACTTAACATCTTCCACAGACTTGGGAAGGATTTCTCCTTCAAGTAGTGGTCAAATAATTATATAAGATGGAGGAAAACTTGAGATTAATATTCTTAAGCACAGCCACATTTTATTTGAACCAGTAGTTTCCTTAGGGTCAAAATTCTTGATAAGTCTTGAGACTTCCTGGGCTTTAATAAAAATTATTAATGGGATTGTGCTCAGTGAGATGGGTGAAGTTGGGGAGGGATGGCCTTTGTCATCTAATTTTGAGTTAGGGGCAAAGATTGTGGCAAAGAGATTTGCCTTATCTGACAAGGATGAGATAACCTCGGGGCTATTTATAATAGTAAGCATTGACACTTTGCCACTATTCAGAATTTGGTTGGGGATTTTCTAGAACTCCCAGCACCCAAGTTGTTTGCTTTCAACCTTGGTCTAGACTGCTTGTACATAGTGAAACTTTGTATTTTCTAGAACTCTCTTGCAGTTCTGAATGCCACAAGTGCCCTGCTACATCATTCCCTGTGAGATTCTGGTACTTCTCCAGAACAACATCTCCATGATCTTTAGTTTATATGGATGCAAAGTCAACCCACTGCTGAATAAGTTATTTTTTCTATTTTAAAATAAAAACTGTTTTCTTTAGATACCAGTTGATTAATCCTTGAATTAATCAAATTTCTTCAGATAAAATTTTTATGTTGATTATTTTTTGGGGAAGATTTTAAAAATCAGAGATTCACTTTTGCTGTATGACTATCCATCATAGTGAATGTAGCATTGCAGCTCAAACCAGACACCAGGTTCATTCTCATGGTGCAGCTTCTTCCAGTTAAATGCCTGTTGCTTAAAAATAATCCTTCAGCCAGATCATCAGCCATGAATTAAAACCATGAGAATTTGTATCAGTAAGCAAATTTTATTCTCAGGTTGTAACCTACTGCTTTAGATGAGCCAAGCAGAGATGAAGCATAAGTGAGGGGAGGAGTGAACAGTCTAATGGGCATCTTCCCTTTTGTTTTGATCTCAAGATGATCTTCTCATCACTCTGCCTTTTTCATGGATGGTGACAACTGTCTAAAAGAGAACATTGTTCTTTGTCTTGTCATTTTTGTCTAAAAAAGTAATTTATCTTCATTCAATGACCTCCTTTGTCCAAACCACTTGCCATATACTTGTGAAGTCCACTTCACTTACCAGGAAAATAAATGTCCAAAATCATTTTTCTGATAGGTCAGCTGTTTTCCATTTAACAATATATTAGCTGACACTGATATAGCTACATGAATGCGAATTTGTGCAAAGATAAACACGGTGTGAAATGATCGATAAATTCTGGCCTTTAAATAATATTTTAAAATTATCAAGGTAATAGAAAGGTCATCCTCTCTAGTTTGATTGACCCAAACTGACTTGTACTGTGAATAGTGGGACTATTCAGGACAACTTCCATTTGGTATGCCTGATCATTGAAAAATTCAACACTATATATGCCGAGCATTGAGATTCATCATATATGCTCTACATTAGTTTTCTAGATCAAATGTATATGCAACAGGATGATAAGATTGAATTCTGGAAAGTGGCAAGTGTTAAGAAAACCTTTCTGACTTTGAAAAATGTGCACTCAGACAAGGGGGAAGGCCAATTAGGAAGGAAAGTTGGCAGCTTTCTTTAGTAAAATATGGTTAAAGGTAGGTGAATGTTGTGCATTTGTGTTGAGTGGAAGGTGTATGTTTGTGTTGAGTGAAAGGTGATGATTTCAGCTGTATATGAGGATTTTGAGCCTCTAAATTGTTCATGTCAGCTCAAGCATATACTAGGTTAGATTAGGGTAATTTTTTTTTATATAGTTAGTTCTGTTATTTTAATTATCCATTTTATTTTTGTCTGCTACAGTTTTGGAATCCCCAAGACCAGATCCCTCAAAGCTTTAACCCTTTGAACCCTGACTACCACTTTACTGGTGATAGAGAAAAGTGATGTAATGCCCAACCACCGGATGAAAAGTGGTAGAGAAAAATGACTTAATGCCAAGCCACTGGTTGAATGGTGGGTAAACACTTGTAACTATTTTTCTATCTACCATGAAACATTACATACCAATTATTTGTGAATTTTGACTCAGGAGCTCAGGGAGAAGGGTTAAAATTGTTCAGACATACAGAACTCAAAGGGTTAATATGAAAAGCCCTAATGCAGAAACACAATCAAGCAAAGAATAGATACTACGCTCTTTACCTACCTCTCCACAGTGCTTTAATGTGGGGTGCCCATATACATATATATACAAAGGTCAGTTAAAAAGTTCATTGGCTAACCAAGATATAAATGTAAGTAGACACATCAGTTTGTACACTAAAAGACATTAGAGTGGTGGCACCTGTTAGGATCTCAGCTATGGGCTGAGTATGAACCCCAAAACAAAACACTATGAAACTATAAAAATACATTTATATAAAAAATTACCAACAATACTGATTAATAGTAAAATTACCATCAATACATTTTATCTATAATTGAAGACATACAATTACATTCAAAATATATTTAGTTCAAGCCATAAAATTGTGTTCAAAATATTTCAATTTCAGCATTAATTAACACATAAAGGCTGATATACCTCTAAACAAAATCAACCAACCAACATTCAAGTGTACTAGCATTGACCAGCTGTTGTATTCTGGTACACTTGCTTGTCTTTTAGTGTACCAACTAGTGTGTCTACTTCCATTTATATCTTGGTCAGCCTATAAACTTTCCAGCTGACCTTTGTAGCTCAAAGACAAAATTACTGTAACTCTTTGACCACTTACAGACTGGTGTTGGTATCAGTGACATTGTTATATTAAACATTTGGTAGGGAGAGAAAGAAATAATGAGAATTAGATTTGAACAACATTTATTGTTGGTATGTCATACAGAGATGTTGAAGGATGTTTGGAATGTCCGTTTCAGTGGCTGATCATCAGTATGGCGATTGGGTGTAAGGGAAGTCCTGAGAGTTGACCTAATTCTTGTGTGGTTTTGGTGTGAGGTCACAGAATATGGTTGGTGCATGTTGGTTGATTGATGTCATAGTGGTAGGCCAGTTTCATTAGTTGGTAGGCCTGTTCTATGGAACAGGGGTGATGTTGAATTGGACTGGTTGGCAGGCCAGTTCTATTGAATGGGGGTGACATCAGATTGGTGTGGTTTTGGTAAACTTGTTCGGTTGAGCAGGGCCACGGTGGTAACTGCAAAGGGAATGCTTTGTTAACAAGTCGAGTAGGCCAAGCTGACAGCAGTGGGTTGTCCAGGTGACAATGTGTTATTGGATTGGTGTGGTTGGTAGGCCCTTTCTGTGGAATGGGACTGCCGTGAGAGCTGCAAGGGAAGGGAATGCCTTGTACATGTCAGTTATGCCAAGGTGACAGCAGTGGGTTGCTGAGGTGTTTGCGAGTGTTAAAAGTTGGGAAGAGTCACAAATCTGACTTTGCCAATGCAGAGGATGCAAGTGTTAAGAGTGGGGAGAAGCTGGACACCCAAGGTAGCCACAAGTCCGGGAGCAACAACAGTCAGTGAGAAGAGTGGTTACATTGAGAGGCGACAGTGATGATGACAGTGGTGGTTGCAGCAGCAATAATGTCCTGCATGCCAGCCTGTTGGGCTGCAACTGGCTCTGGTCATTCTCAGAGACCTGTTTTTTCTGGTGGGAATGATTGTAATTGGCCACTGCTGGGGCTCGCTTCATAGACCGGACGTGATGCATGTAGCCTAATGCACAGAAAACGAACTTTGTTATTTTGTTCTCTGCCTTCATGGTGTTCATATACAGCCAGCAATCAAAATGAATCAGAAATAGATCTAAATGCGACAGAGTATAAAAACATTCAGAGGTTTGCTGATGTTTGGTGATGCCTGGGGCCAACTCCTTGATTGTATGCTCCTAAGATTCAAGTAGTGGGGCTTACAGAGCCTAGTACTGAGAAATGTTAGAAAGGAAGACATTTTAAATATGTCAAAACAGATGAAACACAAAATAAATGCTTTATTCAAATTAAATATAAACTAAATTTTAGTGGATGCCCTTCCAATATGGATGCTTGGGCCGTCACATACTCTGCCCTCCCCTCTGTAACTAGTTGGTATTCATCCAACTTTTCCTCTTTTGTGCAATGATAAAGATGCCACCACAGAGTTTGAATCCCCAGGGCTAGGTATCCTATATAACTATGAGTAATAGAAAACAAATATTACACTTTAATTCCAGTAGGAAGGCTGGAGGGTTTGCATCTCTTCAAATGTTTACACCTTGAATAAAGTATTTTAATATGTAGGTAGATGCAGCCTGGCTTAGTATAAATAACAGAATGGGCAAACCAAGTTCAAATTCAAACTTAGATTATTTTGTACAGGTCACCTACCTCTCAAATTTATATTTAATACAAAATACCACAAAATAAGAAACAATAACATTATATTTTATATATACAAATAATACAATTGTTAAGAATAATTACTCAGAGTTTTTTAGCTGCGTTTCGAAGTTCAGTAATGTCACTTGAATGAATTAAAATATTTAAAATGTTCTTTCAAAACAATGTCTTTTAGTAGTTGAGGTTTTCTGAAAATATGTATGAAGCTGAATAAGCTCTGTGATCCACTTTTTGCACAGATTTTCACAAAAATCAACACTGATAAGAAAGTGGTAGCAAGATGCCAAAATTTATTTACTTTAGTTTTCCCTATGTTTTGTTTCATCATCATGTATCTTGATAACCCTTTTCGTTACTGGCATGTCCTGATGGTTAGTAGTAAAGTGCATATAACTGACCACTTGTATCCGAGTATGCCGATCTGCTGTGGCGACTAGTTACAGATGCCAGCTCAAGCATTTTTGTGTTTCTTCAATACTCACAAATCCAACCTGTGGTTTATACTGCAACTATACTGAATGGACCTTAGTTACAGTTTCTGGGAGAGAGCGCATAATCTGGAGTGATCAGTACAAGGATTAGTACACTCAAACTCTCGGTCACAATATTTTATGACCGTGCTAGTACAACCATCAATGGCTTCTGCACATTTCTGCCTACTAAATTTCATTCACAAGGCTTGGATCAGCCTGTTTTACAGGCACTTCCCAATTGTGCTGCATGCTGAAATCGTCTAACCACTCGGTCAAGTGAATGAGTGATTTGACTTATAATCAATAAAATGAACTTTCAATAACTCTGATAGAATTTAAAACTGCAATTTATTTACATTTACTTTTTTTACACGGTAATGTTTTTGTGTGTGAAAATGTGTGTGAGTTAAAGTACTGCGAAAGTATCTTTTCGTGGAAAGACCAATCCCATGTCATGGAAGACAAAATCACTTTTTAGTTTTTATATCTTTTTTTTTTTTTTTTTTTTTTTTTTTTTTTCATGTATGTGTGTGTGTCATATGCCCTTCGAGTGCCACTTTTAACTTATAGCGCTGTTACTTCTGACTACAGTCAGTCAGCAAACTAAAACAGTTACACTGCGAGTACGGTTCTTATTTGTCTTTTAGTTTTACGACTAAAAATGAGCACAACCAGTTACATTTCAAATATAATTCGGAAGAAAAGAGATGGTGAGGAATTAACCAAAGAGGAAATCGAAATTTTCGTAAAAGATATATCCAGCAAGAAATACGTAACGGAAGCCCAGATAGGTAGGGGGTGTATATTTGTTGCCTAAAACTTAATTTAAGAACAAAATAATTTACCTTTCAGCTGTTATGAAATGAATGATTTATTGAATTCTTCTTAATCTTTTCTTATTAGTGATTTTTTTAACCTTTTTGTGTCGCTGGTGTTAGTAAAAGCTTTTTCTTTCTTTTCTTTTTTACCTTTTTTTTTAAACTAAAGTAAACTAAAAAAAAATCCTTTCTTTTCTCTTAATAACGAACGACAAAAAGATTTTGACGATAAAATTTTATGTTTACTTTACTTATGTTTTGCGCATTTCTTTTTTTTTTATCGTGTATATTTTTTAAACGAAATTTTGGAGTTACAAACTATTCTTTTATTTCAACACTTTTTCATAAGTACTTCCACGAAAAAATCGCAAAACATCTCATCGGCGTCACCGTAATGAAAACATGCTCCAAAAAAATCGTAATGAAAAGAAAACAGTTTTATCATCGTCAAAATCTTCGTTAACTCATTACTAAGACTAAGAGGGAAGCTCAAAGTATTTTTTTGAAAATTTAATTAAATTTTTTACTCCTTTTTAAAACATTTGAAATTTTGATTAAAATTAAAAGCTTGTTTTTCTTGCGTCAGCGGATGGACTATTTTTTTAGCATCGCAAATTTTAGCGTCTTTTTTTGCAGTTTTTAAAGAAAAAACAAACCCTAGCTCTCTAAAAACGGTAAATAATGTTTGAAATTTCTTAGAAATTATGCATAAACAGTAAAGAAAGATAGTAATTTGTAGAAGAATTAGATTTTATATCGCGAAGAACTGAAAATTCTTGGAAACAAAAGTGAAACTAACGAACGTTTCCTTTAAAAATCTCTTCAAGTTTTTCGCAACTTGAATTACGTGGAAAATTTCGTTTCGTTTGTTAAAACTCGTTCTTTTTTGTTTTTTTAATAATTAATTGTGCCAGAAAAATGTGTCATCTATTTAAAAAAACAAAAAAATAATACACAATAAAAAATATTGAACGTGCACTTTGTAAACAAACTTGTAACAATTTTCTTTTAACGACAACAGGTGTTTCTTACGCGTATGCAAAATGTAAACAGAAACTTAAACAATATTTTTTGTGAAAATACTATTTTCATCTGCTTTTTATGGATGAGTAAAAAAATATTTTAATTTACTCAGGTTGTCATGCTGGTTAGAAAATAAAAACTGACAGATTTTTTTTTTTTTTTTTTAGTTAAAAAGTTAAAAATTATTGAACTTACTTTAACTTTATGAAATGTATGATGTTTGAAATCCCTCAGAATTTTTTAAAGAATGTCTAAGAAAAAAAGACAGGTTGTAACTTAAAATTTTATTTTTAAACAAATTTTGGCATACAGTTTCTAATTTTCTAAATTTTTTTTTTATACTGAGTTAAAAAAAATACTAATTATTAAGTCATTGAACTGAGGCTTCGTTTATCATAATTTCCAAGTTTCAAATAGGGACAGGTATTTTTTTAACTTTTCTTCCATGTTTAATTTTCTTGTAAATTACTTTAACTTTATACAAGAAAAAAGATTTATGGCCCGGCATAAAGTTTTAAAAAATTTTTTAACGGAAATGAATATACAATGTTTAATGTTATATTTTAATTTGAATGTTTGACCATTTTTTTTTTAAATTCTTTTTAGTGTTTTTATTCCAACTAGATTTTTTTTGCCTTTCTTTTTCGCAGCTACACATTTCTGTAGTGTAAAAACTGATATATTATAAAATCTGGGTCAATTCACATGTTAAATTACTCTGGTTAAACTGTAACACCAAATAAATTTATTGCCTAAATATATTTTTAGTTGATTTTATTTTTAGGACAATCTTGATGTGCTGAATCGAAAAATAATATTCTTTATTTTTTTTTTATTTTTTTTTTTTTTTCAGCTTTGCTCAATCAGGTCAACTTTTTGTTTGAGCTTTGGCTACAACATGTTGTTTTTTTAGGTTTTTGTTTGTTTTGTCATGTCCATCAAATTATATGCAACTTATTTCACACAATACAATAAAACTATGTTAATTATAAATTTATTTTTAACCCATCAGACGTATTTTCAGCCAAATATAGCTTCATAATTATTAAAACATGCCTCCAAAATATTTATAAACCAAAACACGCAAGAAAGTGTTTACATCTCAAAACACACCAATTACTGTCTGTACAATACAAAACCATATGATAAATATAAATCAGAAAGGTTGTTTTATTAGTCATTATAATTTAGGTCTACTGCCAAAATATTGTGCAGACACAGTAGTATGTATACCATGTCACTTTTTAGGGCCAATTAGGAATAACTAAAGTTATATAATTCCGGAGTCAATTTCTCAGGAATAACAGTATAAAAATCATGATGTTTGATCTCAACGAAAGAGACTCTCAGATTCCACTAAGGGCCATGTCACTCTAATTGCTGATATTCAAAACCTCATTCACTTCCACACACACTATCAAGAAACAAATTAGCAGCTTGGTAACCAAGATCAAGCTTGGGTGCCATACATGGTATGTAAGACATGTACAGAGTATCTGCATTGGTGGACCAAAGGCAAGAAGAGTTGTCTGAAATTTGGAATTCCTATGGTTTGGAGAGAGCCAACAAACTATAGCACTGACTGCTACTTCAGTGCTATTGATGAGACTGGGATCAATAGAAAGAACCGAAGCTTCCTCAGGTATACTGATCTTCAATCAGCATGTTGTCCTGTAGCTCAAATTCCAATATCTGTCTTTGGAGAACTTCCTGACATTAGTGAGAAAGATTTCTCAAGTGTTCAAGAAGAAAAAGAAGTGGTTTTTGACAATGATGCTCCACATCTTTTTTCCCAAAAGGAACTAAATGATCTCATTCACAATCTCAGCTTCTCAAAGGATTAAAGGAAAAAAAACCTCTTCTCTGACAGTGCTCACATCATCTTCTGCTACAACAGGCATTAAGAGTATCTCTGTTTTTTCTCTGAAGAGATGAACTCGCTGTACTGTACAGATATTGTGTAGCTTCTGCACAAAATTGGAGCACCACAGTATGAACCCGAAGATTGGAAGACTGTTCATTGACAGCGAAAAACAATCACTGAAAAGTGTTTAGCTGCACAATGGCAACCAGTTTTCCTCTACACCCCTCACTCACCCAACTACACTGAAGGAGTAATATGAAGCAGTAAAGTATGTTCTGGAGAAAATTCTTTATGATCAGCATGAGTGGTTTATTAGCATTGACCTGAAGATGCTGAATTTTTTGTTGGGACAATGGTAACTGTTCACCAAGTATCCATGCTTTTTGTGCATGTGGGATAGTAGGGACACTGCTCAGCATTACACGCAAAAGGACTGGTATGTTGGGGAGGAATTGATGCCTTGCAGAGTAACAAACCTCATCAATAAGCCTCTGATGGACAGAGACAGGATACTTTTCTCACCGCTGCACATCAAGCTCGGCTTGATCAAGCAGTTCACCAAAGCTCTGGACAAGGATAGTGGCTGCTTCACTTGTGCAAGGCTTCCAGGATTGACGATGGAGAAGTTGAAAGCTGTCATCATTGATGATCCTCAAATCCATCAGCTCATCAGATATCCAGAGTTTGAAAACTCAATGTACAAAGTGGAACTGGAAGCATGGAAGGCTTTTGTTCTAGTCCTGAAGAACTTTCTTGGCAATAACAAGGCCAGGAACTCTGCAGAACTTGTCATCAATATGCTGACTGCTTTCAGAAATCTTGGATGCAACATGACCATCAATATACATTATTTATTCTCACATATGGATCAATTTCCTGAGAATGTGGGATCAATGAGAGTGAACAGGGGAAGAGATTTCATCAGGACATGAAAGAGATGGAGACCAGGTATCAGGGATGCTGGGATGCATTCATGATGGCTGATTACTGCTGGACTTGAAGAGACATCTGCCACTGATCATTCAAGAAGTTCAAACCCTGAATTTTGAACTATGATGACATAACATGCAATTTACATATAGTTACATCTATCAATGTAAACTATTCAATTTATTGAATCAATGTTTGTAACATTTAATTAATAAATTGTGTTAGAAAACAAGTTTTTTTTTTCTCTTAAAAACTTATTTTCTATGAGAAATATTAACAAAATTCAATCATTAATGTCACAAGATCGGATTTTTAAAAACTCAACATAGCACAAAAACATGACCTGATTGAGAAAAATGGAGCAAGCAAAAAATTATCCTTAATCATTTGGAAAAATATAGACAACTTAAAAAATGCATTTTTGTTGCCCATTATCATCAACGGTCATCAATTTTAGTACAAAGCCAGTTTCCAGTTTGTTTAGTTAGCATTTTATACTTTTAGTTTCATTTACTATTAATTAAATCCTATTCAAATCTTTCCCTCTTTTAAAACTTCATTTTTCTCAAAATAATAAACACTAACTACCTGAGAAAATGCATTTTCCTGTAACGTTCTGTTATTTGACTTAACTGAATCTTTCTTCTAAGTGGCTTCAGTACTCTTTTCTTTGTTTGGAATGAAAGCTTTCTGTTTCTTAATACTATGCTTAGCTTTTGGAATTCATCTTTGCTATTGTAATATACCTTCGGTATCTCATTTTCCATCCCCTGTTGATAAAACACTTCCTATTTTTAAATTTTTGTACTCACTTGATTTTGGTATCCCCAATTTGTAATTTGCATGTTTGGTTATTCCTTTTGCTGACAGCCATATATTTTGTCTTTTTACATTTGATGTTTAGTCCTTTCTTCTTGCTCTCCTTTATTACCTTCTGTAGGATTTCCTGTAGTTAACTTTTCTGTGTCTGCTATCAACACTGTGTCATCTGCATATCCGATGTCAAGATTTTAGTTTAGTGATTATCTAATAATTAAATGTACCCTGGGAATATTTTATAGAACAAGGATTAATGGTGGTGTAAAGATTACATGCAAAAAATAACTTACCAACTGAGTTGCAATATAAAGATAACATTTATTAAAACAAAATTAAGTAAATTGTATACAACAAAATGTTCTTGAATAAGTTATAGTGTGACTTACTGTTGGTATGTTTTAGTGTAAAGTGTTTCACAGCTCTTTTAGCTTCAGCATGGAAAGTTCATGTCAGCAGTTCCAAAAGTGAACCCAGAAGAAAAGAGGGAGTTACTTTAGCGTTCACATGGTTTTATATTCAAGCTGTTGCTGATACAGTGTTTATTTACTTATGACTGCTACTGCTACTAAAGGGTACTACAGTAGCCACCATTAATGAATCCTGGCCGTACTTCTAATTCTCTCAGGATTACTTCACTGTAAAAGTTGAATAGGTCAAGTCAGAAGATACATCCTTGTCTTTAGCCCCTTTCTATTTTTGTGTATTTACTGAATTCATTTTCTATCTATATGCAAGTGGTTTGCTCCCAGTATAAGTTCTGGATAACTCTAATATCCTTTTCAAATAACTCAAGCTTACCTAGCATTTCTAACAGTTCTTTGTAATATACCTTATCAAACTCATTTGCATAACCTATAAAACATAGGTATACATCCTTTTTCATTTGTATTTCTCTTTCTAGTAGCCTTCTGAGCATGAATATTGCATTCCTTATTCCATTATCTTTAACATTTTTCTTGTCCTATATTTGATCTAATTCTGCTGTGTGCTCTAGTCATCAGAATTCTGATAAGTTTTGTTATGTGGCTCATTAGGCTGATTGTCCGATACATTTTCCATTTGTTTACATCTGGCTTCGTAGGCAGCGCTATGAAAATGGATCTACTTAGGTCTTCCGGCATATCATCACTTACATACATTATACTCCAAGGTATTTTATTTTATTTCATTCACATAAAAGAATATGGCTCTTATAACAGATAATTCAATTTTGTTTCTCCCTTCTTATTAAAAAGTAAAAAAATTACTTCACTTTATATCAGCGGCTATTTTAATTTATAAAAAGCAAACCCAAATTGTAAAAATATTATCTGCCCATCCAATATTTTTTGAACTCCTTCAATTTTCATTGATTTTATTTAAAAAAATCAACTATTTTAATAATTATTTTCTGGCGATTTATTACACCAATTAAACATGTTAGTTTAATTTGATATTTTTCTCTGAACAACTGCTTAGTAGATTAAAGCATATGTTGGGAATTTGGTGTCATAGTAATTGTGAGTTCAGGGTAGAACATAATTAAGATCAGTAGAAACTATGCAGTACCAAAAAGAACAAGATAGTATAAACCTAAACATAGTCAGTACAACAAAAGCAATCTATCCCCATGTATTAAATAAAGGTCCCAGTTTGAAATAAAAAGTAAATAATACTTTTAAACATGTTCTTGAATTTTGTTATTACTGTTGCCTTTTGATCTAGAAAAGGGAAAGGTTAAAGTGAATAAAGACAAATCAAAATAAAATAGAATTGTAGCAATGTTAATGGTTTTGATTTTACAAGTAAATGAATAGATATCTGATGACCGGTTGGAGTAGGAATCAACTTCATGTTGATGTGAGAAGCCTTGCTAGCCAAGCTAGTAATTTGGATCTTATTAGCATACCAGAAGCACTCTGTAGTCTTCTTTTTTCTGTTCATATTTATTACAATAAATTGAATCAGCACCTATAAATGTCTGCATTTAAACTCTTGAATTTTAACTTTTAGAGTTTAAATAGTTTAAGCTGTTAAAACTGGGTAAAACCAAGAGCACTCCCTCCTGACCATCACTTGCTGATAGAACAAAGAAAACCCAGATGGTCTTGTTACAAAAAATCTTGGCCAAAATTCAGTAAAGGAATTTTCACATTTTTTAATACTACACTTCAACTATACCTTGATGTGGTAAAAAATTTGGCTGACCCTCTTGGTAAGTAATCAGAGGATGAAGTTACCAAATCACTTCCCTTGATCCTGTTACTATATACAAAGTGATTTGTAACCCAGTACCTGAAAGAAACATGTTTCTATAAATATACAGATACAAAACAGTTTCACACACTAGCCAGAGAAAGCAGTCATCCACAAGTAGACATCGAGTTAAGTATTGGATAGAGATGTAGTCAGTTAATCCTGTGGTTGAGTAGTTGACATCACTGCCACAATTTGCCACCCACTCTGATGATCAAGTTGAAGACTGGGAGACAGGCTTGGTCTGCAGAACCAAGATCAAAGTTCCCTGATTGAATTATTGAACCAACTATCAGACACCAGTCCAGAGCACTGTTGTAGTTTTTGTGATATGTTAAGAATAATGCTGGCATTTATTAATTCACAAACTGGCAGCAGTTAAGTAAACCACAGCACCAGAGTATTGGGAAGGGTTTAAACTGACCACAGTAACCCCTGCTAAAAATCTGTTAGTGTTTTAATAAATAAAAACGTGAACACAGAAAAGTAAACTTGTTATCTTATAAAGGGTTCTGTAGTGACCAGGTTAGCATGGTTACTACAACAATCCAATTCAGAAGAGAGAAACCAGTAACTTAAACTGGAATTCTTTAAAATAAATAAATAAATAAATAAAGCACACACTTAGACTGAAATTCCTGAAGAAAGGAAGCTGGGGTTTTGAAACTCAACCATAGTGAAGAAGCATTTTGACTGCTCAAAACAAATCAACGGCAGAAGAAAGTTTTAAGTTAGGAAGATATTTTCATTTTTCTCTTCTTGTAAAGGCTGTGCTCATTGTTGAGTTATATTATCTGGGCAAGAATTATTGGTTAAATTGTCTAAAATATGGAGAGATAAAATGGCAAAAGGGTCATAAGATATATTCCCAAGATTTATTGCAAAACTAGATGTAAGCAGCTCTAAAATATGTTTCCTTCTAAAAGTCTGCAGAATTAAAACCATGGTTTGTAGCTCTGAAGAAGGCCAAAAGATTTGGGACCAACAAAAGACAGATTGATAAAGGTAATTTATGATTATTCCGAAGGTGTTACATCTGAGTATCTATTTAGAAAGAAAGATGAGTGCAAAGTTATATAAGTTGGGAGGTAGGTTTAAAATGCAATTTGGGAATTTTACAAGCTCAGCCAAGGCTATCTGAGCTTTAATAGGAACATGTTAATCGGGAGAGAATGACACCTTTGCAAAATTAGCCAGTAGGATGCAAAATTTGACCAAAGTGTTGTATAAAGACACCAAATAGAAGGCATATGTGGCAGTACAAACTCATCAAAGACATTTATTGGTGCATCAGGTTTCAATAGTTTTGTATGAGGATATAGTGTGAAATGAAGCAAGAAATTATGCGGAAAACTGGGTATGTCAGAAGATGGTCATGGCAGAAGTAGTAAGGTGGTTGTATGCAGGTTTGTCAAAAATGTATGAAACATGGTTACATTAGGATGAATTGTCATGGAAAAGGAGAAAACTAGAAAAATGAATCAGTAGATAACAGGGTTTAGTTTTTCTGGGGTGTATTTTACAAATTCATGCCAGGTAGCTTGATGTGCTGGGAATGTAAAAGAAACAGGTATAGTGAGTTTTCTGTTAAACAAGGTCGCCTTGTAGTGACTTCCGATAAAATTAAAATATAAGTAATATATATTAACAAAAAAACATTAAGAATTAAAATAAGGTGTTTACCCTTTCCTTTAAAACCCTTATCACTCTCTCTCTCTCTCTCTCTCTAAACTTTTCTGTATATACTTCTCCCTCAACTAATGAGAAAGCAACCCTCAAATAAAAAAGAGGAAGAATAAAAGACTGAACCCAATCATAAAATAGTGTAAGTTTGTGGAACTAGAGTCTACTAATTTGTGACTGAAAACTGCCAAAAATCAGGGAGGCTCCACGCATAAGTTGCACTATATAAAAAAAATCGAAAAGAAAAGAATGCTGGAAAATAAAATAATTTTGGCCAATGAAAAATATTAACAGAAAGAAATTTTCAATGTTAGCTGAAACCAAGGTTCACACTAATAGTCCTGGGGGTCTAGTCAAAAGGATAAAAGCTCACAGCTCTGAGCTAGATGAGAAGGGATGGCAAGAGAAATCAGAGAACTTAGAGACATGACCACCAGAGAAACCAGCTGTTGAATACAGATCCAAAACGGACTTTCTCCCAATTGCTACCAAGATCGGACTTATAATGAACTTTTGTTATCTCAAATATCAAAGGACTTACTCCAATCTAAATCAAATAAATGAATATATATTATTTATTATTAGGTTGGTGCAAAAATAATGACATAATAATGTCGTTTTTTGACGTATTTTTAACGTCAAAAAACGACATTATTACGTCATTATTTTTGCACCAACCTAATATATACACTTGAGTCAGTTTATTTTATATCTGCAGTTCTGATAAATAAACACCAAAACATCTCGCTGGTAAATGACTGCATCCTACTCATATGATATGATTAGCATTAACCCAAATTTTAACTCCAAGGAAACTTCTTGTAAAAAAAAAAGTGACATGTTTAAATGCATTGTGAGTTTAGGGACTATGACGAAGAATGTTACAGAATGATACGTCATTTTGTCCGAAAGGTTATTGGAGACTAACAAGATATAAACCAAATTGTCCTTCCATCTTTTACCTGTTAGAGGTGTGGAAAGAGGTGTCATTACAAAAAAAAAAATGTCTCTCAAGAGAAAGGTAGAAAAGAAAGAAATACGGGGAATTAGAAAAAAAGGAATGTATATCACACAGAAAAAGTGAGAGAAGGTGGAGTTATGAAATAGCAAGAGACAAGTCAGACTAACTACAAAGCTAAGGGAGTGAGAAAGACAGATGTAAGGGTGTATGAACTCTTCAAGGATATGTGCAGTGAAGACGAAGAAGTATATAGCTTTATCTGACAGTAGTTTTTGTTTTTTGGGGTTTTTTTTCAGTGTGCCCATATCTCTAATGTGACAGAGGGTCAAGGTTTAAAGTAGGTTTAATAGCAATACCATAGAAAAATTGTCTAAGCCCCCCTGGGCACTTTCCCTTTTTTGACGATGCCTCAGACAATAAATTCAGCACCCTCCTGAAGGAGAGGTACTGGGGCTTGGGAAGCTTTAGCTAGAGTAAATTAAATACAAAACTTAAAAAAATGAAGTCGGATTCAAAGCAGTTGTTGAGGCTCTCAGATTTATAAGATAACCAAGTCAGATGGTCAAGAAATAAAGGTAGAAAGGGTAGTAAATAAATATCATGCAAAAAAGTGGCATGACTCCAAACTTGAAGTGACCTTTGTTATTAGTTGGTGATTGTAAAGGACTAGAGAGAGAGTACAGATCGAATTCGATCCACCCTTACTGAGGCTAGAAACAGAAAAATACCTCTGAGAATAGAATTTAGTAGAGATATTGCCATGTAAACCAGAAACTGTGGGAGTGCGACTGACCTGATGAAATAGGAAAGAAAGCACATAAGTAAAAGATGCTGGCAGAAGCCAACCAGTAATTGTAGATATGATGGGACGGAGATGATTCCTGCATGATGTTTGAATTGGTACTGCTTGAGGGAAGTTCCCCCGGGGCTTGGGAAGCTTTAGGCTCGTCGTGTCTGACAGGTTCGGGTGTCTATAAACGTTAAAACTTTCTGCGTGCCAATCGCCTGCTTGTTAAGTTAGCTGGACAATTTGTCTCAGAAGTGGACATCTAACCAATTGACAATTCCCTATTTACAAAATTCCATCATGAAAAGATAACCTGTTTTATTTTGAGTCCAGTTATTTCCCTTGTTGCTAAGAACTATTGACGCATCAGCACGGCACACATGAAAATATGGTGTAAATGATTAGCAGGCTTGTCTCGCTAGAACAGTTACGACCGACTAGTGAGTATCGTAGAGTACGATTCTTACTGGGTGCCCCGTACTTACGGCCTTGTGCCACATCTAAGCTACGTTTAGAAAATCACCATAAAAATAGTGGGATTATTTATGTATTTATTTATTTGTTAAATATTCTCATAAGAAAGTTGAATTTAAGAGCAATAATTTTTTTAAAAATAAAACTTACAGGAATCTCAGAACTAAATATGAAAAACAACATGAATTTTTAAAACAATAAATTTTCCGACCGATTGATCTAAAAAAGAAAAAAAATCGTGCAGACTGAGAACATAAAACAGCAGGTTTTCTTCTTTTTTTTTTTTTTTTTTTTTTTTTGCGAAATAAAACTAAAAAAGTGTATTTTTCCCTTTTAAATTGAAAGAAAAAATATAAATTAATGAGACTGAAAATTTATATTTTTTAATGTCTTATTTTTTATTATTTTCTTTTTTTTTAAAATGTCTTATTTTTATTATTTTTCTTTATATTCAATCTTTACAGCAGCCCGAGCTAGAAATAAATACACTTTTTCTTAAAACATCAAAAGTTCTTGGATCTCAACTTGATGTAAACATAGCCTTAGTTAATTTGGACATAACTTCTTTTTTTTTTAATTATTGTCTATGGATTGAGGAATTCCAGTTTAATTCATTCATTACATTGACTTACATGCTAATATCCTTGGGAAAGGTATGAATCCTCTTCTTCTCCCCCCAGCTATGCATAAATAGATTGGGTTCTATAGCCTTTGATGGCAACTGGTCTACCACAGAAAGAAATGGCAACCTACTGCAGGAAAAAATCTGCCTCATCAGTCATGTATCGAAAGATACATGATCGCCTAAGCATGTATCATGCACGGCTGACTGACTGTAATGATTAAAAGAAATGCAGTGTTGAAAAATTCAAAATAAATCTTTATATAAACAATAATAATGCATAATGCAGAAAGAAGGGTAAGGTGAAAGTTGAAGTTTCAAGTGTTCAAATGTAAAAATCCTGGTGCATACAAGAGATAGAGAGATAATGAATCCAGGAAGAAGTAAATACAGTCAACGATGAAATTATTCGTACACTTGTCACAGCTGCCGTTGGCCACTCCCAAACAGGAATGGATAGGACACTTTGACCATGATCATGACCTTTTCATCGTGCTCCCTACACACTATGTAATTTAATTTCATTTAGTTTTAGAATTGATCTTATGACTTTTTAGTTCCTTTAGTGTTACGAACCTAGTCATAATACACTTCCTAACCATTTTTGCACCATTTTTCGTAGTAAATCTCAGCTTATTTTTCTTCAAGATTTTTAGTATTTTGCAAGACTTGTGGGCCCTTCAAATAACATGGAGACTTCTCGCCAAATTTGGGGTTGGAGAGAGGAGGAGGAAAAAAAACGCAGGCCCCTGGCCATTGTGGCCAAGGCACTTGGACGTGGCTGCTAAAGTTATATTTCAGTGTTTCTTTCAGTGTTTAAAACTCTCTCTCTCTCTCTCACTCTGATACTTACTGGGCACAGGGATCCTAGTCATAGCCATGATACTACCAGCACATGGATGGGTCAAGTAAATCACCATTCCCATTTCTTTTGGTCCTCCAACTGAATGCTTCTTACTTCTGGCTTCTTGCACATTTCTACTCCTACATTTCTGTCTCTACTTGTTGCCTGAATGCTGTCCTGATGACTGGAACAGTCATACTTCAACTTCCTACTGCCGACACGAACGACCAGAACAACCACAACTCAACTTCCTAACATCAACACATCCAGTCCAACCACCCTTCAATTACCAGACCATCTAACCCTCGGCCACTCAAATCTGCATTGTAAATAAATTTTGTATTGACCTTAAGTATCCTCATGTCTTTAATTTAAAAAATGTTAGTGGGCCTCTTGTGACCGTATACTGATTTGGGGTGCTCAGGCCATTTCACATCGCACCCCACTCCAGGGAGTCCACTACACACCGATCACTTTTGAATATTTTTATCCATTTCTCAGAATCTAATGCCTGTATGGTACCAGTTTTTTTTTATGTTATTAAGCACAAAAAATGAATATAAATCTCAATTTTCAGGTTAAATACAACAAATTTAAATAGGAAAATACAAAATTATTCATATGGTAGAAATAACCTTTTAAATTGATTGATTCATGTAAGTATAAGTAATTTACATAACTATTTTATCGGTGAAGCTTTCTAGACTATTTAATCAGTAGAATATTTATAATAATTCTAGCAAAGAACATCACGTGGTGCATAGTGTTACCATTGTTATTCTAAGGTTAACAACATGATGGAGAAGACAAAGGAGCTAACATTGACTTGAGACAGAATTATTAACTTCCACATGTCGGGAAATAGTTACAGCACTATTTCTAACTGGTTAGCTATCCTTTGATCTATGGTACAGTCTGTTATAAACAAGTTTAAACAGTTTGGTATGACAGAATTTGCCTGGGCATGGAAGAAAACCCAAATTGTCACTGAGAACTGCACAAAAACTGTGTTGTGAGGTTAATATAAATACAAGAATTTTTTTTGA
Source organism: Acanthosepion lycidas (assembly GCA_963932145.1). Lineage (NCBI taxonomy): Eukaryota > Metazoa > Mollusca > Cephalopoda > Sepiida > Sepiidae > Acanthosepion > Acanthosepion lycidas. The sequence goes on from OZ010591.1 coordinate 68,062,556, forward strand.
AAGACATCACCAAAAGTTTGGATACAATGGGTATCAGTGTAAGTACTTACACAATACAACACTGTTTAAAGAAAAATGGATTGTATGGAAACTGATCACATTGAACCCCTCTTCACAAACCATGTCATATTGTTGCTCAGTTTAATTTTGTAAAAACATTCTTGGACAAAGAAAATTGCTTTTGGAAACAAGTACTATGAAGCGATGAAACAGAAATTGAGCTTTTTGGGCATAATGATGTACAGATTTGGCACCAAAAGGTGGGGCTTTCTTCCCAAACAACACAGTGGCAACATTAAAACATGGAGGTAGCTCAATGATGTTTTTTGGTTGTTTTAGCTCAAGGGGGACTGGACAATTAATTGCAATAAGAGGAATAATGAAATCTGCAGACTATATCAATATTCTGGATGAAAATTACAATTACAGTGCAAAATTTTCATCTAGGTTGGTGATTTACTTTCCAGCAAGATAATGATCCCAGACATATGTCTAAATCAGTGACTGCATGGCTTCAGAAAAAGATTACAGTTCTGCCATGGCCTTCAATGAATCCTGATTTGAATCCTATTGAAAATCTATGAGAAGAATTGAAAGTTTGAATAAATCATTGGTCTTCAGGAATTATAGCATGTAATCATTGAAGAATGAAAGAAAATCCCAGAAAAGACTTGTTCAAATCTTATCAAAAACTTTAGAAAACAATTGCAGCAAGTTATAAAGATGAGAGGCTATGTCATCGACTATTAATATTGTGAAGATTGTTCAATTTTTTTCTATTTTTCATATTGTATAAATAATTTTGTTTTTCCTATTTTGCATTTGTCAATCTGTCAAATTTGTTGTATTTAACCTATTGTTCTGAAAATTGAGTTTTATATTCTCTTTTTTTTTTTTGTGTTTATTAATATATAAAAAAACCTGGCATCATATGGGCATTAGATTCTGAGAAATGGATAAAAATATTAAAAATTGATGGGTGTATGAATAATTTTGTTGTTGACTGTATGTGTATGTATCCAAATGTAGTAGTCGCCACTTGACCATGATAAAGGAAGGGGGTATGTTTGTTTTTAATGTAGCAAGGAACCTGTTAACCACTTAAGGTTCCCAGCTAGTCATGCAAATGATGTATTTTATCTCTGGATATGTTACGATTATCGCACCATCAGAGAATGGACAAAATTAATTTATTGACTGTAATTTCGGTTGATTTTCCATATGTTAATATATACATTTATAGATTCACTTTGAAAAACTGGTCACTTCTCATTGGTTCATGGCCTTATATCTTGGTCGTGAAAGCTTTCTGATTGGTTTATCAAACTATCTATTTTTTAGAGATGGTGAAATATTGGTCTCCTTGTTATTAGAATCTGAGTATGAAGGTGCTAATATCAGTTTATCTCAGGAGTGGATAGCTAACCAATAGACAATTCACTTTATTTCTATAACTTTATATCTTTTCTTACATCTTGGTTGTGAAAGCTCTCTAATTGGTTGGTTAAGTTATGGTTTTGTTTGCCTGGCAATTTTTATTTTCTATTTTTAGAGATGGTAAAATTTTAGTTTTCTTATTTATCTTGATTTATTTATCTCTCTATCATCACAAGACTAGTCCCTGTTTATTCATTATGCCTGTTTTGTTTTTTGTTAATAACAAAAATATGAATTGTTAAAACAAAGTAATTCCTTGCAGAACATTTTAGTTTATATTCAAGTTTCAGAAATCAGTTATTAAATATTTTTCACTTTTATGTCACTTCATATAATTAGGAATTGTCATTCTATTATTGGATGTTTAAACCATATGATAAGAACCAGAAAAATGGTATTAAGACAGAAAAAAACAAGGCCACAAAATGCTCTTCAATTCTGAGAACATTTATTATAACACAATTTTTTTAACCTCAGGAAAATAAAATATGGCCAATATTTCTGGATTACTTATATTCAATCTTTATAGTATCCCAAGCTGGAAATAAATACACTTTTTCTTAAAGTATAAAAAATTCTTGGATCTCAATTTGAAGTAAACATAGCCTTAGTTAATTTGGACATATTAACTACTTTTTTTTTTTTTAATTATTGTCTATGGAATACTGTCATAAATCAAGAATGCAAAAATAAAAACTCTAAAAAAAAAAAGAAAAAAAATGGCTGAAGAACTTTCTCAAACTCAAGGCTTACATCAGGAATATTAAATATTTTAAAAGTTGAACATGTTCACTCAAGTAAACATGTAGAACAGGCTTACACAATTAAAAAATGTGAAGAGTTACATTGTTTGCAGAAAATTAGCTATGGGCTGCAAGAGTAAATTTTTAGAATAAATCACTGGGTGAAAAAAAAAAATGATGCAAATGCACTAATGCATCCTAAAGAGACCTGTTTAAAAACAAAGATTGTGCATTGTTTCTTGGTAATAGTTAAGCAGGTATTGACTGTTTCTTTTCCTTTTTTAAAGAAAGTTTTACATTTAGTCTTTGATACTTTGCTAAATGCATTTTTAGCTTTGACCACTGGTTATATAATATACTCCAATATTTAATATTTTTGTAATATTTATAATTCAACTATAGAGCAGTGTTTTAGTCTTGTGTTCACATGATGACTAACGTTAAAATATAAAATTTTATTTTCTCAATTTCCCTTCACACACACTTTTATCAAATGGAGGACAGGGAAATACCAGTTCTTTACATACCCCACACACTTGATTACTTATGTGGGAGTTTCAAAAGAGCTTCATCACGTTGCTGCAGTGTTACAAATATGAATTTGATTCTAGTCTGAATGAAACCACTTTCTGTGTGAGATAGAATCAATATATATATAATATATATATATATATATATATATATATATATATATATATATTGATTCTATCTCACACAGAAAAATATTCACTATTTTTAAATCCCTTTGCAGATGCTGAGTCATCTAGCAGCTTGTATTTTGTGCAATCCTGCTGTAGAGATTGAAGAAGACATAGGTTCAGAAGCATATTTATGTAATAATGACAGCAATGTATTTGAAATAGAGATGTAACTGAAAAATTCAGAGCCAATAATCTTTGATATTGGAAATTTATAAAAATGATTCCCCACGATAAACAACATCAATGATGCAATCAGACAGTCATGATAAACATCCTTCCCAGTGTCTTGATGATATCCTACAATTTCTTGTCAGTCTACTGTTCAGTTAGCAAATTATAATAGATTTTCTTGTATAAAGTAAATGTAGGCAATCATTGTTTTGGTTTCCATGTTGTTTATTTAGTAAACTACTGTTGACATCTCATTCCACTCTGGTCATGGTTCCAGGCTATTCTATTGACAAAAAAATAGAAAAAGTTACATGAGAAGTTTCCTGTTCATGAGTACAGTATAAGCCACAAAAGGTGTTATATGGAATGGTAAAAATGGAAAAAAATATAAGATCCAAAAAATTGGTTGATCAAATGCTGTTTCAAACAATTTAAAAAAACATATGTGTGGAAAAAGTATTTATAGAATTATTGATGTTGTAGAAAGAAAGGCTTAGAATTTAGAAGAACAAGTTATCTTATTAGGAAACACAGTAATGGTAATTTGGGGGGCAAGGAGGGGGTGGATTTTAGAGTTGATTAACCATTATGATCCAATTCTTGAAGAACATTTATACTAAGTGAAGGGTTCATGAATCCTAAAAACAAGATTACAAGTATATTATGCTTTTCCGGAAAACCAGAATGAGTTTTTATTTAATTTACTTATTAACCCATCAGCCATCAGGAAAAAACAGATGATCTTACTTATTATAAAACACAGATTGTGTGTGTGTGTGTGTGTGTCTGTACGTTTATATATTTGATCGGATTTCCTACATTTTTCAACCGATTTCAACAAAACTTCACAGGACTATGTAAAATTACCTTGCAGTGGTTCTGACAGCACCAAAAATTGGAAAAACACAATTTTTTTTGCACAAAATTAATTTGAAAACACGATTAAGAGGCATTAATGAAAGGGGGACAACTCATATCGAGTTATACTTATTATGAAACCCAGGTTGTGTGTGTGTGTGTGTGTGTGTGTGTTCATTTATATATGGGATCAGATTTCCTACATTTTTCAACTGATTTCAACAAAACTTCACTTTTTTTTGGCAGGTAGTGTTTCTTATTGTCTTGCACACTTTTTTCTTTATTTTTACATTCAGAATGCTTTAAAAATTCCATTTACAAGATAATGGTTTATAATAAAATTCTATTCAATCGGTAGACTCATTACGATTGAAAGCAATGTTTTTGTTTGAGTTTGGTGGGTTTGACCAATTTGTAAAAAAAAAAAAAAATAAAAAAAAATAAAACTAATTAAGTCATGCGTGTCTGTCAACCTTAAACAATAATCTTTGTCAATTTTATTTTTCAGTCTTTATGATGGTCGATACTTGATCTATCTCTTACTGTTACATCCCCGGGCAACGCCGGGCTCTACTGCTAGTAAAAGATATAACAAGGAGCACTGGCAACATGCAGAAAATGGAAATAATTGAAACCTTCAATTAGTAAAAGATTTCTAACTGTAGAAGAGGTACATTGTACACAAGTACAGTTACCATCTGCCAATATATTCAAAATTTATTTTACTCTTTGAAGATGTCTAAAGTCTTAGCATTGGCTGCTGAAAGAGGAAGAGCATGCCACTCATTCACTACTCACTGAATATATTCAGACAATGAGTCAATGATTGAATTTTTAATGAACGTCCTCTGGATAAGGGGCCTGGTGCCATAATTGCTCCAGTTGTGATGCCAGCCAAGCTGTAAATAGCTGTGACAAAATGGTTAGGTTATACATGTCTAATGACCCTAAAATTAAATATATATGATTATAAAGGATTAAATGATGGCTACAAATAAAAAGGATTTTAGACTAAACAGAACAATTTCACTTCAGTTTTATAATTAGTATTTTATAGCTTTTTAAATATTCCTTGCTAAATCATAAATGCTTGTTATATGCCAGAAAAGGTGGTATGTTAATCATTGTATGTACATTTACTTGTAAATATATATATGATATATTTTTGTATTTTTGCTATATGCAATTATAATTTGCAATTATATATATTCTGCAGGTGCCATGCTAATGGCTATTTACCTAAATGATGTTAACGTAGCTGAAACAACCCATCTGACGAATGCAATGGTCTGTTCTGGTACTAAACTAGAATGGGACCAAATGTATAGTGGCACTCTGGTGGACAAACACAGTACTGGAGGAGTGGGAGATAAAATCAGTTTGGTTTTGACTCCTGCTTTGGCTGCCTGTGGCATGAAGGTAAACTTGTAAACTTTAAGATTCATATTGCCAAAATATTGTTTTGGATTTTTTTTTCAGTATTTAAAAAATAAAAGATCAAAAAATTATTAAAAAGAAAAAGACTTGCAATGAATGCAGTTGAATATAAATAATTTTAGGTATTAGTAAGGGAGTTTTCTTGAATATTGAAAAACACATTTATTTATTTATTATTCTTTCAGGACATGAGTAATCATAGCTATTCCACAACTTTCTGTCTTTTGTTGCTCTAAGTAACTGTTGATTATTTACTATCCCTCTTTGTCCTTGGGCTTACAGCCACATCACATTGAAACACTGATTCCTGTACAATCACTAAAGTTAAACCACATCGACCCTGGTCAGAACCAAGTTAGGTGACCATTTTGGAATACCAGGTGCTGTAAGCTTGGATGTGTGGGTGGTGAAATGGATAATGGCTCAGAATTGTTAATCAGAGAGCTGAGTTCCAATTCCTGTTGGGTTTGTTATATTCACTTAAATGCAAATATCCTTGGGAAAGGTATGAGTCAACCTCTTCTCCTCTCAGCTATGGGTTAATTAGTAAGACTTGTATCAATAAACCATTATTATCTCTAAAAAAAACAAATTCTTCTAATCTACAAATATTTTCTGGTTTTAAATAACCTGCAAAGAGTTGATAAGTCATCAATAAATAAATCAATCACTCTTTCTCCCTGTTCAGTTGTCCATTCAATCAAACTAGTCAAGTAGATTACTGATTGTTCCCCACCCCATTTTACTTGCCAGTTGTCGCTTTCTGATTGCATAAGTTTCTTTGTAGTTCTTATTTTTCCTTAAAACTTCTCAGTTTCTCACGTGTTCTGTCTATGATATTCTTCACATTTATGAGTAGAACCACATCTCTGTCACTTAAAGTCTCTTTTCATCTGTGAGAAAATTGTCCAACATTCACTGCCATATAGAAGATTAGATATAACAATTTTGATTAATTTTACTATTTTTCTTTTTTTACTCATCCCCCCACCACCAAGCAAGGCAATGAAGTCACTAAGATGCAAGGAGTTAGTGACTGTTAGAGAATATGAGTAAAATAAAACTACTATTAAGGAGAGAGAGAACAATAAAAGAGCAAGAATTAAGAAGACAAAAGATAATGATTGACATTGCATTTAAATTTCTGAAGATCAAAGTTGATTGGAAAGCAAGTAGCAGGAAGAGAGTTCCACAAACAAAAAGTGCAATAGAAGCCAATTCAACTGTAAAAGCTATATTACGGCATTGGAAAATGACTTAAGCCAAGATACCAGGTCAGAACCAATAACATTGCAGATTCTTATTTGGATTTCATCCAGATTCTATAAGTATATAGCAGGAGCATCAGACCATATGTGGAAGCAATATTCAAAGCAAAGATGAATGATAGACTTATAAATATATAAGATAGATTCTGGCAAGAAAAATTGTTTAGCACAACATATTAAACCAATTTTCCAAGCTACAGACCTAGCAGCTGATTCAATATAATCTTTCCACTTTTTTGTTTCTATCACAATCCTCAGGTCTTTTTATATTCTGTTACTTAAGTAAACAAAAGAGATCAGAAATTAAAAAAATTAATCTCAATTTATATGCCATTCTTTGGGCATAAATCATACACAGGATTCTAATAAGATTTTATATCCAACATATATATTTGTATGTATTTTTATTTCTTCTTATTTCTGTGGATTTTTATTGTAACACTTGATTTGTTTTACATTCTTCATCTGTTATGGTGCATGGAAATAAAGAAATCACCTCTTTCTTTATCTTTGATCTGTGCTACTTAATTAATGGTTTTACTATGTAAATCGACGTGAGGATTGTAATAAAATGCCAACAATAAAAATGAAAAAGAAAAACTAATTTTGATTTTATTTTCCATTTCTATTTTTACTTATTACAATCCTCAGGTATTTTTATATTCTACAGAACAATATTTTTAGAAACAAAGAAGAGTACTGAACTGTTATGTAGTATCAGCCCTCCTATATGGTAGTGAATGCTGGACAATCTCTGCGCAGATGATGAAGAAACTTGAAGCAACAGAAATGTAGGCCTGCAGAAAGATGCTGAGCATACCATGCATCAAACATGTGAACAACAACAAAGTTCTAGAGACAATGGCAACAAAAAGGACACTTATGCTTAACATCAAAAAGAGACAGTTGAAATTTCTGGGGCACATAATGAGGAAAGAGAGCTTGGAAATTTTGATACTCACAGGGCAGATTGAAGGTAAGAGGGCTAGAAGAAAACAATGCACGACCTACTTGATGAGCTTGAACAAATGGATAGCAGAGCAGGGTTCAGGAGAGATAGTAAAAAAAAAACAAAAGTTATTAAGAGCCACAAAGGACAGGAAATTGTGAAGAGACATGATTGCCAACAGCCTGAAAGGAAATGACACATAGAAGAATTTAAGTAAATAGCATGGATTAGAAATTTAAAAAATAATCTCAGCAAATATATATATATATATATATATATATATATATTTGAAAATATTTTTGAAGGTACAAAATCTAATTACAGAAATAAAAGTGTGTAGCTTAATATTACAAGACATGTTAAAAGTGAAGCAACCAGTTTCGCACCCGCTCTTCAGGCCTCTATGGGTGATTTAACTTAAATTAAAAACAACAGAAAATGTGTAATGAGAAGAAGGGAAGAAAAAAAAATTGAACATAAGGAGCTAGAGACAAATAACAGCGAGCCCCAACAAACATTCATATTGTTTACACAGGGAAGGCTTGCGGGACCTGATATAAAGTGCCTCCAGCACCTTGAGATGAAATAACGAGTGCAACCGGGACAGAACAGTGAACCAATCAGCACTAAAATTAGCTTCACACCCTCTGTTATTTAAGAGGTGGTCATATATGGCAGAACCATAGGTATTTGGGACACATCTATTCAAAGATGAGGTGGGATTCCTGATGTTGGTGGGAATATTCTGTTTAATTCTCATGTCTAGGCATTGAGTAGTTCTCCTTATGTAGTCAGCACTGCAACTACAAATATATTTGTAAACAACAGAATTAATTTGATGGGGAGGTAGAGCATCCTTGCACCCAGAACAAAACATAGGCCAGGTTTGGAAAACTATATGGACCTCAGCTAAGAAAAACAATGCCGAACATTAGCTGAAATCTGCCTAATTATACTTTCACACTTAGATCCAATCAAGGGCAATCTAAGATAAACAGGGCACTTTTTAACTGTACAGAGTTTGACCTTGCTGAACTCCGCAATCTTGTTCTGGATGACCAAATGAACAGTATCAGAGGGAGACCATAAACTGCATAAGATTTCCTTCACAAAATTGATTTCATCATCCAAGAAAACTCTGAGCATATCATTACTGCCCTATGAACTAGGGTTCTAATTATGTTTATCTTATGTTTTCTAGGACAAAAGGAATCCCAACGTGTATATAACCCCGCAAATGTTGGTTTCCTATAAACAGAGGTGAGAAAAGTTGTCAGTGTCCAATGTACTGGAACATCCCAGAAGGCTAGTTGAAAATTGGATTCCTTCTCGACTGTAAACTTCAGCACTGGATGAATACCATTAAGAAAAGAGAGAAACTGATCAGCCTCAACTATATTAAATAAACAAAAAGTATTGTCAACATATCGACAATACAGTTGAGGACAAAGTACATTACTACGTATTCTCTCCTCATGAAAGCCAACAAAAATATAGGCAAGTGCCGGACCCAAAGGGGAGCCCATAACAACACCATCAATCTGTCAATACATAGTATTATTAAAACTGAATTCGACAGACGACGTGGCAAATTTCATCAAATCCACAAATACAGACGCAGGAATACTAGGTGGAGACAAAGAAATGTGATAAAGCAAATCACAGCAAATATTAATTGTTTCCAAAAGAGGCACACAAGTGAATAAAGCACAGACATCAAAGGAACACATGAACTTACCTGAAGAAGACAAATTTCGGATGTGGTCAACAAAGGAAAAAGAATCCTTTATACAAAATCCACTTAAGCACTGCAACACTAGTTCCAAAAGTGATGAGAGCCATTTGGCTACCTTGTGTTAGGCTGAACCAACCATTGACTCAATGGTACCCCATCCTTGTGGATTTTTGGAAGCCCATACAACCAGGGACGAATTGACCCAGACGGTCAAATTTCACTAGAAATTTCTTGTGAAACAACCCCAGTTTTTACTCACCTCAAGAGTAATTTCTGACATTTTATTTCATTTGAGGCAGTTGCATCACACGTATTGGCAGATCCCGGCTTTATAAATTTGGAAGTATCTTCCAGAATCAAAGACATCTTATCTACATAATCTGCCTGATCTAAAATAACAACACCAGCACCTTTATCTGGTCTGGAGATTACAAGATCAAAATTGTTCCTCAATGAATTAATAACACGTTGATATTCTGCTTTCCACTTTAATTCTGCTGAAGCAACAGAGGAACTATCAAACATGTGTGCAGAGTTATTTAATTGGGCTTTTAAATCACTAACCACAACAGCAAAAGTAGGTGAAAGTCTTGCCAAATGAGCACAGAAGACCTTGAACTCAGAAAAAATTTTTCTCCTTATCAGGCATAGAGGGGGGAATACAAAAATCTAACCCATGAGCAAAAACAAACAATTCAAGCTCAGTTAGTTCATGGGAAGACAAATTTACAATATTATTTAAATTCAGTTCCACTGTACTTCAATATCTCTTATGTACCATGTGTTTTTTCTTGGCTGAGGTCTGTATAGTTTTCCAAACCAGGCATATGTTTCGTTCTGGTTATAAGGATGCTCTCCCTCCCCATCAAATTAATTCTATTGTTTACTTATATTTGTAGTTGAGGTACTGACTACATAGAGAGAACTACTCAATGCCTGGACATGAGAATTAAACAGCATATTCCCAACAACATCAGGAATCCCACCTTATCTTTGAATGGACGTGTCCCAAATACCTATGGTTGCGCCATATATGACCACCTCTTAAATAACAGAGGGTGTGCAGCTAATTTTAGTGCTGATTGGTTCACTGTTCTGTCCCGGTCGCACTCATTATTTCATCTCAAGGTGCTGGAGGCACTTTATATCAGGTCCTGCAAGCCTTCCCTGTGTAAACAACATGAATGTTTGTTGGGGCTCGCTGTTATTTGTCTCTAGCTCCTTGTGTTCAATTTTTTTTTCTTCCCTTCTTCTCATTACACATTTTCTGTTGTTTTTAATTTAAGTTAAATCTCCTGTAGAGGCTTGAAGAGCAGGAGCGAAACTGGTTGCTTCGATTTTAACATGACTTGCAATATTAAGCTACACGCTTTTATTTCTGCAATATATACATATACATATATATAGATTGTGTATGTGTATAAATATAAATAAATATATATATATATATATATATGCAATTTTTATATATATTATTTATATATTATATATGCACGGTACTTACTGGAAAGTGCTCAACATCAGTGATAGAGCTAACATATTTAGTTGGATTGATGTGAGTTTGTGACCTGGGTTTCATGTTCCTTGTGATCATCAGACAATCACAAAGAGCATGAAACCCAGGGTCACAAACTCACATCAATCCAACTATATATATATATATATATATAACTTTGTGAAAATATATAAACTTTTATAGAAAAAAAAATATTTTGCCAGACAATTCTATTTTTTTTAAAGATATTTCTTTTTAAATAATAGTCATAAAAATGTATATAGGTGTTTGTTGTTTGATAAAAAAATTTTTATTTATATTTATTAAAAAAAAATTCCTCATCTGCAGATATGTTTCAAACAATCCCGGCAACCTCTCAAAATCAGGGATCAATTTTAACTCTAATATTATTATGAACAGGAAACCTTTCTAATCAATATCTTTCAATTTTTATCAGTGTCATGACCTAAATGTCTAAAGAATGCTAATCTCCAAAAATTATTTCACTATTTTTTATGAGTGGACTAGTCAATTTATGAGTGAACTAGTCTATTTAAGTATTACCAACATATCCTTTCTATATGATTTCACTGGATTCTTATATCTAACATATATAATATGTATTTTTATATTAAATTCAGACTATTTTTTCTTTTTATTGCTTATTATTGCAACACCTAGGTTGTATAGAAATACACTCATAGATTGGCAACTAGCTTTTATCATTTTACTATTGAAATTGCTAGATTGTAATATGTTAATAGTTTCTTCTCTTACACTTCTCACTTGTGGAACTTTCTTCTGATTTTTTGTTGTTATATATTGTGTATGGTGGGAAGAATAACAAATGAAAAACTATAATGTATTACTTGTGTGGAAGAAAGAAAAAGAGATAAGATTTGTTAAAATAAAAATTTCTGCATTACTAATGTATACATTGGATCAAGTAGAATGTCTCTTGTGGGCGAGTGAGTCTGATGATCAAAGATGAGGGAATTGAGTGTGTACTGGCTTCACATTGAAACTTGCATCAAGTGGGTTGACTGAGAAGCCAATTTGAACTAACTTGAAGGCTGCCAAGTGGGTCCTTTTAAGCAGTCAGAATGAATTCAAGACTCAGCATTATTTATTGTCATGTTTTTGCTTTAGTAGCAATTTTCTTGACTGGCACTGACATTTAAGTTTTACTTTATTTGTTTTGGATTTGTTTTGTGTTTAAAAACTCTGCCTCATATTCTGAAAGGACAGAGATGCTGAAGAGAGGACCTTCAGTGACTTTTAAATTATCTTATTTGGAAAATGATATAAATATATACATTGCAATATAAAGAACAATAACATATTTATTGGTAATAAATAAGAAATGTAGTTTATTTTGTTTTATATATACATCAGCTTCAAGACATTTGTTTTGTTTTATTGGTATTTTTTCAGATTCCTATGATGTCTGGTAGATCCCTCGAACATACTGGAGGCACATTAAACAAACTTGAATCCATTCCTGGTTTTTCCACAGATCCAATGAAAATAGATTGCCAGAAGATGTTGAAGGATGTTGGTTGCTTTATTATAAGTCAGAGCAACAATTTGGCTCCTGCTGATAAAATTATTTATAAGATCAGGGACCAGACAAACACAGTCTCAAACTTAGGTCTCATTACAGGTAAATAGTTTTCAGGACTCTTTAAAGTTTTAAAAGTACTTTAATAATTATCTCTAAGCAATACTGATAGTCTTAAAATCAGTTTTCCTTCTTTGAATAAAATATTTATGCAATTGTCTTTTTTTAATTCTCTGAAATAATATTGCAATTCTTTAACTACTTCAGGTTCCATCATATCCAAGAAGGCAGTTGAAGGTATCAATGGACTTATTTTAGATGTCAAGTTTGGAAAAGCAGCTTTTATGGATACAGAAGACAAAGCCAAAAAACTTGCCAAACTCATGGTAAACAAAACATTTGTACAAATTGTATTGTAATTCTTTAAATATCAAGATTTCATAAAATTAAATAACACCTTCTCTATTTACACTATTTACATATGTTACAATGTTTCGGCTGTTGTACACTCCAGCATTCTTCAGGTTCTATACATTGGAATTTTGAACTGAACCCTTTATTTCATTCCAGTGGATAAAAGTGTTGGTTGAAGTAATCCAGTGACTTGATTTGTTTTTTTATGCTTTATCAACTCCTAGTGGATTTATTTATTAATGTGGCCAAACTCAGTATAATCTACAGTTGCACAGCAGTGCTTCAAGGTGAAGCAAGACCTAGCTTCCCAAGAAGTGAGTTTGACCTGACCTTGTCCTCAGCAGACATGCAACACATCCAGCATATCATGGCCCTGTCATTCCACCAAAGGCAGTTGAAGTCCACTATCTGCAGAGCCCATGTCTCATGGTCATGCAGTATGGTACTGCAAACACTGTGATTATAATATACTAATCACATTTCAAACAACAATTAATAGATTGAGTACCCAAAGACATTAATTAAGGTCTTCATTACCTTAACTGTTAAACACCAAATGATAATAATTACATAATGATTCATACCTTGTACACCAACATGCATATGTGATTTTTTTTTAATTATATTTAGACTAATCACAGCAGTGAACAGATTTTTCTCAGTACACTGCTTTGACACATAAATACTTTCTAGTAAAGTTCTTTAATCTTTAGGGATTTGGGGCCTATTAGTCAATTGTGCACCATGTGTGATAAACGCTTAAGCAATCATGTATCTTTCGATACACGACTGACGAGGCTATAGAACCCGATCTGTCTTGCTATTTACTCATAGCTAGAGGGAGAAGAGGATTCATACCTTTCCCAAGGGTATTAGCATATAAGTGAATGTAATGGATTCAAATAGAATTCAGACTCTGCTCTCTGATTCCTCAATCTGAGCCACTATCTATTACTCCACCATGCCCTCCTTTTTTGGGCCTATACAAGTCTGTAATAAAAAAATGACTGGTACTGCACATGTTAACACAAACAATTTTTCAGAATATTGATCTTTTTGTTGTTTATTATCACAGTGATTTGGCCTGTTCATTCCTTGGCCTTCCCGAAGTCTAAAATCTCCACCTGTAAAATAAAAGCAGAAATCTTCCTTACAATTTTGTGCAATTGAGAATGGCTTAAGAATGGATCAGCCAAAACATTGTGGTAACAATAAAAACAAAAGCATGAAAATCTGATCAACTCTTAAAATAATAATGACTCCCCTCAAAGTTACAAGATATGCCAATTAAGCTAGTTAGCTCATAATTCTACATTATAATAAAAGCAACTTTGTTTTTCTCCTTGAACTATCCAGAAGTCATTCACAAAGAAAAAGGTTTTGTATTTTGAACCTGATACATATACTTTTTTATTTTTTGAACAGGTTAAGACAAGCCAAGGTTTAGGCATAAAGACAAAAGCACTACTAACTAAAATGGACAATCCTCTTGGAATGATGGCATCCAATGGAATTTTGGAAATTATAGAATCAATTCAGTGCCTGAAAGGCCAAGGACCAAAAGATATCATGGAAATTGTGACTCATTTAGGTAATTTGATTTTATAGTTCATTCCAAATTTGACTCCTTTCAAAACTATTATGTTAGCCCACGATATCAAAGGGAAATGTTGGGCAAAGTTTAATATATATATCCACAAAAAACAAATAAGAACCCAACATTTAGTCTGGCTATTAAGTCCATCCAATGTAACTTTATATTCATTACAAATGTTATTACTGAAAAATCAGTTTTCATTTCTTTCATTACCCAACTTAATGTTTTTGTAATTGGATGTATTCATGCAAGATCACTGATGGTCAAAACCAACAGTCACCAACTTGCATGAGCCTTTGGAGCATCTCTCACCCACACACTCAACTTTACTGATTTATATAGGCACCTGAGACAACTATTGGTTAGATAACAAATTTGCAGACACTCTTGAATTTTTTTTTATTAATAAGTTTGAGACATGTGTTATAGATAAGCGTATGGTTGCAAGAAAGAAATACAACAACAGCAGAAATAGATTTACGTGGTTTATTTCAACAGGAACGTGAGGGTTTGGGACAGCTACCTTGTGGTATAGTTCATAAGCTGGCTTCGGATCTAAGTTGATCTCTCATAGTAGTTCATGCATGTTGACGGTGGTTGATGCTCTCCTGCTGACAGCTGCTGACTGTGACAGTCTCGTCCCTGGCCACCCGTTGAACTTCCGTGTGACCCCTTTTATAGCATTAATTCAATGGCTTAACAGGATCGAAAAACGAAGCGAGTATAATTAGGAGGGAAGCATTTTTATTGGACGAAAAATAGAACACTTTAAATATTATTTTATTTTTCGACCGGAACGTGTGTTGGGAACATTTGTAAATGAAGATAATGGTCATTTTGTGACGGGGCTTTGTCCCGTTCACATCCGGCTCTCGCCCTTGAGTATTTGCCTGTAAATCAGCCGAGATATGTCTTATTTTATTTTATAACACATGTCTTTGATTTTTTTCAGCAGAGAATACATATAACATGTGGGTGTTTTGTCTAATGAGATGAGTGACTTTCATTGCTACAGTTTCTTTTTGTGATGTTTACTTAAAGGTGATAGATAGTTCTGTTGCTTTCATTCATTTAGCCAATTTTACTAGTCTGCATCTTTTCTTTTGTAAACATGAGTGTTTGAATATTTTTTACTTAATTGTTAATCTTTCCATGGTTGAAATTGCCAAAGATTTAAGTTGTTAAATCTGAAAGAAAAAGAAGAAAATCATTAGAGGCTTAAACTTAATTCACATTTTAAATTGGTTGAAGTTATTGGAACACCCTTTATATATATATATATATATATATATATATATATATATATTTGCTTCCTCCTGGACTATTTCTATATGCCATGACTTGAACACTTGAAACTTCAACTTTCACTTTATTCTTCTGCATTATTGTGTTATACAAAGATTTATTTTGTATTCATCAACACTGAGCATTTTCTTTTAATCATTACACAAGGACCTATACCAATATGTGGTGGGAACAGATGTTGTCTTAAGATAAACAACTCATTCATAACTGATAACCCCCTAATCTCCATAGATTACTTATGAAATCCTTGAACACAAACATTAAATACAAAACTGAAAGCTACATTAAAAACTAGCAGGGATACCTGGCGTTGCTCGGAAGATCTCTGAATAATAGTTTGTTATTGACAATTTATTGGTATTTTTCAGCCACACGATGGAAAATAATTTTTTATTCAATCTTTACAAAATAAACTTCATTTTTATTTTGGTTTGTTACAAAATAACTATATTTAAGAAAATACTACACTACAAATACCATGCTTGGTGGGGTGCTTAGTATCCCTATATTTTTATTCAAAAAGACACTTTATTTTTTGATTTAAATATTAACATAAACACTCTGTTAATGTTTTCAAACAAATCAAACAGATAAAAGTTAATTAACCTTTTTCTAAATTATTATTAATAAAAAAGTAAATAAACTTAAATTAAGATATATTTAAACATTTAATTTAATCATTTTTTTTTTTTTTTTATTTCAAGCAAAATCTATAGCAAGCCTTACTTCTTCAAAAAATAATTATTTACTATTTATTTTAGAGGAGAATTTAGATTTTTTTAAATAAAGTCTTACTTTTAAACATTAATTACTATTTTGAAAGAGAGTAGAAGCAAGTTACATTGAGAATTTAGTTTTGAAAAGTGATTATGTTTAAATTTCAAGTTATATTTGTATTTGAAAAGAAAAAGAACTTTAGTTAAATAAAAATTAGCAGAGATAGACATGAATACATTTTACAAATATAACTATATTTTATTTAAATTAATTTTCAAAAAATAAGGCTCACTATAGTTTTTTGCTTTAATAAAACTTAATTTAAAATTATTTACTCTTTTATGTTAGCTACAAATCAAAAAACAATGAAGTTTATTTTTTAAAGATTGAATAAAAAAATTATTTTCCATAAGATGGCTGAAAAATATTAATAAGTCAATAATACACACACGTACACACTGACAACTCTCCTTTAGGGTGATGCTGAGTCTCTATATATTTATTTTGTAGCCCCCCCCACACACACACACACACGCACGCACAAATATTTGAATAAATAAATATAAAACTTTTTGTCCAATAATTGTATTGAATATTCTTCTTTTAAATTTACTTTGTTGTTTTAATATTCATTTTTTTTTTAAGTTATGCTTTTATTTACTATAGATGTGAAAATAAATTCAAGAGAATAGAAATGTTAAAAATACATACATGTATGATGTTTCAAAAGTATCAACAGAATAAAAAAGTAAAAACAAATAGTAATCATAACCAAGAATAAGAATTATTACCATTCATTTTCACTTTTTAATTCTGAGAATTTTGAATGCATTCTAATGCATTTAATTTTTAAATATTTTTGTAAATTCAAATCATACAAAGATAATTTTTTAACAAAAAACCGGCTTGGGTGATAATGCATCTGTATATATATTTACTTTGTCATCAATTACTGTACTTCTTTAGTTTTAGCCAGACACACACACACATACTCACACATACAAACCACTTCCCTCTATATATGGTTAGATGAACCTAATGTACATGTAACTTCTTTAAAATTAATGTGTTTTGAAGGAGTAAAGTAAGTTAAAAACTGAGCATCTCTAATAGAGGTACAAAGGTGTAAATTAAAGATTTAATTACTATTTTTATTTACACTAATAATTTTTACTTTGTTCTTTAATAAGTTGCATTTATTTTCTCTGATGTACAGGAGGCCATTTATTGCTAATGATGGGTAAGGTTGGAAATCTAGAAGAAGGTCTACAAAAGATTGAGAATGCTACCAAAGATGGTTCAGCCCTTGACCGGTTCCAGCAAATGATAGTAGGACAAAATGTTGACCCAGCAGTAGCAGAGAAATTGTGCAAAGGGCAGGACACCTGGGAGATATTCAGAGAAGCTAATCGAACTGCCAAACATATAACTGAATTTTATTCCAAGCAAGATGGTAAGTGAATAATAATTCATACAAATCTGAGAGTTGAACAAGTAACAAAATTTTATTTCAAATTGTCTGGTTTAAACAAGTAACAAGATTGCTTTATTTCAAATCATTTGACCACTTCCAACCTGTAGGTTGCAGTGCTCCAGTCATCCTGTGTGAGTCACAAATCTGCACCTGGTTGCTAGGAGGTTACCTTATAGGTCAACCTGCTGATGTACTTGACTTTTTTGATGCTCTGGTGTAACACTAAATAGAAAATCTATTTTGGTAACATCTGGAGGAAGCACAGTACATAGTGGGGACATCACAGATAAATGTCCCTTATAAGAAAAGTTCCTTATTGACATTAAATTTGATTCAAACCATTTGGTATTTCCTGGTTTTAATCACATACTAAATCACATTCCCCAGTTAAATTCCATTTCAGCCCCTGATGACATATTCATAATTGATCATACAATTCACAAAATGCTGTCTTCATGTTACTGAATCTGAGAAATGTATCCTTTAATTACACTAGCCATGACCCACTTTCATTAAGATACATTACTGAATATATTATTTTGTGTAAAATGTGAAAATGTTTTAAAAAAATTTTTGTAAATGAAACTGCTGTAAATGAAATAAAAAATGGTTATGCCATGATTTTATAAACCAAATCATTTAATCTTACAAACTTGGCTTCTGTAAAAGAAAGAGTTATAGAAATAATCTTATTTCTTCAGTGTAAATCAATAACTGATTATCATTCCACATGTAATGCTGATACATGAAATGTCTACATTGGTATTCTCTGCACTATTATTAGTAATTATTGAATATTATTGTTTTGTCTTGAGTAAATATGTAGAACTGAATTGATATTGTTACTGGTTAGTGTTTTCCCCATAATTAGGTACTTAATAAATAAACTGATTTGAATTGATGAGATAAACAAGTATTGCTCCTTTGATCAAATACATAAGTTTTTTTCAGGATTTGTCAAGTCCATTGATGCTTTAAATTGTGCTAAAATTATGGGCGAACTTGGTGCCTTCAATGTCCAAATTCCTGAAGACTATGGAATTGGTATGCAATTTTGTGTGTCTGTTGGAGACTCTGTTACCACAGGTAGGATATGATCTTTATCTCAGATTTTAAATGTTGATCTGATAAAAGACAATTACAATAAGTTCTTTATATAATCTCCACATTCAGAAAACAATGTGTGAGACACATATATATATATATATATATATATATATATATATATATATATTTATGTGTAACAATTTTTATATTGACCATCTTTGTCTCTTCTGTTGAAATAATAGAAATAGAAATTTATCTCATGTTGTACTTTGTAAATAAATTACATAATTATTTAAGTAGTGAATATGATGTTACTTGTTTAGTTTAATATTTAGAAAGTACTAAACATAAGTAAACAAAGTAATGCAGAGCAACATAAGAGATTTAATATTCTATAAGTACAATTATATATAATATATTCTATAAGCAATTATAAAATTACTTAAATATCACTTCTCTTTTTTCTGTCAGCAGGGGTAAACTAGTATGCGTTTGTGTGTGCAACAAGCAAACATTACATATATATGTGTGTGTGTGTGTGTGTGTGCATGTGCATGTGTGAGACGTATTTCCTGTGACGTATTTTGGCCTTTATGACTTCATCAGACTAAAATGATGTTTATGTTAATGTGACTAAACATGTTTATGAAGGAGAGTGGATACTGAGAATGTTAAATATGAATTAAAAAATTTTTTTTTAAATATATTTTTTAGGTATGTAGTTTAGCTGATTTCATTTATCTTCTTTTTCTTGTTCATGTTACCATCATTTTTTTATCAAATATCCCACATAGTCACAAAAAGGAAAAATAATTTTAAATTTAAATTTCCCATAGTCCCCTCTCCTTCATGAACATGTGTAGTCACATCAACATAAACTTCACTTTAGTCCAATGAAGTCCTAAAGGAGGAAATGTGTCAAACAAAAATGTTTTTCACTTTGTCAGTTTTCTTCCCTAAAATAGTTCTTGATATATGAAAATTTATATATTGTTTTACCATATACCATATTTTTTTGGGATATAAAATGCACCAGTGTATAAGATACATCCTTATTTTGAAGACAGTTTTGCAGGGTATCTAATGAAAGTTGAAATATTGATTATATGATTACAAAATTAAATGCATTAAGCACTCTGATTGGTGATGTGTATTTCTCTTTTGAAATCCATTCTAGTAAACTAAACTATGCATTCCTATATATATATATAATATATATATATATATATATTTTCTTGTGTAAATAACCAAAATCAATTTCAAATGATGATTTTCGTAGTTTCTAAAGATGCAATCCCAAATGTTGAAATCTAAAAAGATCAAAATCCCCAAAACTATAATCCTGAGACATTAGAATCTTGTACACCTGAAATTTTCCAGAGAAATAAAAAAGGGTAACTAAAAGGTGTAAAAAGCTGAATCAGTAATTAATACTCTAGGTATTTATGCATTTAGTAGTAGTTAATCATTGAAAAATAGCTTTGATCGAGCAAAGCCTGAGTGTCTTGGCAAAGTTCATCCTTCTTTGAATATTATGGACTTGTGCTACAGAATCACAAAGAGATGTACCAAATAACAGAAAACACATCACTTGAGAACTACTAACAGAAGCATTAGCTAAAATGGATAGCACATGTAACTTGAAGAGAAAATAATGGCATAATCAAGATGTTGATATTCCACACTACTTCAAATAAAAGGTTAGGAAGGAAATCCCCATCAATACTGGAAAGAGCAATAACAGCTACTGAACTTCAGAAACCTATTTTCCTGAAAAATCATTTTAAGAGAAAGATTTTATAAATTTTAACTAAAAATAGTACTGGTGTTGTGAGAATCACCACTTTTATTGACAGGTGTGGATGTTTTCCAGCAAATACTTAATGGCTCCTGGAACAATATTTGGCAGACTAGTGGGAGAATGAAAATAAACTAATAAATAAAATAATGATAAAAAAAATAAAGAACTTATTTTTCGTATAATGCAAAAGGAAACCAAAAACGGTTTCTGATCATGTGTGAATTTTATGACTCCACTTCCGGAAAGGAGATGATCGTTCTGTTCTCACTTTCCAACCATTTAGTTTCTATGTGTTTAGTAGCAATCTTAGGGAAATTCAGTCACCCTCACTTACTTGAGGTCGACTTTTCTCTATACCACCGCATCTTGTACCTACATGTGTCAATAAACATTGACCAGTCATTTTCTAATCAGGTCTTTGTTTTGTTTATTGCGGTCCACCAAAATTCAACTTCTGTTAGCAGCACAAAATCAGTACTACCCTCCACAGAATCATGTAAGTCCAGGTAAAAATAAAAAAAGATAAACATGAATCTTAAACAAACATGTATTAAAAAAAGAAAATTATACTGTGTACACAACTAAAAGGAAAGGAAAGAACATTAAAAATGTAGCTATTAAGAATGTGCCTACTTGTGTGTAAGAGTTCAGGCATCAGTTGACTGGGGAAACAAATGCATTCCAGCAGGAACATTTTCAACTATGAGCTGCTACATCTTGGAGAAAGAGGAAGATGTTTGTCTTTTCATAGAACTTAAACAGCACCACCTAATGGGCATTTGGCAAATCAAGTGGGGTAGTCCACACTGGTTACTCGGTCAATGAATACCAAATGTTTCCTTGCAGAGAAATGACTAACATTGTCATTCGTATAATCTCTTCTTGGATATTGGATTTTCTTTTTTCAATTTTTTTTTTTTAAGTAAATTTATTTCTGTTTCTCAAATATGAATTTAAAATTGTAAATAAATGAATTTATGAACATTTTTTTTTTTTCATTATTATTTTCCTGAATTCTTAAGAGATTGCTCTTTTTAGATTATGTTTTTCAGGATTACAACCTTCAGATATTCTGATCTTTTGTGATTTTAATATTCAGTATTTGTTGTATTCAAGATTGTGCCTTGAGATCCGAATCCTGTCATAAGAATGAAATTGCCATTATAAATGTTTAACACAAATAGTTAAATAGTTCTGAAGATAATTTTAAGTTTGACAGCATTAAAAAGCCTTGTTAATTACTTGCATTTTTTTTATTTATTTGTAGGTCAGTGTTGGCTTAAGGTTCACCACAATGATAATGATCCAAAATTAGTCCAGTATAAGCAGAGGATCGAGGATTGCTTGGACTTTAGCACCCAACCATTACTCAAGGAAGAGATTCAATATGTGAAATGTGAAATTAATTAAAGCTACTCCAAACAAAACTATAACCAAAAAATGTTTATAAGAAAAACATCAAAGTAATTTTTTAAAAACTAAAAGACTAGAAAGTTTTTTGCATTTTGAAAGAAAAATTTTGTTACATTTTTGAGGAAAAATAACAGAATATTTTTGTATTTTTATTATTTTGTAATTTGCTTGCTAAATTAATAAATTTTTATGTCTCATTATTTGGACCAGTATGATCATCTTGATTATGATCACGTCTTGGCCATTATACCTTCCAACCTTTTTCAAGTGTCTTTTGTTGTATTTGGTGACCTTCCCAGAATTTTGAGCTGAATCTTTTATTCAATTTACAGTGTTGATCTCATTTCACTTTCCATACTTAGAGGATATTCATATCAGTAAACTGATATAACAAATTGTTGTTATCAATGAAGTATCTGTGTACTCTGTCTAATGTGATATTTGCAGAAAAATGCTGGTCAGTGGATCTATCACTTGCCTGGTTACTCTCAGGTCAGATGTTCAAATTAGAACATTTTTTATTTCATATATCTGTTTTACTTTATTTCTGTTTATGAGCACATCACACTGAAACACAGATTCCTGTATGATCACCGAAGTTAAGCAATGTTAAGCATGGTCAGCACCTAGATGAGTAACTGCTTTGGAATACCAGGTACCGTAAGCTTGGATGCACAGGTGGTGTAATAGATAATTATATTCACTTACATTCAAATACCCTTGATAAAAATAAAAATCCACCTCCTCTCTCCCAGCTATGGGTTAATTAGTAGGACTTGTATCACTAAAGCATTATTATCTCCCCCCAAATTCTTACAATCTAAAAATATTTTCTGGCTTTAAATAACTTGCAAACTCTTGTCCATTAAAGTAATTGTTGTTGTTGGAAGTTACCATTTATAGTAGGCATCATCAACCAAAGACAAAATAAACTTTTATAAAAGATAAGCTTTGAACAAATTGCTATGATATTACTATATGCAATTTATTGACATTATTTATACAATAAAGTTCTGTATAATAAGGATGTGTTGATTTTTTTGTGAAGGTTTTGTAGAAGAAAATGTTTATCTTTGAAATGTATAATTTATGTGCACTTCTTCTATGCACTCTCTTCAGGATGTTGGCGGTCATGACTCTCCACAACTTCCTGTCCTTTGTAGCACTTAATAATTTTTGTCTTTTGGCTATCTCTCCCAAACCCAGGTTGGTTATTTGTTGCTTCATTCTATCCATATTATCTTATATCTGAGTATGAAATTTTCCAAGCCTTCTTTCCTCATTATGTAACCACCTCCTCCTCACATTCATCTTCAGGTTCCTTCAGACCACTGTGGTTACCATCTAGCTGACTCCTCACTCATTAACATGTTGCTGGTATTGTGCTGATGTTCCACTTGATCTAGCTGGCATTTGTCTGCTTCACTCCTCTGCCACATTGTATTTTTGATCTTAGAGAGTGAGAAAATCACTGATGAAGTAAACTGAAGTGAAGAACAGGTCAACAGCAAAGAGCTATATAAAAAAGAATTCTTTGGAAAAAAGAATTAACTCTGGTTAAAAATGTAACAATGATTTGGTTTATATACGTTTTGTATATAGCAGTTTTAACCATTCCCACTGTTATAATCAAATGACACTGAGATCCCCTTTTGGAGTTTACAGCCTGTGTTAGTAGTAATTTAAATGTCTAAGTTTTGGTCTTCATGGCCAGCACAAGGTCTTGATCAGGAGGTTTTGGCAAACAATATGGATGCCAGTAGCAGTAATATGGGTTGACCAGGGTCTGGGGTTCAGTTATCTCATACTCTTAGCATCAACCTTTTTCTAAAATCCCATATTTTCAAAATATGATTTCTTGAGTAATTTTTCAAATTTAGGAGTTGTCTAGCTCCCTTTTAAGAGTAGTCAGAGAAATCAAGCCATCCCTTAACTCCAACTCCAATTCCACTCACTTCTCATCTCACACCATTGTTCCTTATAGGTTGTGCTAATCTCTCTCTTCCTTCCCCCTCCTTCTTAGCATCCAACCTCAGACTACTTCAAGGTCTCTGATAACTTTCTTTGTGATGAATCTAAACTTTTAGAATGCATAAGCAAAAGGGGATTTCCAATAATTAATCTTTTTTCATCAGCTTATCTCACCCTGGTTGTTTTAGGTGATTTCTCCAAGCCAGAGACTGGAGCATATGTAAGATAATCAGAGCCAATCTCAAGAATTATATTGTTCTTTTCCAGTTATCATGGGTGAGAAAGAAAAAGAAAGAAAATATTCCCACACAGCCAGTGAGTTATGCTTATTCCAAAATAAATAAAATAATAAAATTTTGATGAACATCACAGAAATTAAAATGAATGAACCCATTCCCAATCTTATATGCTAATCTTCATTTTTGGAGAGAGATTTTTCATCTGGGTGGCTGATTCAAATGAGATGTTTTTTCTGGCTCTTTGTCCAGAACAGTTTTCAATGTTATTTCAGTGACCACCCATTTTCTTTATTAACAAAATGTTTTTCATTTTCCAGGACCGACATCTTCATTGATATTAATTGCCTCTTTCTTATTAGTGGGAAAAGGCTGGTAGTCTTGGTTTTGCTCAATCATACTGAATTCCTTCTATTTAAATTTAGGTTCAATTCTCCTTGGAACTGTTTGTGATTTCATTTTATTATTTTCAAACAATTTTTTCAACATATTTGTTTTTATTTTTTATTTTTTTTCAGCTTTTCAATCCATTTTCCTGCGAATTTCAAAAATGATCATCTCGTTAGTAGTATCTTCTTTTCCTTTCTTTCTTTTTTTTTTTTTTTTTTTTTTTTTTTTGTTTAACTCCTTGAGGTCCCAATTATGTACCCTAGAAATTTCAACTATCTCTTCCTGATGTTAAGTATAAGTTTCATTTTTGTTTCCAGTATCTCCAGAACTTTGTTGTTGCTGACATATTACATGTAGTTCTTTTTAATATCAAATTTAGAGTTTGAACAGGAGTAGAGTCTTATCCCTTGTTTCCTGATTAAGATTGAGTTTTATTTAATATCTAAATTTTACTTCATTTTTATACATCTTAACATCTCTGTCTAAATGCTGAAATTTATACTATTATTGGTTTTCCCATTTCTTCTCTTTCACTTCCAGTAGCCACTTGCATTTTAGTGATGTTATTGCTTTGCTATGAGTGAATTGATTTTTAAATAAAAAAGGGTGGGCGCTATAGTTACTCCACAGCAACTTAATCAAATTGCATCAAAATATATTCCAGAAACCTTATTCCCAATAACCAAAGTTTAAAATGAAACTTGATTTTTGCTATTGGTTAAGTATATCTTTCTTTTAGGTCCAGTTAGTGATCATCCCACCTAAAAAGCTGCATATTCTCAGTGATCCTCTTATTGATATAAATTAGAGAATTGTATCTGTGGGGTATAGCAGAAATTAAAATCTGCATGTCACACTTATTTCCATGTCCAAAAATAGACATTGTTTGGCTACCACAGAGCCAATGAGAATCGCTGGCATGAGAGTAGAACAAAAAGCAGTAATCCTTTTCTTCTTCTTTTTCTTCTCTGAACATTAATCATAAAGCTCAGTATTTTTTACTAGTTTACCACTTTAGAAAGATGTTGTGCTCCCCAAATGTAGACTTCACAACCAAGACATATTTCATCATCCTGATAAAAAAACTCATACAATTCTACATTTCAGGTATAGACATTTTATACACCAACCCCATTTGTACATTTCTTATTTGTTAAGTTATAAATTGTTTTTTGTATAGCTCACACTGAATGGTTCATTCTTATTTACTGCTTTTTATCACTACTAGGATTTGGGGGAGTGGCAGATAGTAGCATCACTTGTTACTTTCAGACAGCTTGACCATGTGTCTTTGAATGTAGTTTAGAGAGTTACCTTCAAAAGCTTTAGCTAAATAAAGGATAATAATTGCAACATATTATTAATAGATATTTCCACCTTCAGGTCACACTGAAGCTAAAATAGATTTTGTCAAACTTGAAGCTTCATGCCTGCAAATAAGCAGAGTGTCAAATGGATGGATTTTCTGTTGATGCCAGTAATATTTTAACTACCTTCACTCCTAGGAAATATTTATTGTTTTAAAAAGCAGTGATTAAAATGGTAATAAAAGCTAAACATATGAAAGGAGACAATTTCTCCAAAGCAGTTCACTGCTTGACTAGAAAAGGTCTTTAGAAAGCTCTACAGAAAGAAAAGGGGTATGAAAATTGACAGAGAATACCTCAGCCATATGAGATTTTCAGATGACAATCATTTCTTAGAAACAGTAGCAAAGAAATGCAACAAATGTTAGCTTAGAATTTGGCCTTGGCATGAAACTCAAGAAAACCAATGTACAATGAATTCATTGAGGGCAACAACACAATCATCACAATGGACAACAATGAAGTTGAAGAAATACATCTCTACATCTACATGGTCAATGCATTTTTATGGACAGCTTCAAAAGAATTAGAAATCAGATGCTGCATTACACTGGGAAGGCAAGCACCATCTTCAAAAACAAAGACATTCCAATCATTTTGAAACATCAAGTCTATGACCAATGCTTACTGCCAACAGTCACCTATGGAGCAGAAAGCTGAAACTTGACTAAGCAACAATATCTAAAGCTCAGAACCATGCAAAGTGCCCATGAAAGAATCATGAAAATATCATATGGCAAGATTGCAAAACAGTTGAATGTCTTTGTGAAAAAACAGAGATATTTTACAAACAATCAACAAACCCAAATGGAAATAGGTAGGTCAACTCATAAGAATAACAGTCAAAATCATATGGACAATAAAAATCACATTTTGGATTTCATGTGGTTGGACAAAAAGCAGAGGTAAACAGAAAACAAGAGGGTGTGATGATCTAAACAGATTTCAACTTTGATGGTCAAAACTAGTACATGAATAGCAAACATGGTGAGATCTGAGAAAAGCCTATGTTCAACAAAAGACCTTCAGAGGCTGAAAAGAAGAAACATTTTATTTGGGTAGACAGAAAACATCAGCCCTGGAAGGCAGTGCATCTAGGAGTAGGAAAACTCTTATTTTCAACATCTGCTACTTTGCACCTACATCGAAACAGAAAAAGTTAAGAAAGTAAATCCACTCAGTTAATTTGAAGTAGAGTCTCAAATGTAGTTGGCTGTCAACTCCTACATCTATGCCAGACTCAAATGTAATGCCCTGTATTGCTTTGGATTGTGTTGATATGGCATGTTGTCTAGGCAGCACATGGCATCCATATCACATCACCCAGGTCTGCACACTGGAGAGGTCACTTGAGTCTCACCACCAAAAGACATAATTTAGACCAAATATGATGCTACCATTATCTCACAAGATAAATAAATACCTACTACTATTACTACCAACAGTAAGCATTGTAATATTGTTTGATATACTTTGTATTAATAAAATGTTCATAAGTACATTTATTGTATTACTTCTATGTTTGGTTAGAATTGGCATGTATTGGGAATATGCAGGCCAACTCATAAAAATACATGAGATGATATAATGAAAGTGCTACATAATATATTATCTTGGCTTTGTAAATTTTCAAGTGTACTCCATTTTTTTAATGCCATGTCTCTTCAGGATGTAGATGATAACAGTCCTTATTGCGGTGCTATTTATAGATCACTAAAAGCAGAGGTAATCAAAAATTTCAAATATAAATGAACAAATAAACAGTTTTCCTGCTTAAAATAAAAACATATTCTCACAAAAATTAGTTTTGAAAAATAGTGTTTGAGTGTATATGAGTGCTTATAAATGCTTGACAGTTGTGACAAAATTACATGCTGGGTAGTAGCTGTTCAGGGAACTGAAAAAATGAGAAAGAGAAAGAATTTTAAAAACGTGCTTCTTTTTATACTGATACCGCATGTCCTAGTCACATGACTACATGTCTAAGGGAGATAATTCACTTCTGCCACATGCTCCTGTTTATTTTTTTTAATGTTTGTGGTTTAGGTTACCACATCATCTACAGATTCCATTTCTTTATTATTTGTGAATTGTCATGAATTTTTGTGAAAGATGGCAGTGCCATTTATTATCGCTTGCTCCATGGTTATGAATTAAGAAATGTCCTCCTATAGATTGTCTGCTAAAGTTAGAAATCCCAACCTATCCTAAAAACCCATTGCTGAATTTGTAGTAGTATTGACAGCCTAAATCAATCCATACATTTTTTACTTTACAAATGTGTAAGCAAACGAAAAGCAAACAAGAGCAGCAACACAAAAACTGTTTCTATAACAATAAACAATCTTCATTTACTGTATGACATACAAAAAACAATCAAGTGTGTGATTTTTTTATATAGTAATCATTGTAATAATACACCGGGAGTTATTTCCCTTTAACTGTTATTTGAATTAGTTAAGACTTTAAGGAAGATATATTTTTTATCTGGACTCACAAAAAAGATTTCAGTTCATGAAATAATAGTAAGTTTCAATGGAAAGAATGTTCTTCGATAAGAAGGTGTTGTAAGCTGAAATTCAGTGTAAGATGAGTTCAAACAAATTTCTTGATTGAGAGACTTGAATATTGAAAAGTTGAATAAACTTGACGCTTATTGTTGTTCACCGAAAAGAGTTGAATATGAGTGAAAGAATTCTGGAAAGGTGAGAATATGTTGAATCATAATTTATAGCTCCAGAGAATTTTGAAGTAATAGTTGGTGAATACTGACAAGAGGCAAAAGTTGTAAAGTTGAATAAATTTCTGTGTAAGGAGTGAATGAGATGAGTTCAGAGATGTGCAATGTTTGTATGTACGTGTGTGTATCATAGCGTCTGCCCCAAACGAAATCCCTTTAACGTTACATCTTATGTGTGTGAGAGAAGGCAAAAGAGAAAGAGTTGAAAATGTCACTTGTATTTATTTACTATCAAGTCATATGATAGGAAAACATGATATTAGGATTAATTGACCAATGAGGAGTCAGAGAAATAGCCAGAGAAATATCAAGGCTTTGTGATCTGCTTTTTGCACAGATTTTGTTGATCACAGTGCTGTTACATAAAAAATGGATTGGAATCTTTTTTAACCAATGGAATTAGTTAGATCACAAGTAAAATAGATTTCATTCTAATTCTGCAACATTACAAATAGCTAAAAATAACTTGTTCAAATTTTTGTGCAAAAAAAGTAGATCACACCTAAATCCTTAATTCTGTCATTTAACAACGTCCTGATTGGACAATAAATATTAAAATTTTCTTTTATGTATCTTCACGTACATAGTTCTCAATCAGCACAACTAAACATATCAGGCTCCAAAATGAGTTTTTGAAAAGACACTTTCTGATTGGTTATTAAATATTAAAAAAATACATTTCACCTCTTCTCAACTACATTCAAACTGAATCAACCTAGTTTTTGACCTGAGTGAAAACACAAATTATGCCAAGCAATTTGGAGCCTATCACATGATCAGGAACTAAATAAATTTGCATCTTACCAGTGAGAACAGCAACAGCAACCAACTCGTCAAACAAATTCATGTCACCGCACTCTGAATTAAGTTAAAAGCTAATTCTTAGCACAATCTCAGCTATCAGAGAATTCACTCACTAAACACACATCAGTGAGCATTGTGATTTCCTACACGAACCTCCGTCACTTCATCTTAAGTTTTCAACGTTACAACAGAACATGCCACAAACTTCAAGAAATTTCTCCTCAATGATCAATACATTCACACAGCGGCTAAAACTTATTCCTGCAATTGAATTAACATCTTCCAAACTTTCAAGAACATTCTTCTTCAACAGCAATCAAAGGAAGATAACTCCACTCAAACTAAATTCACACACATCTAAAGTAAATTTGTTTTATTTAACCAGTTTAATTTTCAAACAAAAAAAGTTTCTATTATATTCCACTTTTTGAAACTTTAATCACAAACTCTACAAATCTTAACTTCTTAGTTAAACTTGCAAACATCACTCAAATGCACACATAGTTTTACTTTTAGTTTAACGTTAATTAAACAAACAAACTACAAGATTTTTTACTCAAAAATCTACGCCATTGTAAATCCCTTTTTAAACAATTTTACAATGGAAATTGTTTGTTAAACAAAATATTGCTTTGTCTTTTCTTAGTTTTGTTTTATGCTTTCCTGTTCATTTTGTTGAATAAATGTATGGAGAATATATTTTTCTTCTACACGCAATCAAATTAAGCACACATTTATCCCCTACAAATTCAGTCTCTTGTTAGTTATCAAATATTCTCATTGATTGATGAATATTGTAACATTGTTTCTTGTTTTTATGTACTACCAAACAAAATGGATATATTTTTTTCCAAAATGAAGGCAATAAATTTCTACCCCATTTTAAAATATTTGCCAAAATTCAGGGAATTGTTCGATCGAAATTAAATTTTCAGTACTTATTCATTAATGAATGAGTTTTATACCGAAGATCATTTTATTAGGAAATTTTGTGGAAATATTTGGGAGGGGGAGTCTGTTTCACATTTTAATTTGGGCGATTGAGGGGATCAGTTTTTTTTAGCTACAAAGAAAATCCCTGATGTTATATTTCAATAAAAAAAAATTATACAATATCAAGGGAGAACATACAGAAAATATGTCTAAATCTTACAAAAAATGATTCAATAAAAGGAAAACTAAAAAAATAGGTTTTTCTAGCAGTTGATGCTTGCATAAGTTAATAAAACGTTATTTTCTTTCAGATTGAACAGAGAAAAGTTACATACACTACACTACACACTTAATATTTATTTTTTAAAAACTTGTAATTTTTCAGTATGATTTTTGCAATTCATTCTCTTGTTATTCATAAGATATTTTTTTATTAAATAAAAATATATTTGAAGAATCGAAAATGTAAAGTTTAATGTCATTTTCGAGTGTGAACCATTTTAGAATTCTAATTTTTTTTATTTTAGCAACTGTTATTTTGTATATCAATTACAAAAAACTACTTGTATAAAAATACAATTATTAATTTTTTTTTACTAAATTTCGTAAAATCGTATAGAATAAAAAATTATATTCTTAAAAAAAACTATTGGTTATAAGAAGATAAAGCAATAGCAGATGCTATGTAAGTGATTTTTACATTTGTTAATGTTTTTACTAAAACGAAAAATGTAAAACTAAAAACTTTTTAGTTTTACATTTTTCGTTTAGTGTCGGTTTGATGAGTGACGAGTGAACGTACCAACAATAAAAAAAATGTCTTCTTTTTAAAACTAAAAACTTTATTTATGAAAACTATTTTTTTCTTTTATTTCGGATAGTGTTTTTAGCCTAACACTGTTAAGCTGTATTTTCCAAATAAAAACAAAATGTAAGTCAGTTCAAAGAAGGCGTTGAAGTTAAAATATGTTTATCTGGGTTTTTTAGGAAGCCCCTGGCAGTGCTTATTTTATTTCTTTCATGTGTCTACTAGTCGCAAATAAGGTAGCAAAGTGATAAGTAAATGGGTCGTGAATCGGATTAGCTAGGTATAAGATAGTGAAGACCAGCCTCAACCCCACCCCCATTTGAGCCTCATGCCATAATTGTATTTTATATACTAATAAAATAAATAAGGTAACAAAGTGATCGTCCAAGTTCGATTGAAGGGAGAAAACTCTCACATGACTTTTTTTTTTTCGCAGCCGCAGTCATATTTTTAAAATTTTGTTTTCAGCCTTACAAAGGATTTTTCTTGACATAAATTTGTTCGACAGTTAACATTGAATTTTATGAATGAAAAGGCAAGAGGAGAATTTTTAGCAGACGCGTTTCGTAAAATGACGGAATTTCACTTTATAAAAGGCAAATGTGATGGTTTTTTGGGTTTTTTTTAAATTTTGCAACAAGTAATTTGACAGTTACTCAAAACAAAATTTTGAAATTTTAGAACGCTCATAAATATTCATCAGTTTAATTTAACTGAAAAGTTAAAGTGTTAGAGAGCCTAGCTTCTTACGTCATAAAACATCTTCGAAAGGAAATTTTTAAATTTCAAGACGCTCTAACTAAATTATTCACAAGACACACATGAAGCGCTCTCCACAAACATGAACGGACTGAAAAATTCTACCAGCCACGACAAAAAGCAAATCCATATTTTAGAAAACAAACTAAATTAAATACTATGATTTGCAATAGCAAATGGTCCACGGTCGACAGAAAAGACCTAATCACTAACGGGCCGGATCCAAACTATCGAACACACAACTAGAAGTCCTCAACTTCGGTCTCTAAAATAAAATATTTGCCACCGGATTACAGTACTGAGTGAATTCATCATTAAAAACCACCACGACTGATTTCACCAAAGGATACATCCAATCCAAAGCTTAATCACAGCCATGTGTAAAAAAAAAAAAAAAATGAACGATACGTCACTTCCTTTTAGGAAAAAAAAATAACTAAACTAAAGAAATCAGCAAACAACAAAAAAAAAAAAAAAAAAAAAAACATCTATCTCCTTCAGATAAAGTTGGAGGAATTCGTGGACGAACTCCTCTACCAACAGAAAATGAGACCTCATCGACGACGACACAACATCTAGGAAAAAGTAAACGAAAACAGAGCCACGAAACAGAAACACAAATTCATAAGCAACATTAAAAAAAAAAGACACCTCCTGACTAAAACTCATTGAACACAATCCCAAAATACCCACACTATAACGGACTAAAAAACACATAAACCGTACATACCAATTAGACTTCCACTTGAGGGATATAGGCAGTGCCCGCACACTAAGCAAAATCCCTCTTCTCGGCACAATTAGTCCCTCACGCATAAAAAAAAAACAAACTCTGGTGACATTCTAAATATGTTAAAAAACGTAGACATTAGTAACGGCTGAATACATCATTTCAACTTTCAGAGATGGCCAGTTTAGAAATAAAATCTCTATATACAAACGTCCCTATAGAAAAATGCCTCTGTTAAAAATACACTTAACAAAAATAAATTTACCTACCCCACCTCACATAAAATAAAAATATACCAGTTAATCACCAATGTTTCATTACTTTCGGTAACGACATCTCTAGACAAAAGTTTGGCTTTTGAAGCGATTCTCTCAGCGGCGTTCTCGCTTGTTTAGAGTTTAGAAAGTGCTCCTTTCAAAAACATTCTACCACCAAAAAACTCTTCCTATTTCGGATAAATAGATTCACCCTACTAATATATATACACAAAAACACTAACAGTTAACTGATCTTGTCAACCAATTTAACAATATTGAACCTACAATGACTACATTTGAACTTGAAACCAACCACACTCTTCCCTTCCTAGATATCAATACCGAACTCAATTTTGACGTTTACAGAAAATCTACCAACAAAAAGGATCTAGTCAACTTCTACTAAAATCACTCTTATATAAAATTAAATCTGGTATAATTGTAGGTTTTTACTTGAGAGCACTAAGAATTTTCAGCCTCCAATACCTACCCAAAGAAGAAAAAGAAAAGATAGGAAACGCATTCAAAAACCTTCAATAACCCTATCACTTCATCCACAGCGCTAAGAGAAAGGCACAAAAATATACAACTGTAACAAAAATAGCAACACTATCCACAATAATAAATTATTAAACAAAAACAGATACATAATACTACCTACCAATTTTATAATATCCACTATCCAAAATACTTTCTTTATCCCATCTAAGCAACATCCAAATAGTCACAACCACTTCCAAAACCATCATCTATATAATCAGGTCTAAAAACACTCGTATCAATAACAGTTCAGAAGCAGGCATATGAAATAGTCTAGATAAACTGTTCTTCACAATATATTGGGGAAACATGCAGAAATGTTAAAAAAAAGTGTCTATGAACACAAAAGAAACATCATAAATAGCAATTTAACAAATGCACTAAATAAATTCGACCATTTTTTTTATCTACAAAATGCCACACTCATCAAAAGACAAAGTAATTTACTCAGAAGGAAAATCCCCGAGAGTGCACCCATTGAATATTATTAAAATTTCCATCTACACATCGTTTTTTTTCCCAATTTCACCTTTCCTGAAAGAAATTACTACTTTCCGAAGCCAACACATACACAACAAATGTGTTGAAAAATCTTAGGAAAACGGCTGAATCCATCATTTCAACTTTGAAATGTATATGAATATTTATGAGCGTTCTTAAATTTTAAAATTTTGAGTAACTGTCAAATTATATGCTTGTTGCAAAATAAAACCATCACATTTGCCTTGATAAAATCTGTTGGCTAAAAACTAAGTTTAGTTTTCCTCTTGTCTTTTCATTTTGTCTATTCTGCAGATATACTCCATAAAACTAGTCATAAAAAGTTTGTCCAGTTTGTCATATTTTTCTAAATACTGTTGAATAAAATTATATATCGTTATCATATACAGATACTCCATCGGAGAATATTCACACACGTATAAGACTGGTATTTATTTGAACAAAAAGTACAAATTGTGGCACAAGGCCAATAAAGGGGAGGGGTAGAGGCTGGTCAACACTAATTATCTTATACCTAGCTAATCAGATTCGCGACCCATTCGTACATTACATTTTACACATTCACCAAAAGAACTCGTCCATCACCAAACAATCCTTCAACCACCATAATACCACGTGCTCTCAAGGGAGACCTACCAAAATCGCGCCCCATACCATGAAAATTCTAATGATATATATACAATTCTAATAATGATAAAATGAGAGGGGAGGGAAATGTATAAGACACACGTATAAGACTGTAACCAAATGCATGCTAACTACAAACAGGATGAGAAAATCTTAAAAAAACTCATTCGTAATAATTATCTCCCATGGATCCTAATAAAAAAATAAAATTAATCATGTATTACAATACAACCAATGTAATTATTTGCAATAACTTCCTCCCACCAACTGATGTTGAAACCAACATTATATCATTTCAAATGTACCTTGGGAGAATGTATCTCGGACAGAAAAACAAATATATCAATGTACAACTACATTATCAAAAAGTTTTAATCTATTCGTTCATTGCGAGATATTTTTACACTAACATTTCTGTCCACATTCACAGTATAGAAAAATAAGCTACATTGGAAAGGAAAGACTTATGTACCTTTTATTAAATAAAGGTACATAACTCTATTTCCTTAGGTTTAATTGACATTCATTTTCTTATTGTTATATTTTTTAATGCACTCTTACTAGTTTTCTTTCCATAAGACTAGGAGTTACTTAAGTTTTTCTTTAATGATAAACTCATTTGCAGATTTTAAGATTAAATTATATGCTATAACTTTTTTTTAAAAAAAATCACTTTTTTTTACTACTTGTTCAAGTTGTGTGTGCAAAATATTTTCATTTTATTTCATAAAATTCATTTCCAACATGAGTTTACTTTTTAAAACCTGCACCGTAAAAAATGATAGAATATTTAAGTAATTTTACAATTGTATCGTTCAAAAATAAAATATCAAAAACTTGGTTATTATTTTCTTGTTTATGCTTCACATTTGCTGAATGTTAAAAACTTGTGTAGTAATTAATTACTAAAACTGAATGTTAAAATTGGTATTTTCAACTTCTTTTCATTTTCTGTTAAGATGTTTTCCAATTTTTTTAGTATCTTTAAAATTTGAATGAAAAACGAAGGAAGATTAATTCATAAGGAATACAAGCTTTCAAATCACCGAAGGGAGACATCATTGTATAGAATTATTTGAAAGGCAATTTACAACATTTAAATTAGTTCTATTTGCATAAAAATCACTATTACCTTTATTATCATTTTACTGATACTAAACATTATTTTGATCTTTTTTTTTTATCGTTTTGCTAAGCTTTTAAACAAATTAGTTCTTTTCACATAAGGAATCTACCCTACCAATTACTGTCATGGCTGCCGCCGAAAATCTGAAATGCTTTCGATGTAATTTGCCGAAGAAAACTAAACAAGTTCCGATCTTAAAAGATGTTACTGCTGAATTATTTCAAAAGGAACTTTATCCTAAGGTAAAAATATTCATTTTGTTTGATATATATGGCTAGATTAGCTGAGTAGGCAAAAGATAACGTAAACTAAAGTTTATGGTGAAGAGAAGAATTGTCAGTATCGTTGACTAGCTCAGTAAATTATTTATTTCCTTGAGATATAAGTACTAGTAACTTCATGATGCGTTGGAATTTTGATTTCATTTCATTATTCTTGAGACCTTGCAAAGTAAATAAAAGCATAGATATCAATTTTCATTTAAAAAAATGAAAAAAGTTTAGTTCTAGAACTTTGAAATTTGTGTATGTGACCATCTCATTTTTTAAATGTATGTCTGTTATCCGATCGGTACGTACTCGATCATGGCTCTCCACAAATTCCTTTTCTTTATATTATGTTCTGCAGTCTCATAATTGTTCTTAAAAGATATATTACTGTGTAGTGGGTTATCGTTGCCTTCTGCACGGTTTTTTAAATTCAGAGTGGTACTTCTCCTAGACTGGCTACCAACCAAGTCAATTTACCCTATAGCTGGAAAAACGATGGATTTAACTTTCTCCTATCTTTTAGAGTTTACGAAAGTTGACGTCTGAATTTTAAACTCTGTTTGCCAATTCTATTTTCCTCACTGATAACCATTTACACTACCTGCACAACATTTTCGTTTACAAACAGTTAAAATCATTGAAGTAGTTTTTTATTTATTGCATTATTCTCACCTCAGATGCAGCAATTGTCTGAAATAGGTGCTGTCAACGCAATATGAAACATGCAAAAAGCATCATTAGAGCTGTTTCAACTTGAAGGCAGATTGTAAACACTAAACAGTGTGATTTCTCATCTTCACCATGACTGTTCATTTCCAAGCATGTCCATTTGTGTTTCTTCAACATTCACAGCCAACCAATGGTTTATATTGCAACTATGCTGAATGGACCTTAGTTACAGTTCAAGTATATGCCCTAGTGACATGAGGCTTAGAGGTTAAAATGAACAGTTGATTTACTCATGTCAAAGAAGATTAATGAAGGATCATAATGACAAAGACATATCCAGGTTATTTTAACAAAACGAGGAATTTATTCATGAATTTATATGCTTGAAGTAGTGTCAGTAGCTCATTTCAGAAAAATAAATCAGAATTCTTAAATTCCATAATTTTAATGTATTTTCATAAAGAGGAAATGTTCATACAACAGATTGATCTGACACAAAATAATATTAAAAAATGTTTCAAACAAAGGTAAGAGTTTGTTGTTCACTGAAGGGATATATGCTTTGCTTACATTTAAAAGTAGACTGAGAGAGACATTTTTGAAGTACTTGGTTTTCTTGATTGTTAGAAGCCGATAATATAATTGCCAAATAATTTTACACTGGTTGTGATGAACAGAAACAAAACATTTCACATGACTTCAGGCTAGATCGTACAACAGCTGAAATCTTGTGAATATGGCAATAAAGATGAGGACAACTGTCTGAACAATGTAAATAGTGTAAATAATTACAATACCTCATCTCAGAAATATAAACAAATGTCATTGAATTTGATTACTTCTAAGTTCTTTGGCACTCTCTGAAACAATGTGCTACATTCCTTCAAGACATTGGCAACCATGCATCTCCATAGTATTCTGTCTTTGTTGCTCTATTAAAAATTTTAGTTTGTGTAAAACTCTCCTTGAGTCATAGAAATACTGAAATTATTTACAAATTGTCAGTCTTACTCATAAACTTACTTTAATATGACAAAAAAGACAAGTTAACTTGTTAAAATAAATTACTATGAAGGGTGATAGTACAAAAGAATAATGATCTATTAAAATGATAATAAATAACTCTTCCAAAACAGTGAACAATGATTTCTATCATCTAATTGAAGAGAGAAACAGAGTTGGTTGAAAAAAAAATGAAACTGATGACTATTTCCTCTAATAGATAAGTTCAACAATAATAAAACTATTTTACCTTTTTATGTCAGTTATTTTGGAGATGAGAAATTATCATTATTATATGCCTTGATATCTGGAACAACATAAACATCTTGGTTGTTATGCTCACAATATTTCAGCCATGATAGCCTCTGGATGTCTTCAGTAATCTTTTGATGATTTTAAACTGAACCCTTTATTCAATTTTTATTCCAATTTATCTTAACTTGAATTTAGCTGACAAGGGAAATTCTTAGTGGCTGTCAATTTTGGGATACTGTTCAATATTAGTTCCTCTTATGCTTCACTAGAGTGAAAAATTCATATACTTGTGGGGATTACACCCACCTTGTCTGCCAAGATGCCCACTAGATGGTACTGTTCAGGACTATCAAAAGACAAACAATAAACACTTCCACTTTTTTGCCCTGGAATGTAGCAGTGAAAACAGGACTTCTCTCTTTCTTCCTCTGGAGGGGCATGTTGTTAATTTCAGCCTGTGTCATGTGGTATATCACACACCATTTTCCAATTGCAAAGCCTATAAATGCTTTTCTTCCATCTTCAGCTATCTGTATAATTATTCTTCTTCTATCTGCTATATCCATTCAGGATGTTGGTAATTATGGCTCTCTACAATTTCCTTTCTTTTGTAGCTCTTAATAAATTTTGTCTTTTTGTTATCTCCTAAACTTTGTTTTGCCATCCATTTACTCAAGCTCGCTTGGTAAACTGTTCTGTGAGTATCAAATTTTCCAAGACCTCTTTCCTCATTATGTGAACTAGAAATTTGAACTCTTTCTGATGTTAATTGTAGGTGTCCCTTTTATTTTATTTTTCTCCAAAACTTTGTTGTTGCTCACATGTCTGGTTGATGGTATTCTCAGCATTCTTCTGTAGGATACTATTTCTGTTGCAACGTTATTCATTACTACCTGTAGCACCTAGAAGGCAATCTCTTTCTTGCTTCACTTTAAACTGATATTTAAAGTAACTAATGAAAAATCAGCTACCATGCAATCTATTCTGTTGTGTCTATTGAAATGTCTAGTAAGAACAGAAACGTGCTTATTCAGTGATGTGCAGAGGTTTGGTGATGCCTGGAGCCAACTCCTTAATATTATGCCCTTAATACTCAAGTAGCGGTTGGGAGTTAGTAGCTACTCTAGTCTCGCTTATCAAAATACAGATCTGCATTCATACCAGTAGGGCACTTGTACAGTGAAGTTAACAAAGACAATTTAAAATTTCAAAAACTAAATTTTTAATTCGCTCTTTGATTGGATGCCCTCCCGATATGGATGTTTAGTTCTATTTTATGATAACATTAGGTTGTTCTACACAGCTGCAACATCAAGAGTGAAAAACTATCTATGATTTAATACTGATTGAATACAGTAATTATGGTACAAGGTTGAAAAAAGAGAGTAGATGGGTTGCCACTATATTTTACCTAGCTAATAAGATCCATGACCCAATCATTTGTTACAATTTACTCAGTCACCATAAAAATCTATCCATCACCATTTATCTCCTACATACACCAAAATACCTTACACATACAGGGCCCCTACTGAAAAACACCCCATGACTTAAAATTTCAATATTTACAATTGTATAAAAATTCTATCAATGTTATGAGATGATGGGGATAGTGATGACCTCGAAGACAAACTGAAAAAGAATGAAAAACTGTCTTGAGAAGAAGCAGAACAAAAAATATCCAAAGCAAGCCAATATGAAACAAAAGAAATAAAAAGCAGTATATTATTAGACTGGTCTCTTCTATTTCTTAATGAGATATTTCATTGGGAATATGAGGCATGTTTGTTTATTGGCAGCGAGTAATGCCTCTTGAATATCTCCTCTTAAAAAGGAGACCTAGGAATATGTTACTGATAAATATATCATATTGTTTTATATTAAAGAATAGATTATGATTATTTCCTTGCCTTTTTACTTTCAGAAATACAAACTATGCAATGCAGCAGATTTCTTTCTCCTTTCGGTCAATAAATATCTGGTAGTATACATATATGATACCAGATTAGGCAACAGGTAGCAAATTAGACTACATTTGAAAGTCTATTGCTACTAAGTTTTCAGTTGACTTTTTCTCATCAGTAATCTCAAAAGAGAGAATGGAAAATTAAACACTGTGATCCAAACTAGCAAAAGAAGCATCCCAAAAGCTAACCAAGGTACTGAGAAGCAGAAAGATTTTGTTAGAAATAAAGAAAAGAGTGCTGGATTGCTATGTGTTATCTATCCTCATATATGGCAGTGAATGATAGACAATCCTCTCCATGGGTGAGGAGAAAAGTAGAGTTAGTAGAAATATGGTTCTACAGATGGATACTGTAAATTCTATGGACAGAGCAAGTAAGCAACAAGGAACTCTTAAAGAAAGTGGTAACAGAAAAAACACTTGTACTCAGAACCAGTAAGAGATATTTGAAATTTCTTGGACACATAATGAGGAAGTAGGGCTTGGAAAATTTGGAAATAGGGGAAGTCAGCGAGCCACCTATCTGATGAGCTGGTATGAATAGATGGTGGAATGGAGATCAGGAGCATTAGCAAAGGGAGAAAAACTGCAAAGGGCCACAAGAGATAGGAAGTTGTGAAGATTCATGTCCTGAGGGATGCAGCACATAGGGGAAACCCTAAAAGTCAAAAGTAATCTAATCTGGTAATCCAGCTACCATGTGACAATGCCGTTGATACAGTGCAATTTTGTTTTCTTTATGACCCAACTAACACAAGGCTTTT
Organism: Acanthosepion lycidas; assembly: GCA_963932145.1. Lineage (NCBI taxonomy): Eukaryota > Metazoa > Mollusca > Cephalopoda > Sepiida > Sepiidae > Acanthosepion > Acanthosepion lycidas. Next base: position 68,103,393 of record OZ010591.1, read on the forward strand.
TTTCTCTTTGTACCATTTGAAAAAAATCATTAACTTGTGCCAGATCAATTTTGATAATCCATTGTTTTATTGGTTTTATTCTTATTATAGAGAAGACCAGTTGTGTTAAGAGGTTTTGATATTGGGGATTGTGTTGAAAAATGGACTACAGAATACCTGATTGCCAATGCAGGAAACAAACAAGTGAATGTCCATGTGTCTTCTACTCATCAAATGGATTTTATTAACAAAAACTTTCTATATAGGTAAGTTTATAATAATAATAATAACACAGATTGTTAATGCCTAACATGACACATTGGCCAGTAAATTACTGGAGTTTAGCAATGCTTAAAGGTGAGCAGATTTTTGTAAAGTGCTAAGTATTTATATAAAGTTCTTTTAAAATAATTTAAACTAGACTACTCTTATATATATTATTTGTATATTTCTTTTCTTATAAGAGTGCTCTAGTTTAAATTATTTTAAATGAACTTTTTAAAACAGTCTATGCATGAAACAGAAACTACAAATTATATAATTAATGTAGTATTTTGAAATGATCTTGTCATATAAAACCTTTTATTTTCAGGACACTTCCATTTGGAGAATTAGTAAAGAGAGCTTCGAGAGAAATAAATGAAGATTATTTTATTAGTCCAGTGAGTTTTTTTATATTTTCTTTAAAAAATCTTTCCTTTAACAAATGTTTCTGCGATGATCATCATTACTTGATAATTTATTTGAACTTACATCCCAAACTTTATTACTGTTTACACATTTTATCAACTAAGCAATTCTTCAGTATTAATCAAGTGAATGTTATATCCAGTGATCAGTGACTTTCAATGTCTCATTTTTATAGCAAGCTATTTTCATCCATGATGCAGAATGCCATGTACAGTGCCTGTGGCAAATTAAATTTTAAGAATAATAGGAATTACAAACAAACTTGCTATTAATTAAAAAGAGACAGCTGAAAGGCTCATGTATAATGAGGAAAGAAGACTTGGCAAACTTAATACCCACAGGGTGCACTGAAAACGAGAAGTCAAGGAAAGCTGTGAATAATATACTTGACATGTTTGCACACAAAGTGCCACACAAAGAAAGAGGGATCTTAAATGAACCAGTATTACTGAAGGTAACAGAAGACTGGGAGCTGTGGAGAGCTACGATTGACAATGTTCTGAAGGGATATAGCAGGCACACATACACACATTTCTGTTTGTGTATGTATATGTATATGAGCAAGAGACAGAGATGACTTAGCACTTTTTATGATGTCATAATAAACTCAGCTTGTCATTTCTGCTGTTGCATTTCTCAACTTGTTGCAGGCATTAGTAACATCTGTGTTTGAAATTAAGAATAACACACTGTCTCCTGAAATACCCACAACAAACATGGCAAACTCAGGATGTAAGTCCATATATAGAAAGATAAAGAAACGACAAGAACCAATATATATGTGCAAACAAATGATAATGTATTAACAATAAAGGGTTACAAGTGACAAAGATTAAGATGTGTGTGTCGAATGAATGTGAAAATATCTCGAAAGTATAAAAAATATAAATCTTAATAAGATCTTAAAAGTATAAAAAATATAAAACAAAGTGACAGCAGAACACGGATAAAAAAATACCATAAAATTGGTAGATTGAAAAAATATAACAAGGAATTAACAAAAAAGTGCTCAATGGTTACTGATCCTTGCTCTTCAGAGCCAATCAGGAACAAACTATTTGCACGACTAAAAGAAAGAAATAGAGGGGAAGAAAAACTTAATACCAGAGAATTAACAGTATAAATTACACGGAGATTACATTTAAAACCAGCAGCCATTCCTTCTACTTAAATGATCTCAAGAATTCTTAGATATTATCTGAATGTGTTTTGCTGGTTATGGTGAAAAAATCCCTGGTGAAGTACGAGACATAGATCAGATTATTTATTAACAGAACTGGATGTATTCACAAGTTTATGCAAATTTTCACACTGTTCTTGATGGATCTTAGCTGGCACATGCTGATCAACACTAGTCTCTAACCTCTGATTGGTTCTGCCAATATATTCAGCATCACACTGACATTTGTAATTACAGATAACTGAAGTAACATGATGCAGGGTTCGAGCAGAATATTGTTGCAGATGGAATTCAGTATAGGTTGGGAGGTGAAAACAAGCTGTGGATTGGCAAAAAATAGCACGGCTTCACATTTTGGGTGGTTTGTCTTGCAAATCTAGTGCTAACCTTATCAATTTTCAGTAACTATAGACATGACATTTTTTTGGACCATACAATTTCGGCTTGTTAAATTGTGCAACTTTAGCACTAACACAAATGCTAGATTGCATAAGGTTTAGTGGGTAGACATTTTCCTTCCAAACATTCATAATGGACACAATTTCTGAATTTAATTCCAAACTGAACAAAAACAGTCTCCCCCTGCAGATTAAATAAATAATCTGCAGAGCTGACTGTTTTTGTTCCACTGCCCATGTCTAGGCATATCTCATAAGAACTAGACGAGATATCCCTAGATATAAGCAGATTAAAGAAAGGGTTCAGTTTGGAATTCCCCGTAGGTTACCCAGATCGAGATACACCTGATGAAGGCCAGAGAGCACAATGGCTGAAATGTTGTGATAACAACAACAAAGATGAGGACAATAATCCAAATGTAGATAGTGTAAATAATGATATTTCCTCATCCCAGAAATTCAGACAGAAATTATTGAAACATTAATAAAAACCCAATTAGATTTTTTTTTAAATATTGATTACATAAAAATTTATTTTTTAGCATTTAACTTCTATTTTAGAATTTGTTTGATTGGCTAGTATTATTAGATATGATGTCTTTATTTAGATGCCATGAAAACTGGTATCTTGATTTTTAAATACTGGTGCTTTTGTCATGAAAGCTAATTCTCCAAATGAATTGTCTTTACTTTAGTTTATTTTTTATTTATTTAAATTTCTTTTCTAGGATGAAAAATATTATTTGCGTTCCTTGGGAGATGATCCTCGAAAATCTGTAGCTGATGTCCGCCAGCAGTTTCCACATTTAATGAAGGACTTGAACATACCACCATTATTCCCTGCTGAAAATTTCTTTTCAAGTGTCTTCCGAATAGCTTCCAAGTCCTGTCAGCTGTGGACACACTATGATGTTTGTACTTTTTAACTTTCTTTTTGTTGAATATTGCATCTAATTTCTTTTGTTGGTGTCTATTAGCAAACACTTGAATATATATATATATATATATATATATATATATATATCCAAATGAGAGAAAGAACAGATGAAGTGAAATTCCACTTTTTATAGCATTTACTTTTTTAAAAAATGATCTCAATACAAAGTAGAGCAATATATTATTACTTTATTTTAGATATTAGAACAAAAACATGTTCAAATCACTACACAATAACTATTGTGTTTCAGTACTACACTGTACCTCTTCAGGCAAATGTTAAGTGACTGGTGATTAAATAATTTTTTTAAAATTTCAAAAGCAAAATGTTACCTCTTTTCTGAAGGGTAAAGAGAGAAGTAAGAAAACACATGGTCAGAATTAAAAATAGACTTGTAGGTTTGTCATGATCAACCAATTAAATGTCAGATCTATGTTAAATAGAATATTAAGCTCAGAGGGTGGAGATAGGGAAGTTATTTTTTCATGACATGATTAACCAGAACTTAGACAGGTCATCATTGACAATTATGGAAAACATATAAGCAACAAATGTATTGTGATTGTAGACAAATATGACATGTTCAATTTTTCAAAGGACTCTGAGGGGAGGAGAAGGAGGATAATCAGACATAAAGTTAATTTCAGCAGAAAAAATTATTTACTTATAAATTATGGCCATAAGAAATGGAATTACCTAATTTTTTTAAAAATTTAACTATATTGTAAGGTAAAAGATAAACTGTGTGAGCAATTTACAGTTAATTCACTTCTTTTATTGGTTTATCATGTCATGAAAAAAATTTCCTCTGAGATTAATTTTCTATTTAGTGCAGATCTGACATATAATTGATTGATCAAAACAAACCTACAAGTCTATTTTTAATTGTGGCTATGTGTTTTCTTACCCATCCACCTTTGTCTTTCAGAAAAGAGGTAACATTTTGCTTTTGAAATTTAAAAAAAATTATTTAATCACCAGTCACTTACCTTTTCAGCCATGCCATTCAGAAGATAGTGTGAATAAATATTGAAGTATAAACTATATCAGGCTTGTTTGTTTATCAAATATTGATTATATTTGCATGATTTTATTATTTTTATCTCTTCTGATTTAAAATTGTCTGCGGAACAAGGCATCTTCTGAAATTTTCAATAAGTTTTAGAAAAGAAAAATTTTTAAGAAGTTTTTTTTTCCATAATTGATTCACACTAAGCAAAGTGATAATGCCACTAAGACACAATGGGCTACAGGAAGTGAAAGGAGAATGAGAAAACTTTAGAAGGAACCAGAAATCCAATCCTGAACAGGAAACAAGGGATAAACCTTTACTCCTGTCTATAAGACCAGAGAAGAGTGTGAACCAGACTTTAGAAAGGAAAACAATTATTTGTTTTAGAAATTAAAAAATGATAATATAGCAGAAAAAAATTCATAAAATTAGTCTATTTTTTTTTCTTATAATGAACATTAGAGGAAAGCAGCTTTTTGCCCAATAAAAAATAGATTAACTTTTCTACTTTTACTGAAATTTTCTTGAATGTAAAAATTCAATGTGCCTATTATTTTTATTTCTTTTGAAAATTGATAAATGGTGTTGTTAAGAATAAGGCAATCTGGTTAACATGTGTGATGTTGTGTACTTTTTTATCATCATCATTATAATATTTATTTTCAAAACTGCAAAAATTTTAGAAAACGTGAACATAAAAAGAATAAAGTTAACAAACAAAGCTTATGTATGCTTAGTGGAAAACAAGAGACATCCCTGGCAAATCTTAGTGGCTTGTTAAATAAAATACAGGGGTATTCTTATTCAAATTTATTTGAATCTTATAGTCTATTGATAATGAAACAATAACCATATCAGACAGTGAAAGGGTTTAATCAAAAAAAAATGGATGGATAAATTTTGATTCTACAATTTAAATTTTTTCAAAGGTTGATTATGATCTCTTTGGTAGGCCATGATGTAAAAAACCTTAATGGTATTATGACTTAACAGTTCAACTAAAATAATTCATGATGTTGGGTGTACTTAAGATTTTAATTAAAACTATTAAAATTAATGATTTAACTTAATATGAACTTAAGAAACAGTTACTTAATTATCTTTATGGATCTCATTTGAAATAAATGATTAATAATATAAGATTTATTTTATTTATATGTGTTCTCTTTTTTAGGTTATGGATAACATATTAATGCAAATACGAGGTCATAAAAAAGTGGTTTTATTTAGTCCACAAGATGCTCACTTTTTGTATCTTAAAGGTAAATCAAATATCAATTACACAGTATTTCATTGGTTAATCAAGTCATAGTGTGTCAGAACAAAAATTTGCAGTGAATTTCTAAGACAATATTTACATATGTTTATATACATTTATTCAATCTTATATGTACCATTCTTTTCTACTACCTTTAACTATTTTTTTAGACAGTTTCATGATTCCATCCTCTCAGAACTTGGCATCTTTCTAGGTGGTGTTCTATAAGTATTTTTCACAAGTTTCCAAAGAAGTTCTTCCCATTAAGTGAATTATATAGGGATTGAAATAAGTGGTAATCTGAAGGTGCAAGATCAGGTGAGTATGGGTGTAGTAGGACATTCCAGCGAAGTTGTACCAATTTTTGTCAGGTCAGCAAAGAGACAAGGTCTGGTTTTGTACTAATGGAAGATAACATTTTTCTGATTGGCCAATTTTTGATTCTTTTCATCAATTGCTGCCTTTAATTGGTCCAAATGGGAACAGTACTCATCTGAATTCAGCATCAGATTTTACAGAAGGAACTTGTACTACACAATACCCTTCCAATCCAACCAAATACACAGTATCACCTTCTTTGGGGGCAGACTGACTTTTGGAGTCATTAACAGTGGCTCATTTCCTGTCCTCCAGCATTTTTTTCATCCCACAATGTTGTAAATAATCAATTTTTATCATCTGTAACTGTCCTTTTCAAAAATGGATTTTTGTTGTATTTGAGCAAAGAAGTGCAGATAGAAATATGGTCCATTAAATTTTTTTCTGATAAATTATGAGGGACCTGAAAAACTTAGCAATTCACATACTCAAGTGTCTTTAAATTCATTATAATGCTCATATGAGACATGTGGAGTACCTCTGCAATATCCTGTGTCATGTGACCTGGATTATTTTTAATCTGTATTTTGATTTGGTCATCATCAACTGCAAGCCTGCAAGAACATTCCCTGTCTTTCAGATCAAAATTTCCACTTCCAAATAGTACTCTCAGCTACGACACCATCTCTATAAATGGCACATAATGCTTTTTGCTGTTTACACAGGTCTTTTTTCCTTCTTGGAAATAAAAGAGCATCAGATGATAAAAAGGAATCTAAGCTTCCTCCATTTTCACTTTTAACATAAAAGCATTTAAAATTCACAATTTACACAAATTTTATAGAAAAAGATGTTGAAATGTCACTTTTCAAAATATGTACATATGTCATAAATTTCAGTCACATATGAAACAAAATCATTTGATCAAATGTCATCTATTGAAAAACACTACTGACTTTTGTTCTACCCAATATTTATGTAGCATGAGTATTGTAGATTTGACAAGAACTTGATTACTTTATTGCTTATGCTGGTTTGAAATGGACTTCTACAATGATTGGATATCAGAAATGTTTTACACTTGAAGTACATAATGTGCAGTGTGATATAATGGATAATGGCTTGTGATGAAAAATCGGAGAGCTGAGTTCAAATTCCAGTAGGGCTTGTTTCATTCAATTATGTGCAAATACCTTTGGGAAAGGTATAAACCCATCTCTTCTCCCTCCAGCTATGGGTTGAATAGCCTTGGGTAGCAACTAGTCTATTGCAGAAAGAATTGGTAACCTACTGTGAGAAAATCTTCTGCCTAGACAGTCATGAATAAAAAAAGATATGATCATCCATATCATGTATGGCACTTAATTGACTGAGAAAGATCCATTCTAACGTTGAAATATTTTTATTCTCTTATCTCAGTTGGTATTTGCATCATACTGATACTGTCAATTTTTCTGGAGAACTTATGGCTTCAGTCTTCAATAATCAATCACTAGGTAAAAAAAAACCCTCAATTTCTCACAATCAGTCCATTGCTTTAACCACTGATTACTACAGGTTAATGATTTGGGTATTTGTCTTTCAATGCATGAACAGTGGTTACCTACTGGTCAGTATCCATTTTTATGATGAAACTAATAAACAGCAAAACCTGTCAAAGTAAAAAAAAAAAAAATTGAATTTTTTTTATATATTTCTATTTCTATTCAATAACCCTCTATATTGAGTGGTTCCTCAGTCTTTTTTTTTTGGGGGTGAAAATTTCTTTTCAAGTGTCTTCTAAATAGCTTCCAAGTCCTGTCAGCTTTGGACACACTATGATGTTTGTACTTTTTAACTTTCTTTTTGTTGAATATTGCATTTAATTTCTTTTGTTTTTGTCTGTTAGCAAACACTTGAATATATATATATATATATATATATATATATATATATATATATTACATGAATCATTCATACAAAAAACAGATTAGTGAAGTTAATCATAAAAAATGGTGAAAATACATCTTTACAAACAAATTTATTAAAATTACATAACCCACGAATCACTAGATGAATGTTGTGATCCCTGTTTTTAATAAATTCAACTTGTATAAGGTCTTTTTTTGCAAGTACTTTCATCTGTTCATACAGACATCATCAGGCATGGAAATTGATTTGTTTTTTTTAAATACATCCAGGTAATAACGGGACATGAAAGATTAGATGTGAATTGAAATATTTTTTTAGAAATGTGTTATTGTTAACTGTAAGAAATTCTGGAGCATGTGGTCGTCACGCTAAGGTTGAATTTTTTGAAAATTTAAAAGAGAGTGTGTTTTTTTTTTTTTTATTAATATGGTAATTGGAGAATTCTTTTGTTGTAGTAGTTTTTTTCAGTCGATGTGGCATGAACTAAATTGTTCAATAAATAGAGCAATGTCACAGCTATTATCCCAGAAGTTGCACGTCGGATCAGTTCTTTTATGTGTGTGTGTGTGTGTATATATATATATATATATATATATATATATATATATATATACACATAGATATATACAATAAAAAGATAAAACACTATATCCTACTGCACTACCTTGGTTTCGACTGTGAGGTCTCATTAGATGGCTAGGTAACTGGAGATATATATATATATATATATATATATATATATATATATATATATATATATAAATTTAATTTGAAAAATTTTGCCACTTTTAGAGCTATTTAGTTAACTATGTTCACAAAAAGACAAAAAGAATTTATTATAGTTGAATATTGTTCTTAAATTCAATTTGTTATGAAGTAAATACACAGAAAAATTGATTAATCTTTCTTTTTTTCCAGGAGATAAATCTGAAGTTTTAGATATTGATGACATAAATACACAAAACTTTCCATTGTTTACTAATGCCACACGCTATGAATGTTTGTTAGAGCCAGGAGATATCATTTTTATTCCAGGTAAGATTGGATAGTCATAATTGCATTAAGTAGTTGAAAAAGTTCTTAGTGCCACTTTTCACGGGATTTTAGGGAAATCTTAGAAGTGTTTTTGAAGTTTACTTAGCTCTTTATTGCTTGTGCACATACACATTAAAAATTATTTGTGGAAAAGTGATAATTTTACCTTATTTTGTTGACCATACTGTATGTAAAAGTGCACATTAGCAATCCAGAATTCTTCTTTAATTGTAAATTTGTATGTCATGTCTGTCTTTTCAATGATAGAGAAACAATTAAAATTATGTTTTTGATTACAATGATTGTTATTTAACAAGTATTTCCAAATTGAAGATTTTATCCAGAAGCAGATGTTCCCTTAAACATTCACAGAAATGATAAAATATCTTGCCAGTATAACTAACTTTACTGTTAACACTTAACAATTTATATCTCTGAATAGATTCTTGAAATTCATCAAATCAAAGACATCCTTTTCTGATGAAATATGCAATTTAGATTTCACTGGACAATAATTTTTAATAAAAAAAATATTAAGTTGTTGAAAGGTTGTGATTAGAACATTTGTAATTGAACGATTCTTTTATTGATTGTTTATTTGAATTTTAAAACAAACTTCAATTATTTTTAACTTCTACCATTTCAGCTTTGTGGTTCCATAATGTGATTTCTGAAGAATTTGGAGTTGCAGTTAATGTTTTCTGGAAACACTTGGATTCAAGCTTGTACTGTCAGAAAGACCCATATGGTAATAAAGACCCAGTGGCAGTGACCAGTGCCTTTCAGATTGTGGATAGGGCAGTTAAAGCTCTTGAATGTCTGCCAAAGGAATACCAGGATTTTTATGGCCGTATGCTGGTGTCACGAATTGAAAAAAAATGTTACCTGAAGGACATAAAAGAAAATGAATTTACTAATAAAGATGATTGCTGCGAAAGTTGATAAAATATTGTTTATATTTGTCTTTGATTTTCTAGATAGGCTTTTATTTTACAAATTTCTAGTATGAAATTTCAAAAATCTCCCTTAATCAGCTGACAACTTTCTGTGATATGATATCAAATATCTGAGAGGAGGTCCTAACCTAATGTTTAGGGAATTTGAATGAATTGTCCAATCTATTCATCTGTCAACCTACACTGAACATGTCATCATCATCAGTCACATGGCCAGTTGCAGTTGTAGGGTCACTGCACAACTGTCACTAGACCAGTTCCCTCCATATATCTGGGTTTAAAGCTAGAGAGGTATATCTTGGGTAAGTAGACCTGTCTGAGATCATCTCTCTTCAGGTCAAACCATAACCAAAATCTACCAACTTGAAAGCTTACCTTGGTCACAGACAATCCATTGATTCCATTGGGGGAACACTCTGCCCTGGCCATTGATTTCAGTTTAGGAAATCCTCCATCCAGTGATGTTATCATCACTGCATTGGCTACATACATAGCTATGGAGCCCAGTCTGCTGCATTGTGTTAGATGGTCTTTGACCCTACTGTAACAGGGTAATGACCCTGAAATCAACATTTTATAAGTAGAAATGTAAAAATGACATTTAAGGCTTAAAATATAAATAAACAGAAAATTAAAACCAGTTTGGCAAATTCAACTCTGTCTTCAGGAGAGTTCAAACTCTGGACCAGAAATTAGAAGACGAAAATGAGAAGTTATGTTAATAGTTGATATAGTAAGTATAATGTATTTTCAAGTGCAGATATCGGTGTGAAATAACTCTTGGCTATAAACGGGGGTTAGTATGCAGATAGGTGGCACTTGGATATGTTTTTTATGAACCCTACCTGGGTAGTCACAGTGTCTGTTTAAAAGGGGGTTAGTACAAGGTTTAAAAACTGATAAAATTAATTTGAAACTTAATACTACAAAGAAACCAGATGTCCCTTTTGTATGACAATCATCTGCAATTTTTATAATTATTATATTGATTTATGGCAAAGAATCCTTCACCAGTAAGAAAGCCATCTGGTTAATAAAGATGATAAAATGTGAGCAATGGGCATTGTAAATTATCTTCTAAAACCTGGTGAGGTAAAGTGAAGTCATTAATCATTGTTATTAGGGGAAGATTTTCCCCATATAAGGAAGCTCGGCAGTCATTTTCTGTGAAGGGAGTAAATGAACCAGATTCAATACCACCTACATTTTGCCAAAGACTGAATAGATAGAACCCTCAAGCACCATTTCATATAAGTCTACAGAATTTAACTTCTATTTTTTCACTTCACATTAATTCTGTTAAATTTACAGTTAAATGCATTTGGTTCATTTATTAAAGAACTTTTCTCACCCTCAAGCCAACCACTAACACTCAACCATAACCAAAGGGTTACTATATTCTGTGTGAGATCAATTTCATTGATTTTTGGCAGGGATACACTGACAGAATTTGGGTTCAACTACTGATGATCGCCATCAACTAGGCAAATGGAACTGGAAAGACTTAATCTCTGTTCATGTGAATCAGGACAGAAAAATCTACCAGCCTTGTGGGTACTTGTTCCCAGGCATGACATAGCTGATACTGACAAATTACCAGGTTGTATTAGAGTGTTGTGACAAGGAGCTGACTACAACTCCAGCCCATACTGTTATACTACCAGAAAGTTCATTTGGCCTTTGCCAAGCCAGGTTTTGTTTTTAATCCTGTTATGTTTCTAGTTACTCTCCTCACCAGAAAAGCCTGGTGGGGGAACTGGTTTAGTTTCCAATGACATGCTCATGCAGCAAGTGTTAAATAGTACCAGTAGAGCTTGTAGAGTAACCTGATTTTAAATGATAAGAATTTTATATTTCATATATCACTTAAAGTCATTTCAGGAAATAAAAAAAAACTTATTTTCTATTATTCTTCTTTCTTTGAGAGAACTATTTCACACTTTAATACTTTTACTGCTGTGGACGTACTTATACATCTTTATGAAACTTATATTGCCTACTGTTGAGATATATATATATATATATATATTTATTAATGTTTCACCCCATGCAAGGCTGTAAAGCCACTAAAACACAAGGGTTTACCTAGTGTGGAAGAACTAGGAACAGAAACATTATTAATGAATGGGAAAAAAAAAAGTTATCAGGAGGACAATAGATAGTGATTGACATTGCATTTAAATTTTTGCAGATTAAAGTTGGTTGGAAGAGAGTTCCACAAGTGAGAAGTGTGAGAAAAGAAACTGTTAGCATCACATTTATGGTTACATCTAGCCAACTCAACTGTAAATTGATGAGATCTTGATACTAGTCTAGTACTGTGCTTAAATTAAAAAAAAGTCTAGGTACCATAGCAAAGAGCTTATTCGAATGATTATCATGAAAGTATTAATAGAAAATAGAGAAGCAACCTTACAGTGGTGTGAATGTGATTGAAGCTGAGCTGCCAGATCAGGACTGATAATATTGTTGATTCTTCTTCAGATTTTATCAAGGAGCTCAAGGTAAATAGCAGGATGAACCAGACCATATGTGGCAGCAATATTCTAGGCATGAACAAGTGGTAGACATAGGTATGTATGATAGATTCTAGAGAGAAAAATTGTACCACAACACAGTGAACTAACTTTCTTAGCATTTGACCTAGCAATAGAGTCTTTCCACTTCATGTCAGCTGAAAACATTAGCCCGAGAAGGTGCAATGAGTCACTTTCCTGGAGGTTAGCATGAGGAGTCTCTCAGATGATTAATTGACAGAACTTTAGTTTCGGAGTTCTAGCAATGGACTTAAGGTCAACTGGAAGGTTAAAGATGTCATTCCAAGGGGCATCATGAAGAAAGTCATAGAGTGAGTTCTACTCAGCATGCCGGTAACAGAAAGAGGTCTTATGAATAAAGGGTTCCTGTTTAATGGATGTTATATACATTTTCAAGATGTAATTATGTCTAAATATATATATATATATATATATATATATATATATATATATATGAAATAAAGTATCTTATTTTTTATTATTTTTCTTTCTTTGAGACTTTCACACTTTAACACTTCTGCTGCTGTGGATATGCATATATGTCTTGAAACTTACATTGCTTGCTGTTGATGCATATATACATTTTCAAGATGTAATTAAGTCTCTCTCTATATATATATATAGAGAGAGAGAGAGAAAGAGGAAATAAAAAAACTCAGTTTCTATCATTTTTCTTTCTTTGAGAGAACCATTTTTACACTTTAACACTTCTGCTGCTGTGGACAAGTTTATAAGTCTATGAAGCTTACATTGCTTGCTGTTGATGCATATATACGTTTTCAAGATGTAATTAAGTCTCTCTCTCTGTCTATCTATCTATCTACACACACACACACACACACATATATATATATATATATATATATATATATATATATATAGGAAATAAATTTGTTTTCTATCATATTTCTTTTTTGAGCTATTATTGTCTTTGTAATGATTGGCGATATAAGGTATAGCCCTGGTCTTAGTGAAAACTGTGAGATTAGTGCATTTTCAATGCATTTCCTTGTCAGTGAATCCTGTTCGCTTCTGATCAGACTGGCATTTTTTAAGTCAAAATTGTGATCAGATGTATTACAGTGAACCACCATTGCATTCAAATTGTTGCTATGCAGAATATCTCTGCACTGTTCATATAATCTTTTTTTGTGGTTTTTGGAAGTTTCAGTGCTGTACATCAATGGGAATTTTGTGCAGGCTATTTTTTATATTTCTGCCTCTGTTCTGTTGTTGTTGTTGTCTTGTTTGATGCTAATCATATTTTTTTTATTGTTTTAGAGGTAGTGTTAATGAATTTTATGTCAAGGTTGGACAAGTTTTTTTTTTCAATGGTGACTTATGGAGTTGGGAGGTAGGATTATGTTTATGGATTTTTGTATTTTTTTCTTAGATTTTGTAGGCTTTACTAGCATTATGTGGTATATGAGCTAGGATAGAAAAAAAAGCAAAGATCTACTTTGAGTTGGCTGATTTAAAAACCTACAGATCCCAACAACATTATATATATATATATATATATATATATATATATATATATATATATATATATATATAGTGTGTGTGTGTGTGTCATGTAGATATATATATGTGTGTGTGAATGTGCATATATATATATATATATATATATATATATATATATACATATACACACACATATGTCTGTGTGTATATATGTAATATGTGTCTGAGTGTGTGTGCACATATATGTAAACAAAAAACAAGGAGACAAACTAGCCATGTACAAGTATATAAAAAAGGCTCTAATATATATATAGGTATGTACACGCATATGCAAGTATGTATATGATAAAAAAACACACAAGTTTTGTTGGACTGCTATAAAATCCAACAACCACTAAATGACTAGATAAAACAAATAAACCAATGAACAGATACTCTTTTGAGTCTGGGTATTGGAGGTGATAAGGTAATATAATTTAATTATATTTATGGTCCCCAATTATGCTAAGAGATCTCAAGTTTGTCTTTCTTTCATTCTAACCTGAGGAAGCTAACGAGAGCAGACACTCTTAGCGAAACACATTGTTAATAAATTTTTTACTTTGTTCCATCATTTTCACTTTTGTTTTGGATACTATTATGAATAATGCACACACACACACACATATATTAATTCATTTTGGAAATCTATTTTTCCATTATTACTTTGTTTTTCTCATTTGTTATGTGCTATGTCACTTTCAGCATTTTCAAATATTGTGTGTTCATGTAACAGCCCATGTTATTGTATATACGTTTGTGAATGTATATATATATATATGTGTGTGTGTACATGTAGAGAAGAGTGGTTTATCCTAGTGCCCACTCACCCACTTTCTTCTCTGTCAACCATTGTGATATGTTAGTGATGACTATGAGACATTTTGTCAGGTTATATGGTGATGTGATAAATTGCATGGAGAAATAGATTATTTCCTCTCCCAAGATCAATAGTGTGAATTGAACAGTTGCAGCTGAAATATGCTTTTTGACTAGATTCAGAGATGGCAGGTAGCCTATGCAGTTATTTTATGGATATTTACCATGTGGTAGACAGAAACCAAACATTCTTAAGGAGGTTGCTAAAAAGAATCTTAAAACTCACAGTATTTATGCTGAGGGTTGGGAAACATGGAAAATAGATTTGTGTTGTAGAAAATGGTAAACAATGGTAGTAAAGCATTTAAGGAAAAAAGGTTTTATTGTGTAATCATGAAACAACCCCTTTGAAAGCAAGACTACCTCAATACAAGATAATCTTCAGATTGAGCATACATGTAACACCTATGGTTGGGTCTTCTTATTGAAAGTAGAACTTGCTATTCATCTAAGATCCCATTATAGAAAGCAGTCCCAAGTAGAATTTGTTGACAACCATCCACATTGACTTACAGGAAATTTACATTATTTTTGTGACAAAGTATGTGGGTCAGCAGGAGGTCTGAAGAGTCACATGAGATTGGATAAAGACCAGATAAATTCTAAGATCATACACAAGTCTTTCATCTGTTATATATGCAGGAACACCTACAGAAGTAAGATAAGCTTTTTGTGTCTCTTGTGTATTCATGCCCTCTCAATCCAAAATTCCTTTTTCTGTCAAGAAGTGGCAATAATTACACTTATATACAGAATAAGTAAGCATCTTCATTTTTAAACTGGTTCTTGTATTCAGTACTTTAACTGGTTCTGCTCAAATTAATATTAGTCATTAGCAGATATTAAACATTTTATTCTTTCAAGGTTCAAATTTATGAGATCTTCTTTATTCAAAACATGAAGTAAATCATTTGTGGAAGTTTTTCTGTATATTTTCTTTATTTCATGATCCATAAACTCCAAGAAATGGTAAAAGTATTGAATTCATTCTTTGTATTTCTTTTTGTTGATGCCACAACATTTTTGGCCAATCCATTCTACAGCCTTCCTAGGTCTACCACCCAAAAAGAGTAGGTTCTCTTTTTCTACATATATTGTTGCTAAACAGAAAAGCAAATTGCAGGTATTATACCAACAGGGTCCAATTCTTCTCAGCAATCCATGACACAAGTTAATCGATATTTTCCAATTTCTGCCAATCTCCCCACCCAAAAAATAAATACATGTCACACTGAATCTTTAAATTGGCTTGACTTATACATATGTTAGACTCTCATCTACATCAATTTTCTCACTCTTCAGCAATGTTCCTAATCTATTATTTAGACATCATAAATGAAAGGATAAATATAAGCACTTCTCTCTGCAGATATGGTCTGCCATATTAGACCTTTCTATTTCCTCTTTGAATTTAGGTTACTTGAACCTAATCCTGGAGAGAATAATGTAAGCTCTTCTCTTGCCATATATGGTCTGTTGTATTAGACCTTTCTAGTTACTCTTTGAATATGAGTTTCTTATGTTTTTAAATTATGGGAATCTGAAGTAGAATAATAATCTATGTTAACTTATGTAATATTTCATATGTTTTACTGAAAAGTTTCTTCACAATGTCTTTATAAATTTCTCACTCTTTTAGTTAAAGCTTTGAGTTTTGGTAACAGTATTTTTTGCCTGGCTATTTTTTTGGTAGCCATTGTTCTATTTCCTTAAAATCAGAAGGGAAATTTTTGTCATATGTAGCTATTTTTTAAATAAATGTCTTTACAGTGAAATTATTTTAACATTACATGCTCTACAGTGTGCGATGGATAAATTGTGGTCTAAATTACGCAAAAATGAAAATAACAATAACATCTCATTTTAACAGATATATTTACCAAAATTACACAAAAATATCTTTAAATACTAAAGAGTAACTTTATTCAATAAAATCACTATTGGCTTCAACCACAGTCTCCAGACCACTCTGGAATCTCCTGCAACTCTTCTGGATGGTCTCCTTGTTTAAGTTGGTGATTGCTGCCATAATCTTTGCCTTCAGTTCATCTTTGGTGTTACAAGGAGTTTTGTTGGTCTCCCAATCAACTGCACTCCACCATAATCAAGGGGGTCACAGTCTGGGGAGTTAGTGGCCAGATGTAAGGGGTGATGTGAATGCAGAAATAATTTTTCTGACAGCCATGACTGGGTTCTCTTGCTTGTGTGGCAGGGTGCAGAGTCCTGTTATCAGACATATGGTCTTTCAGCAGGTACCCTCTTGACCTAGGGAAGCACTTGATGTATGCCTCCATGATGAGTCAGAGGGAGTTCTTTATTTATCAGAATGAACAGAGTGAGTTTTCTGAGCTGCCATACCTTTGTAATCACCATTAGACTTATCCAACTCTTTCCAAATTCTCTGCATTGTCCCCAGATTGACACCCAAACACTCTGAAATGTTCATATTGGAACTTCCAGTATGAATGCCAGTCAGTACAGCATGCCATTTCCAAATTTCTGGCAGTGTGAATTATGTCATGGTGTTCTTTTTCTCACAGACGCTGCCCAACTGACCCTACTATACTGTGCAGTTGCCAAAATCAAAAATAAACAATGCACTTGCACAAAATTAAAAATATAAAATGGCAACAACTTACCTATCACACTCAGTATTTATATTCTAATTTACTTAAATCTCCTACAAGAAAAAAACAAAAACTAATCAAGTTTGGTTTGAAAATATACTAAAGAGAATGTATAGGAGTATTTATTTTTGGGCTACTACGTATTCATATTCATAATAAAATACTGTTATTTTTGGTTTGGAATAACATTAACTTTTTATAAAAGATTTGTAGAGGTGTACTTATTCATGGACAATATTACATATATACTAAAGAATCCCACAATGTTGGTGTGACTAACAGACAACTTCCTAAAAGACCTAAATCCCATACAAAGAAAGGAAAAAAGACAAAAAGGCAAACACCTACCTATGTAATAAAATGCTTGAGGCCTAAACTATCTAGACAGATCAAAAAACATTTCACAACATCAAAACTCAATGAAGAACAGATCGAGTTTCTACTCAAGTTTCACACTCTCATCATCTTATTTGCCTGAAGATCATGAGAGTGTGAAACTTGAGTAGTGAATCAAGATGTTTTTTGTTGAGTGCATATATATATATTTTTTTCTTACATACTCTCCATTCCTTTTATTGTTATTGTATATCTATTTATCAATGTTGATTTAGCTGTATTGAGTGAGGTTCGAAACTGGTTAGCTAGCTCATTTTTCATTTTCTTTTAATTGTTACCATGTATGGTAATATTAAAAATAAAATGTCTATTTATAGCGGTTATTAAATTTTGTACCACTAATAAAATGTTCATATATATACGTGTGTGTGTGTGTGGTGGATATGATATATAAATTCATATATCATACTAATAGTGGGTAATCAAATGACAAAATGAAAAAAAATCCAAAGTAACATACATTATCCTTAAGAGGAACTTCTTCAACCACATTATGGTTTTATTGATGGAGTTAGTTTTATATATATATATATATATATATATATATATATATGCAAGTGGGGAAAATACAACAAATGCTGGTTAAAATTTTGCCTAAAAATCTGATCTTTTGTCATTTGTCAGATTTTAGGAAGTATGTTTTACTGAGAACTTTTCAGTACCACTTTTATATAATACGCCTGCACAATTAAAATTTTATGCTTTAAACTGAGTAGGACTTTCATGTAGAATTAGTTGATAAAACCTATTATGCATTTTTTAACAGCGAAGCAATTCTCAGTGATGTAATTTGCATTTACTGATTTAATATGACCATCATGTATTCTCATCTGTAGTGTTTATGATGAAAACCTTTAAAAATCTGTATAAATAAGATTTTGTAAAATTAACAAATCAGATTGTATTTGTATCCAATACTATGTCAGCTCACTATGTATCAATAAAAGACAATGAAATAATAACAGGAAGATGTAAGAGCTTTTTGAAGGTTTTAATGGTTACATTTTCCATAACAGTAGATAGTCAAAGGAGATAAGTAAAAGAAAATATATTATAGAGGAGGTGGGAAAGTGTTCAGAATACCACAGACAATGTATTGAGTTTGTCAGTTTGCATGATAGTTCAAGTAGCAGTTGGAGTAACGGTCCTAATCAAAATAGTAAGAGCAATCATTAAGTGACTAATAATGGTTTTATTGATGGAGTTAGTTTTATATATATGAAGGTGGGTAAAAAATGAGTGTTCAAAATGCCACATTCTCTCTTTCCTTAAAAACTTACAGTTCCCAATAATGAATGGACTTATAGCATTCTCTTACATATTATCTTTGTTGCATTGAGGTAACAGAAGTGGGAGTCAAGGTTTCAGTTAGTGATTAGAAATCAGAGGGACTATCAGATTCCCTTAGGATAGGAACCACTAACTCACAGTGCATAAATTCTATCAATAGTGTTTTACTGTTCAAGAATATTCAAATCTTCTGAGTCAATAACTGGAATAAAAGATTCCCTTGAACCAGTCTCTGTACATATGTTAGATGGCTTTCTGCATTGTGACATAACACCAGTTGAGGCTAAGTCGTGTATTGATTCATGTCTATAAGTGTATTGTATGTATTTATATTGTTGATTTGCTTCTAACAAATCAATTTTGTCAACCAGGGGATCATATTTACTTGCACAGACATTGCGATGTACAAGAACAGACCTTGGTACTGAGAGTTAGCTAGGTAAAGACTGGAGTAATGGCGCTGGTATGAAAAGAGTTTTTTGCAAGGCGGGACATTAGTGGCAGTCCAGAGTAAAGATCTAAAAGAATGTAATACTTGAGGTAGTAATAGCTTCCATTGAGATTCTAAAAGTTGCTTGGACAAGAGTCAGTGTCTCCAGATAATGCCATTGTAATGCTCACATTGTCCATTCCCTTGTGGATTATAAGGCATTGTTATGCTAGTTGCAATTCCTAATTTTGTCAGGTACTCTCATGGCTCCTTTGATAGAAACAAAAGTCCCCAATCAGAATGAATGTATATGGGCATTCTGGACACAGAGAATATCTGATTCAAACATTGGAAACAGAAACAGGAGTACTCATTTATTACTGAAGGTTTCGGTTCCTGGAGACAGAAGGCAGAGGCCTTTTGAAATTCATGCTGATTAGTTCCATAGGCTGTGTGGCCTTGATGTGGCAATATATTTGTACACAGTGGGGAAAACAAAGTTAACAAGAGCATCAAGTCTGTCAGGATTGTTAGCTTGGAAAAAACATATAAAGGCAGAAAAAGTACAGTACAAGTGTGCGAATTCCTTGTCAGCTGAGAAAGAGTTCAGTGATACATCCAAATATTCTAGTTTGAGGAATGTATTCATACTTAGTTTAGGGCCGGCTTACACTTTGTTCATTAAATTGAAATAATAAAAGGAAGATATAAGAGCTTTTCAAAGGTTTTAGTGAACAAGATGGTTACATTTTATATAACAAGAGAGTGACAAACTATCAAAAGATAGTTAAGGGTGATAAGTAAAAGAAAATATGTTATAGAAGAGGTAGCCAAATGTTCAGAATACTACAGACAATGTATCAAGTAGTCAGTTTGTAGACTCGTCCTTTTTTTCTTACCTATCAACCGTAGCAACAGAACAGTCTATATCTTACGCCTACATACGGAAAAACTCCAACCAATTAAAACTGTACTAGGCGAATCAACCAATCTCATTGGTTCATCACTGAAAGTTCACATGCAAAACGAAATTGTGCCAAAACTCAAGTGAGCCAACTTCGAACTTTCAGGACTTATAAAAGTAAACGCTGACCGCCCCAGGCAGTCAGTAACAAACACCCACTGACTGTTGCGAACAGCTGATTTTCGCTTGACTTCGTTTTGAAATTACCTGTTTGCATTTTGATATTCATTGGTTAAAGTTTGTTTATTTTACTTTTACAATTTTTTTTCTGCGACTGTTTTGAAAAAGTTTTTTGGTTTTTTCTTTTTTCTCTCCATTTGACTTTTACCCCCCTCCACTTTTGCACTTTTTCCTTTATTCCAGTTTTTTTTTCTATTTGCTTTTCATTTTTTAACCCCATTAATTTTTTGCTCTTTTTGGTTTTCATTTTTACCCCTTTAGTCTTTGCAGTTTTTTCTTTTCTTATTTCTACCCGCTTTAATTTGCTCTTTTATTCTAGTCCTCCCTTTTAATTTTCTTTAATTCCTTTTAATTGTCTGTTCCGCTTTATTTTTGATTAATTTATTTATTTAATTGTTTCTTTCTATCTTTTAATTTTTACGTGTTTATTGTTTGTAATCGTTTGTATTGTCCAATTTATTTGTTTGTTTTCGTTTGGTTCGACTCGCGTTTCTTAGGGTCGGCACATCTTTATTTTTGTAACTAGCTTTGGCTATTTTTCATCGTTGCATATTTCTTTTTTGTTTTGTTTATTGACATCGGCCATTTTGATTTTTTGTAACTAGCTTTGTGCTATTGTTCCGTATTTTTATTTTATTTTTTTTTTTTACGTGTTTTTCTTTTATTGTTTCGCCTTTAGGCGATATTTGTTCCTTATTGTTTTCTTTATACATATAAGTGAACCGTGTTTATTCTCGTCTGGTAATTTTTTGTGCATAATTATTTTATTTTGGTGTGTTTGTTTATTTTTTGATTTTAATTTAATTCTTTTCCTCCTGCCCGTAAATTTATTTCCCCTCCCCCTTTCCCGTCCCCCCTCTGTTAAAAATGGATAAGAAGGAAAAAAAAGTTCCTTCCTTTTTAATTCAAAAAAAGAAACCTAAATTTGCTACTTTTCGACGCAATGTAAGGAAACACCTCTATAACCCAAAAAAAGATCCTCCGGACAAGGACAACAAGGATGAATATCCTGATTTGCCCACTGTTCCTACAAATGAGGAAATGGTGGATGCGCTGAAAAAAGCTGCCAAAAATATGGAGGCTGAAAAGAACAACAATTGTGACCAAGCAAAAGACAACTCAACTACTAATGCTGAGGCCGGGGAATCGCCCTCTTGTTGGAAGTCCCCTCCTAAATGCATAATCGACATTGCGGAGTTCTTGGATCGTGCCAAGGGTTACACACACCTTGTGGTGGAAGGTGGGCTCTTGCAGGATCCAATAGAACTGAAGAGAGTCGAGAAAAGAATAGTGTCAGTTTTTGTCGTCAACAAGCGATCTCGCAAAATTTGTCGTTCGACTAAAGACACAGTGTTCAAATCACTGGAGTCCCTGGGGTTTAAGCCCCTCCGAATCGTTAAGGGCAAGGGATATTTTATGTGGGACGTGCTGCTTCCCACCGTCGAAGATTGTATAAAAGCAACAACCCGTGATCTTATTACGAAGGATCTCATCCTTCGTACAGAGTACGAGGGCCGGCGAAGGAACTGGCGGTATACGAGGTCCCTCCTCAGGTTATCGGGGAGCACCTGGCGGCTTTCTTGTCCCAGTACGGGGAGATTCTGGGTGCTTCTTGCGATAGCCTGACCGGGGGATGGAGCTTTGAGATGATGCGCGATCAAAAAGCCTTCGGCTTCATCCCCAACTGTCTTGGCGTCGGTGACCTGAAGCTGCCGGTCATCGTGACCGGCCGTAAACCAGTTTGCTGGAAGTGTGGAGTGACTGGTCACCTCTCCTCTTCCTGCCCAGAGAAGAAGGCCTATGGAGCTCAGGTCCCAATCGACCAAACTCCCCCTCTGACCGAGTCTTCTAAAACCGCCACGCCTGTAATGGGCACGCCGGCTACCAGGACCGGAGCGGTTGTACCCCCGGTTGGGATCTCATCAAAGCCCACATTCCCCGAAGAGCCTTCTTCCACTGCAAGTGTGGTTGAGGAGAAGGAAAAGGGTGAATGGCAGGTAGTCGGTAGGGCCAGAGGGAAGCGTCAGACAGCGGGGTCTCAGTCCCCTGAAGCCTCGGGGACTAAAGACACACACAGCCCCACTCCCTCTGGCAACAGTAAGGGCGATGCCCCGGCCTCAGATCAGACCCTTGAAGACCTAAAAAGAAAATACGACCCTGGTTACAGTAAAACAGAAAAGATAAAAGAATTGAAAATTCAACTGGATAAACAAAAGAAAGCAAATTCAACTCCATCTAAGACCTCTCCCACTTCGCAGTCTCCACAGCCCTCTACATCCCGTCCTCCAAAGTCCCCCTCCCCAAAGAAATCCACTCGCTCCAAATCCTCCGACTCATCACCTTCGCCCCGTCCCTCAACCTCTTTATGTAGAGTGAAGCCTCCTCTTGCTTCCCCTTCCACTTCTGCCCAGCCCCAAATTCCTCTCAGTAGAGACCCCAGCCCATTTAGACAACCCTTTACCCCCCGCAGTACTTCCAGTCCTCCCCCTACTAAAGCGCCTGTAATGCCTCCCCCGTCAAAAAGACTCAGAAGCCCTTCCCAAGAGGTTAAAGAAAAAAAGAAAAAAGCTAAACCCTTTTTTAACTTAGGGACTGAAGTCTGCAAAATTTCTCCGTCACAAGCAGAGAAAGCAAAAGACTACGGAAATAGAATAACTAACTTAAAATACTGTCGATCAAGAAGTTTGCTGACAAGGACATTGATGACCCTCGCAACTTCCCTAGCTCGCAACGGGTGTTAACTCTGGTCAGATCCGACCCGGGCTCGAAACTGATTTGGGCTATGTTGGACGAGGCTATAACTTCGTTCGACATGATCCCACCCATCGCTATTATTGAAAATAATAGTTTTAAAAAAATGAAGCAATTTTGTGCAGGGAGGGTCCCGATTTTCGTTCACCCCTCCCTTTATAAAGCACTAAAATTGACTTTCCCCTGGGATATCGGGGGAATCTCCTAAGACGGTACCATCAAAACTGAAATAGGCCATGTGTCTATGGGAGAGGCTGTCGGTATCCTTACCCCGGCCATGTTTAATTCAGGTAAACAACCCTAATCGGACTTCTCGATGTCTCTGGTTAGCTACTTTAAATGTGCGTGACCTTCAGCGCCTCGGGGTGAATGTTTGTTGTGTGCAGGAGACCCGTTTTTCTGTCTAGGCGGTTCGCTCTTTATTCAGCATGTTTTGATGGTCGTTCGAGGGGTGTCTCTTGGCTAGTGAGCAGATCTTTGAAGGCTGCATGTACCCTTGTCTTCGCAGATCCGGCGGGCAGGCTTTGTGTGCTGGATGCTACCATAAAGGATAAGGCTTTACGTCTCATTGGGGTTTATGCGCCCAATAACCATGCTGTGCGGCCTGCTTTGTTTCGGCAGATCGAGCCGTTTTTGATGACTTCTCGTCGGGTAGTTTTAGTGGGGGATTGGAATGCCGTCCTTGACCCCGATATAGATCGTATAGGGCAAAAACCGGGTACTAACAATCCTGATGTGAAGGCATTTCGGGACTTTATCGGCGGGTTTGATCTTGTCGATAAGTTTCGGAATGCGCACCCTCGGGAGGTAGTATGGACTTGGACAAATAGTGGCGACTCGGCTCCTGGCACGCTTGCGAGCTACCTGGACCGAGTCTTAGTTAAGAGAGTCGATGTAGGACTCTTAGGGTGTCCAAGTTTCCACTACATAGTTCATACGGATCATAGGCTTGTCCGGGTCCGTGTAAACTTAGATAAGCCTAAGGTTAGAATGGCTGGTTACTGGAAATTTAACTGTTCATTATTTGGTGAGCAGGATTTCCGGGACCAGCTGCTACTAATGATTCAGAGGGAATTGACGGGGGCGGTTGTGAGAAACGCCTGGTGGGACAATTTAAAATCAAAAATTAGAACGTTTGCTGCCGATTTTAGTCGTCGACTCAATCTAGATAGATTAGCGGCGCAAACGGCTTTAGAAGATAAAGTTGATCCGGCCGTGAAATCCCGTGTTAGTGGGGACATAGCCTTAGCTAAG
This sequence comes from Acanthosepion lycidas, assembly GCA_963932145.1. NCBI lineage: Eukaryota > Metazoa > Mollusca > Cephalopoda > Sepiida > Sepiidae > Acanthosepion > Acanthosepion lycidas. The sequence continues at coordinate 68,127,878 of OZ010591.1, forward strand.
GCAGAGTTGGCCTCCTTGCTTATCAAGAAGGATCAAGCTCTGGTAGTTAGGGCTAGGCTAAAAAGAATGTCTTCTGAGGCGACGAACATGGCCGCTGAACTGCGTGCAGAGGAGTTTCGGAACGCGTCTAGGCGACATATAGCGAGCGTCACATTGCCGGATAAGCTGTCCGTGACTACAAACGCGGGCATATGCGAGGCCTTTCGGGATTACTTTCAGGATCTTTTCACCAGGGATCCCGGTCTGAGCTCTGCTCAGTTCGATGCCTATTTGGCTGACTTTCCCTGCCTTGAGGCAGCTGAAGCGGCTAGGTGCGAGGGTCCCATTACAGAGTCAGAAATCTGGGAAGCGCTGAAGCAGGTTAGCCTGGATAAATCTCCGGGACTAGATGGTCTTCCCTACGAAGTGTACTTGAGGTTGTCGACCGTTTTTGTTCCTTTTCTGGAACTGATCGTCAACCACTGGATGAAGCAGGGATCTTTACCTCAACGCTTCACCAGGGGTGTGATCAAGTTGCTGCGTAAGGACAAGAACGGTGGGGATGGGTTAGGGAACTTTCGCCCTTTAACGATGTTAAATACTGACTTAAAGATTTTGGCGAAGATCTTAGCCAACCGTTTGCAGCTTGTCCTGTCTCGTCTGATTGGCCCCGAACAGACTTGTGCTGTGAAGGGCAGGACTATTCAGGATAACCTTCATATGGTACGCTTGATCTTAGAACAAGTCGACAGTGAAGCCGCGCTGATTAATTTAGATCAGTTCAAGGCCTTCGATAGGGTTGACCATCGCTTTCTGGAGGCTGTCCTTTCGGCGGCCGGTTTCGGAGCCGACTTTCGCTCCTGGATCCGACTTTTGTATGCGACCCCCGGTGCGCTGGTGGAAGTGAATGGGGTAAGATCGAAGCCTTTCGTATTGTCTCGCTCCATTCGTCAAGGTTGTCTGCTCTCGCCTTTGCTTTACGTTCTTGCGTTGGAACCATTCCTTCGCAAGTTAAAGGCGAATCCGGTCCTGCGCGGAATTTCCCTGCCTGGGGCTTCCACCTCAGCCAGGTATTCTGCCTATGCTGACGACGTTTCGGTTCTTGTGTCGAGCAGAGCCGAGATTGACGAAGTCAGCAAAGGGATCAGTGGGTATGAGATGGTGACAGGGGCCAAGATCAACTGCGATAAGTCTGTTGTCTTGCGGTTGGGTGCGTGGAAGGGAGTTTCTCTGCCCGGACCTTTCCTCTGGACGGATGGGCCGATCAAGATTCTCGGCGTCTGGTTTGGTCCTGATCTCCAGTTGGAAATGAATTGGTCGGAGGTACAAGGGAAGGCCGAGGTCGCGGTTAATCTGTGGTCTCGGAGGGGACTTTCCCTGAAGGGAAGGGCAGAAGTATGTGTTTCTTACATATATCCAATTCTCCTGTACCGACTCTGTGCTTCCACTCCCGTATGCCAAACTAATTTTATTAGTTCGGACCTTGTTCTCTTTCTTGTGGAGAGACAAGGCCCCTATGGTATGTCGCGAGATCGGAGGGCGGTCTGGGTATGCCTAGCATTGAGATTCGTCAATATATGCTTCGCATCATCTTTCTAGACCGAATGTGTCGCGGGTCGAATGAGGAGGGTGCCTTTTGGAAAGAAGATGTCCAGAAACATTTCCCGTCCCTGAGAAGTGTGCACTCGTGCGAAGAAGAGGCCGGCCGTACACCACGAGCCGAGTGCTCCTTCTATCGTGAATGTCGTCGCGCTCTGAAGTTCCTCTTGCGGGCTTCGGGTGGCCTCTCCAACGCCCAGGCGTTGTCTCGCAAGGCATTGTATCAAGTGTTAGGGGTGTCGTACAAGATGATCTAATTGGCGAGCTCGGTCTTACGAAGCAGGAGGCTCGCTCGATATAGCCTTGGGCGCCTGGGTTGAAATGCCTCAATAACGATGAGGCATCTCTCACCTGGCTGGTGATTCGTGAAGCCCTCTGGGTCGGCAAGAGACTTTGTTCAGCAGGCTTGGCGAAATATCCAAACTGTCGTCGCTGTATTGGGGAAGTCGAGACCATTGGTCACGCCTTTTTTCAGTGCAAGGCGGTAGTGCCGTTGTGCAAGTTTGTTGAAGGCCTCATGGTCCGCATGTTGCGGGGAAAGTTTTTTGTCCTTGAAGCTAGCTCTGTTTGTAGCAATGTGGTGCCGCAATTGACGAAGGCTGAACACTATGTGTTCTGTTGCTTACTAGGGGTTATGAGAGTCGTGATTTGGACGACGCGTCAGAAGGGATTCTATGAGGGCGAGAAGTTCACTTCTTCCCAACTGATCTTGTACTTTAAGCATCAGCTTAAAGTCAAGATTAGGACGGAAAGGCGGCGGCTCACCTCATCTGAATTCAGCAAAAGGTGGGTGAATCTTGCGCGTTTGTGCCGTGTAAAAGGGGCTGACTTGGAGTGGCATTTTGATGCCGGTTAGGCATCAGGATATTGTTTACCTGGGTTGAACATTGGCAACCCTTCCCGAGATTAGTTTAGTGTAGGTCTGTTTTATTTTTGATCTTTAGTTTTTTCTTTTCTGTAAACTTAGCTAGGGTGTGTTTGCTCATTGGCCCCTTTTATTTCTGTCCCACCTTTTTTTAGTTTATTTCCCCATCCCCTCTCTCGTTTAGGTGGTCATTGATGTCAGTTCTCTGGTGGATGCGGGGCGCCTTTCGTTTCGCGTGTGTTTTTTCGTAGTTGTTGTTGTGTATGAATGTGTGTGTGCCTGTGTGAATGCCTTGGAGGAATGAGCGTTACCTTTATTTTTCATAAGCCCCGCGTCGATTTTCGTCCGGTTAACTGATATTTCTGCCACATAAGGTTTGTGGGAGGTTTTATTACTAACACTCTTTTTGTTTAGTTTCTTGTAAATATATTATGTCATATTGTATATACTCATTGGGGATCTTTTAAAAATATTGTTATTTTTATGCCCTTCCACCCACAGACAATGTTTGTACATAAGGGGACTAGTTAGGATTTTCATTGAGACAAAGAGGTATTTTGGTGGATGTAGTAAGAAAGGTATGGTTAAATGTGTTGTTTTGGTGATAGGAATATTGTTTATGATAGGGTCAGTGGTTGTGGCTAGCTAAGTTTTACTTTAAGACAAGTGATGACCGTCCTTTTCCCCAGCCCCCTTTTTGGCCTTGTGCCACATTTGTTGTAATTACAGCAATAAATATTAGTAACAAACACCCACAGAGAAATTGCCAACATACTCCACGTCACTCGAAATCACGATTTTACCGCGCAAAGATACATCATCGCTGACTCACTCACAATCAAAAAAACTCAATCAACTCTGTGGACATCGATTCTCAAACATTGCTTATCTAAAGTGAATTATATTCGCTACCTATTAAGTAAACATCAATGTGCGAACGACCTTAAAAAAACATTACAGTCAAAGGTAGATCACTCCTTAAAAACTCCTTCTAAAAGACACTTAATATCGACAATTATCAACACAAACTTAAAAAGACTGTAAATGAATGAACAATTACGAAGAGACATTCTGGAATCTAAAACATCATACACATTTTGCCAACATAACATATACCAATTATCCTTCTTGTATATTGTTTTGAATTGTATATAAATGTTATATTAGTTTCTAATTGAATATGTCTTGTTCTTAATCGTATTTTAAATTTCGTTTATTTATTTTTGTTGTGGATGCAGAAAGTCATGCAACCTACACAACTTCCTTCTGATTCTTTCAAGCATAATTAATAAATTCTACACGTCCACAACAAGTTCACATCATAGTCCAAGTAGCAGCTGGAGTAACAGTCCTAGTCAACATAGTAAGGGGAGTCATTAAGAAATCTTCATGTGTCTTGTCATATGAAAACTGACTTCATAAGGAGAAACTGGACTAAAAACAACTCAACAAACTGTGTAATATAAAAATTTTGGATTTATAGTTTATCTACTTTATTCTTTTCCTTTTATTTGGGAACAAATTGAATATTTTTACAAGGCCAAATTTTCATGCACTCAACCTTCCTCGTACCAAGGCAAAAAATTCAGTTTTGTACATGCTTGTTTATTCATCTATTGAACATAGTGAGCCACTGATAAGTAATTCACAGGTAAAAGTAATTTTAAATGCTGATTATCAAGTAATCTGATTTGGTGAAAGGATTTTCTCGCAGATTTGTTTGCTGTTGTTTTTGTGAGAGGAGGCTAATCAAATACACATTTAATGTTTTGCTTTTGCCTTGCTCATGACTGATGTAAGAATTAAATAATCTCCCATACCTACTTAGTGAATATGTTGATCTGTTTATATTTATTTATTTTGGCTTGATTAGCTTAGAGCATAAAATCTATTTGCTAGCTTTCATGACATGATATACTTTCATCTATAAATTATATATAACTATGGTATTTCCCCTGGAGTCAACATAAGAGAAAGCAATAATTTTGGTAAGTAAAATTTTGTACAATTCTTTTAGGTTTTATTTAAAGATTATTTAGATTAATTTAGATAAATTGAAATATATAGAAATGTTTCAAGTAGTTTAATGCCACATTTATCATGAAAATTTAATTTTTATTCTTCTGTCAATGTTTATATGTAAGTGAATTATTATGAATGTATAACATTATTTTTAACTGTTGCTTTAAAAATACTTTTACTTCATAGGTTTATTTATAGCACTAACAATTTCTGGAAAATACACCAAGAAACTATTCATATTTGTTATTATTTTATATTGAAATCTTAAGATTAAATATTTACTTTATTTTTAATAGTAAATACTTTAAAATAATTTGGAATTGTTATTGTTCTACCATATTTAAAAATATTATTGTCATTGTTTTAATCTTTTAATTTAAAGTGAACAAATTTCAACATATTGCACGAAAATAGGATAAGAGTTAGCTCCCTTGCAGTGTGGAATTCTTTCAACAGTAACTGCAAACAACCTATAAACATTTGTGAGATCAACAAGGGGACTCAGCTGGTTTCACATTTTGACTACCAGCGACACTCAAAGCCCAGAACAAACAAACAAAAACTGAGCGTCCACAGGTAGTAGAAGTGGTGGAGGCCGCTAGTAAATCGCTATGTGCATAAAAAGCAGCGAGCAAGCGAGAAATTCACACAACATGGCCGACGAAGACGTTACTGACGAATCTGGAGGCGGTGAGGGCTTGCAACAACAAGGGCCTGGCCCTTCAACTTCGACCCTTAACTCAAGCAATAATAGTAATACCACCCCTAGTGGTTACAATACTATGCCCAGTGGTTACCCAATAAATAATATACCTTCCCCGCCGGGAAATGGAGGGAGTTACCTTGAGGAAGAAGTTGGACTTGATGAAGATGGAGATGTAACTGTGTCCCTGCCAAAGGCTCTGATTGTCACAGGAGTTGACAGTGCCATCTTCGAGGATGTAGATGCAAAAGTAAGTAATTGTTATTTCTCTTTCTTACGACTGTTCTTTTAGGGAATGGTAGAAGATTATCTTGGCATTATATTGACGTTAATAAAGTTGGTGTATAAATTGTTCTGTCAAAAAGTTTTGGAATAATTAATTAAATTAGCAATCTTTTTCGTGTTTGAATGTGAAAAGAAAAGTAATCTTATGCAGTAATTTCCTCTAGTATAATTGAGATTTTTCTTAAATGACAAAATAAATTTAAAAAATGCATATTGCATAGGGTCAACGAAAGTTTAAACTTTAAAAAGTCCTTTAATTCAAAAACACTTTCAGTAGTGGAAAAATTGATAAAACAATCTTTGAGTTTATTTTTATTTATTTTACAATTAAAAGGAATCTTTATAAAGAATTTTCAACTAGAAAACGTCATTGATTGTTGAATTGAAAAAAAATCGGACTTCAGTGCTCACGTTGTCTACTTTCGTTTTTTTTATTTTTCTTTCAAGGAAAACGCGTTATTTAAAAATTAAATCTTTTAGTCTTTAATTAGCGCTAATTGTCTTTTTGATCATTCAATTTTAATCCCCGCCAACTTCGAAAAAGTTTATTTATCTCTTAGCTTCAAAATTAAATGTTAATCAGCTGTCTCTCCGCCTCTTGCAAAGGAAGCTGAATAGTAGGAGAAACATTTCATTATTTATTTGCTGATCCAGACTACACATATCTTAGTGAAGAAGTACAGTGTTTAAGTCAATTATCTATCTCTAGTGACAAACTATTCTAAATAATTATCTATCTTCCTAAATGTAAATTGTCAACTGTTGCACCACTGGCGTCTTTTTTTATCCTTTTTACTTTTTTTAGTTTTTTTTTCAGCAACTCTTAAAGAACAAAAAAATATTTTCAAGAGTTGCCAATTGAATTGTGGATGACATTTTTTACGTACTTTAATAAATAAATAACAAATGATGATGATAATAATTTAATGATCTTAAATGTTTTTCTTCGTAGTGGTCCCCTTGACATTTGTCAGCGATTATTCTTTTTGTCCACCTGTTGCTTTTCGGCCCAAGTAGCGATATGCTTCTGTTTCAGAGGGGGTCGAACAATGAGTTTAGTGCATGTTCTTAAGCGCTTCAGGATGCGGCATCGTGAGGTTTTAGGCACATTTGGCGCACCAATGGCAGCAAATAACTCTCTGCTACTTTTTTGTGGGTGCTTTCGCATTTCTTTCTTCAAACGGGTTTCCCTATGTCGAGTGAGTGACAAACATCCACGCGTTTTCCCTTTGTCAGTACGCGTACTGCATGCACTCGGGTTCGAGACAAATTTTTTAATCGTTCGGTGATCTCTCGCAAGAGTCTTAGATATCTCGAGTGTTGTTTTTCCTTCTTTAAGCATTTGAACAATTTTTGTCATTTCATCATCACTTAAAAATGCTTTGCGGGCCATGTTGCATAAAATTTGGAACGGTGGAAAAGAAACGGTATCACCAAAATGGCTGCCGGATGTTTATTAATGCGCGCAAAAACACTTGAATCTACAACGTTGCGCATGCAACTTTCTTGCCAAAGCCTTTCTTCAAAATTGGTAAAAATCCATTCAGTCAATCAATGGATATTTTAAGAAATGCGGATTGCATCTAATGTTGGAATACATTGTCTGTCAATAAATAAATATGAAAAATTCATAGGGAGCGTCTCCGTCTATTTAAAAAGAAAAAAAAAGGAAAAAATTTAAAAATTTCTATAATTAAAAAAAATCAATTCATCGGAACAGTAGACGAAAATGAAAATCTCTGGTCTTGTGTAATGATAGATCCATTGAATTGGATGTGTATGAAAGACTGAAAAGGTTAAAAATAAAAATCATGACAATTGGAAAACAGATGACAAGGGACGATGACGATCGAGTTATGTTGTATAATCATAAAAAAATGGTAATGACTCAATGTTTAAGACAAGCACTCACTCGACCTGTTTTAAAAAGAAAATTTAACATAGCAAAGACAAATTTGAAACTAAACCCTGATCATTTATTGCACATCCATCAATCACTTCAATTCAATCAAATTGAAGTAAAAAGACTAAAGAGGAAGACCAAGGACCTAAAAAAATTTCAATTCAAAAACTAAAGTAAGATTTAAATTTTTTAAGTAAAATAAAATTAATCCGATTTGAAATAAACAGAAATTAAATGTTATGATTTTTTTTGCGGTCTCATCACCAAGTCCACACTTCTTTTTAAATCCTAAAAATCTTGTAACGACCAAAAAAACATTTTGCGCAAATTACAAACACGCCCAACTCCTTGCGCAGAACACCAGAATTCACATTATTTTTGTAAAGATTTATTAAATATTAATTTAAAAAGAAAATGACAGAACTACTTTTTAGTTTTAGTTGTTTTGTTTTTGTTTTGTATTTTTTCTTTATTAACAAGTTGACATTTTAATTCAAACAAAACTGGGAATTCTCTCTACAAATGACCTGAGAAGAATCTTTCTCACAAAAAGAAAATGATGCATGTCAAGATTTTCAATTTTCATTTTTATCATTTACATGACATGACAGTCTGACACAGTGGTTAGGGCTAGATTGCAAAATTAGATATTTTTATTGATTGCATATTAAAATAGATAATTTTTTTTTTTTTTTTTTTTTTTTCATTCATGAAAAAAAAAAAATCATGAACATTGACAATGAATAGATACGGAAAGAAAAACAATCTTTGGCAACGATCTGTGAACAGTGAACTGAACTTTAAAAGACGCTTGGTTTGTTTAGCAAAGAAGTCGCTGCTTACTTGACTGAATGTCCATTCCTTGGTTCGTGTGTGTGTGTGTGTATATATATATACTGGACTTTCTCAGCACCTACACCACTACTATCGGAAAAGAAAATGAAACACATTTTGTTTGTGATGTTTACGAGCATGACTTAAAAAAAAATTAAGTTATGATCGTAAATGTCACATCACAAGATGTGGATCCACACTCCACAGTGACTGGGTTAGTGAGACTTACTTGGTGTACTGTACCGTCTCTCTAAAAAAAAAAAAAAGTCAAATTAGAACAAGACTAAAAAAAATGGTTGTGTAGTCAATTTTCTATGTTAATCAAATCAAATCAATTATAAAATACGCAGTTTGATGAACATAAAATTTAAAAAAAAAACAGTTGAATAACAATTTATTTATTATTTTTCTCTTAAGAAGTCTAAGTAAAAAAAAAACTATTAAAAAAAAAAAAAAAAAGGATTATTCATTTTTTAAATCAAAATAAATAAATGATCCTTTTTTGTTTGAATAATATTTCAAATTTCATTAAGCTTTAGGTACAAAGAATTTTATTTAGACACAACTGAATTTAACGGCTTTGAAAATAAGTTTTTTTAGCAAATAATGAGCAACCAACGGTAATAGACTTTTTTTTTTTTTTTTAACTACAATGAAGAATTTAACTTAATTTTTTATGTTTTTGCTCGTATTTAGTCGTATTTCTCTCGATAAACAACACGAGAATGTAATAAACGTAAAAACGAACTAAAAGCTGCGATAAAGGGCAGCAAAATAAGATCAAAGAAATTTGTAGTAAAATGCGACGCTGCTTAAAAAATACAGAAGTGCGGAGCAAATCGAAGGAAGCGTGGAGAAAAACATTTGTTGTGCTTGGCAGCGCACATTATGATAATGATGTTAAAAAAAACGTTTTTTTTTGGGGGGGGGTGTTGCCTGAGTGATTCACAACCACTACTGATATAAGTATATGCAAAATTTCGAAATCGGGGTGAAATGAGCAACAACAAAAACAGCTGAGAGTTTTTGTACATACACTACAGTACACTGAGACACTCTCTAGTCTTCACCACCCCGGAGATCACCTGTTTTTCTAAGTGTATAATACCCACTGTTAAATACGGGAATAGACAAGTCAAAAAAGAGACGTCGTCTTTTATATATATATATATATACACACACACACACATATCTATATATATATATATATATATATATATATATATATATATTTCGATGACTGTAACTGGCTTACAGGGTAGCAGTAGTACTCTTTTTAAATGATCTGACATATTTAGTTGTTTTTTTTTAATTTTATAAAAATAACTTGCGAAAAAAAATTGAATTCAATGCAATTTAAAAGTGATTTTAGAGATAAATAAATAGAAACTATTAATTAACAAAAATTCTAAGACCAAATGTTCTCACTGTTTGCTTTTTAGGTAGGTGATAGGTTGTACACAGGCTAGCTAGAATGATGTAAAGTTCTAAAAAATAAAATATACTTAAACTTTATTTGAAGAGGATTTGCTAAGAAATACAGCAGGAATGCTTTTTTATATATATTATTGTTTAACTACCCAGTAATCTTAAAAACTTAAAATATTCTAAGCAATCTAATATTTTATTGAATTTTGGTTATTTTTTAGCTTTATCCTTATTTATGAAGATACTTGTTGAGAAAATTTTAGATTTATTATTGGTACCTCTCTTATTTTCTGATAAAATTGTCTATGGACATCTGTATTTACAAAAATTGACACATTTATACACACAAAATAAAATTCAGAATTCTTTTTAAAATACTGGGAGTCATTAAATTTCAGTAAGCTTTTTCATTCATACAGTTTTAATTTAACAATATTACTTGACAGTTACAAATTAATACAGAATTTTAAAATCATTTAAAAGTTTATAAATTATTCTAATTGAAATAAATGAAAACATTTCTTATAAAAATTCATTATTTATAGAAATTTTTTTTTTCTTAAAACAATAGTGTCCAATATGTGCTAACAGAAAGAAAATGCAAAATTTTCTGATGTCATTTTCTTGCTGTCAGGGGAAACAACTTTTAAAACACTTGACTTTGTCAAGCATGTCCATCCATATATTTGGAAAAACTTTCTGAAACAGTGTTTAATTCTTTTTAAAGTACTTGTGTGTCACACATTAGCTTTCAAATTTATGATCTGTAAAAATAGATCTAGTTAATAACGGCATTCTCTAAAGGGCAAAAAAAAAAATTTCTTGAAATTTCATAAAATTAAATGGAGTTGTATATGATTTTATAAAAAAATTAATTAAATTAATTAAAATTAAACATCTAAAAAAAAATAATTGCACTACTTTCTGAATAAAGTCTGAGAGTTTTCTTAAAATCTGACAATTGTCTGATTTTTTTACAAGAATTTCTAAATCCATGTATTTTACACCACAAAAGACAATCAAATTTTCTGTACCAATTTGAGGTCAAATGTTGCTGATACAAAAAAAAATATTTTTAATCAAATTTTCAAGGTTAAAGAAAAAATTTAAAAAATATTGTTTTTACCTAAAATAAAAATTCTTTTATTTAATTTTTTGTAATAAGATTTTTCCATCATGTATCAACATTGTTAGCAAATTTTATAAGGAGTTATTTATATATCATGAAAAAAAAAAATTATAATATACTCAGATATGAATGAATGTGTGTGTGTGTGTGTGTGTGTCTATTATATATATATATATATATATATATATCTCCAAAGAAAAAGTAATACCTAATTTTTAAAAATGAAAAATCTTAAAGCTTTTATTTCAGATTTAATTTCATGCTAATAGATTACATTTAATAATTAATTTAATTTTTCAATAAGCAAAATACTTTGTTGTATTTCAAAAAAAAAAAAATTTAAATTGATTGGAATGAGTTTTTAAATTGCTAAAATGGCTGATTTTAGTAAATTCATCATCACAACATGATTATCTTTATTAAGAAATCTTTTAAAAATAAAATAAACTTTTCTGAGTCTTTATTTGAGGAAGATTAGCTGATTTTAAAGTTTAATTAAGGTGGGTGTTTTTATGAGGTATTGACAACTATCTATATATGTAAAAACAATTCTGATGAATATAATGTGAGCACCATTTTTATATAATTTTTTAACTGTTCAATAATCTTAAAAATTTAGAAAGATTCTAAATAATCTAATGTTTTATTGAATTTTAATTACTTTGGCTTTAAATTTACTATCGTTAACTGCATTTACTTTCTGATAATGTTGAGTATGGACGTTCGTATTTACAAAAATCAGCCTGTTTATATGCATACAAAATAAATTCAAAATTCTTTTTAAAATACTGGGGTTTGCTAAATTGTAAGCTTTTTCCATTTATAATTAACAAATATAGTTTTTACTTAATCACTAACTGGGACAAATTAAGATAGAATTTTAAAAGATTTAAAACTTATAAATTATTCTAATTAAAAAAAAAAAAAAAAAATGAACAATTCTTGTAAAATTTCATTATTCATCCAAAAAAAAAGTTTTCTTAAGACAATAGTGTCCATAATATTTTATTCATAAATCAATTAAGTTTTTCTTTTTAAATAATTTCTTCGTTTTATTGTAATTTTTATTTTATGATTCAGAACAGTTTTTCAGTAACTGGGGGTCCTGTTTTATGAAAAAACATGTGCTTATAACTAATATAAAAATTTAAGCCCTACAAAAATGAATTTCTTGAAATTTCATAAATTTAAATGTGGAGAGGGGGTAACAGATGTAACAAAAAACAAAATTACCAAGATTATCTAAAAGACAAAAAAAAAAGAAACATTTCTAAAATAATTTAATTTTTTTTTAATAAGTCCAGAAAGTTTCATTAAAATCAGACAATTATTTTATTTTTGCCAGAATTTCCAAATCAATGTTTTTTGTTTTTTCTTTCACTATAAAAAATGATGCAAAAATTTCCTGTACTAATTTATGGCCACCTGCTACAAAATATAATAATATAATTTAATAAATTGGTCTTTCCTCTTAATAATAACAAAGATTTTGATGATAAAACTGTTTTTATTAAGTTTGGGACATTTCTTCATCATGTATGCTCATTTTTTAGCTTGTATACAAAGTATAGGATTGGTGTATATGGAATAAATTCCAATAAGCAAAAAATACTATTCTTAAAAGAGTGTTCAATACAGAGTTGAAACACCATCACTTGATAAGACACCAGAAGTATTGAAACAAAATGGCTATTTTTGTAGTGTTTTTATAACATATTTATGTTATAATTTTTGAAGAAATAATTATATATATATATATATTGTCATCCATAGACAGACTGTTTCACTCTGTATCACAGCTCATAAGTGTGGCTAGATGTCCAGTTGCCTCTAGCTAGGATCAAAACCTGGCTAAATTGGCGTTGGTCAGAGATTCTACCCCTAATCCGTTGGTGCACGGCAGGGATGAAGGTGAATTTAGGTGTATTTATTTTTAGATAAACCCACAGTGACTGAGAGCTCTATTCACTTTACCAAAGAGTCTTGCATTATTAGCAGTAATAGTCACTGTTTACAAACTCACACTTATAGATTATTGGTTTATTTTCTATATTTAGTATATAAAATAAAACCTAAGCAGAATTTTTTTTTTTTTTTTTTTTTCTGCTGTTAATCCATTCAAAAGGCATTGAACTATATTATTATCATCTGTTGCAGTCAACGTATCTGGAGAATAAATGGTGAAAAGAACCAAATAATTTTTTTAAAAACTATGAATTGCAAGAAAATATTTTTTGTCTGTTCTGATGCATCAGGATAAAACTGCAAAAAAAAAAAAAAAACATTAAAATCTGAGAAAAAAAAAATTTTTTTTTTTTTTTTTTATAATTACAAAAATATCTTGTGTACACACTGTGGCAATATTATAATAGATATTTTTATTTTTTTTTATTAAAACTTTTTAAAGCATTATAAATGCAATCTTACTTGGTATAATTTTTTTTTATAAGTATTCTTTACTCTATCATCTTTAAGACTTATTTGTTAATTTTAAAACAGTAGAAATATTAACACAGCTAAGTGTTTTGGATAATTGTTCATACCTAGATAACTATAATTAAGTTTTCATTGACTTAAAATTTATCATAAAAACAGTTGTTCAAATTCGTATTTTAAATGCTCTTATACCTAAGCAAATTTTGCACAAAAACTCCTGTTAATTGATGAAACCTGAGTTCATCACCAAAATGAATCACTGTGTTAATAGGTATTAATTAACTCAACATATACTCACTGAAATGTCAGTTATTCTATGAAGTATGCCATTGCTTTAGATGCATATATGCATGAATAGGTTTAATTTATTTATTTATTTATTTTTTATTTTTTTTTTCATGAAAAAAATGCTGTATATAATTTGATCATAATTAGAATTAAATTAAGCTTTGTATTTTTCCCTCTTGTTGACACAGCTGTACTGTATTTATACATGACAGTTTTAAAAAATCTGTTTCCCTATTTATTCATATATCCATAATTTGGACTTATTCTTATATAACCAAAAGAGGAATTTTCAATAAATATAGTTATGGTGATATTTAAATGTTGAACTTCATCATGGGTTGAATCTTTGTTAATATAATTTTCACTTTGAAAAAGAAAAATGCTAGAAAGATAAACATTGCTGGCAGGAAAATAAGACAATGTTAATTACAAATGTCTGTACTAAACAATAAAATAAGGACAGTAAGTTAATTAGATGCCTTACTACTGTCAAGTAATAATTTTAAGAAGAAAAACAAAAATCTAAACAACATATTGGAAAGTAAAGCTTAGTCTAATTTTCATGAGAATCCAAATTAGTCATATTATTTGGATTCTCATGAAAATTAGTTTTTATTTTATTTATCATTTAGTGACCAGTACCTTTCTGTAAATGATAATTGTAGATATACCTCACCATCACAACAATGCCCCCCTAAAACAAAAACAAACTTCAGTTCTTTTACCTTACTGTTGGCATATGTTGGATATGCCAGAATAATTTTATTTTAATAGTAAGTGAAGCATATCTTGTAGCATCTATTTGTATCTGGAGATACATGGTTTTATGTTTTTATTTATTTACGAGACTTCACAGATTTTTTTATGATTTACATATTCACATCTTTATCTATAACTCAGATATTGACATGGTGACAGTTGATTTGCTCAGTTTCTTTCAAAAGAAACCAGTAAAGCTCTGAAAAAAAAATTACTTGCTAGAAACTGGAAATCGAAAACTCTTAAGAAGACTGACATAATTTAAAAAATCAAGAACAACAATAAATAACTACACTACAATCTTCAAAAATTTAAATATATCAATCACCATTGTCTGCAAGCCTGTTCCTTTTTTTGCCCTTTCCTCAATCCTCTCCATTTTCAATCTTCTCATTCGCATTCACTCCCTTCTTTCTAGTGGCATTGTGGCCTTCATTGGGGTAAAAATGATTATTTTTTGTATTTTTTTTTTTTAAAAAGTCATGGACAGATGTTTTTTAGTTTTATTCTGATCAAAACTAAATCATGCTTAAGTTCCCTGGATTGGGACATAAATTTCTTTTCATATTTGAGCGTCAGAATTCAATATTTTGATATTTCTTAAATATTTTCTATTTAAACGTTATATGGTTTTATTTTGCTTTCTGTTTATTGTAATAATTAGAATTTTATGTCATTTTTAAACAGTAAATAGAAACTTTTTTGTTTGACTTCATTTAATTTTTGAGAATGATATTCAAAATAATAAAATATTGCAAATGTTTCTGATCTATAAATTGTATTTTTTTCTTTTTTAATACACACAAAAAATCTATTAGCCTATTTTATGAAATTGACTTATCAGTAAGATTTAAAAAATTATTTTAAAAGTTCTAACTGCTCATTGAGTTTGGATAATGTCAACAGGTATGAGCAATAAAGGAGAAAAGAACAAAAAAAAATGAGATAAAATGCTCACACTTGCTACTATTAGAAAAATGATAGATCATGGACAAAACTCGGTAATGGAAATTTATTTTTTAATATTACTCTCCATTCTGCTTTGATTGTCTATCAGGCTGATCCTGTTAATTTGCAAATTAACTTGTATTATCAAGTACCTGCAGAAAAAGGGTTTAGCCTCCAAGGACATTCATGCTGACATGGTTGCTATATTAGGGGATGATGCTCCAGCTTTATATACAACAATAGAAAAGTGGGCAGCTGAATTTAGGAGAAGTAAGTCTTGAAGATGAACCAAGGTCTGGACGTCCTGCAAGAGGTATTTAATAATACGATGCCAAATTTTGTCCATTTTAATGAGAAGTCAGTACTAGTTACTTTTGAAGTCTTCTTTGAACAGTCAGCTGTAAGTTTACCTGGAAAGAAACAATACAGTTATTAATAAGAGTTGAAATTAATGCATACAATATTTCACAGCTCTAGCATCACTCCTTCATAGTCAGCCTGTAAACTTTTCAGCACATTCTTGTACAAAATTTAAGATGTTGATTGGTGAATGAACTTCTTTCTTTTAGGTTCTTGTGCACTGTTGAATTTTGTGTTTGTATGACCTATGATTAACTTATAGGATAATATGGTGGCATGTGATAGTATATTCTCTTTTTGGGAGTCTGTCTTGCCATGAAGGTAGTAACTCTTTGTTTATATTGAATGTCCCTTGATTTATGTTATAGTTTTGTAAAGTTCCTGATGAGGGTCTATTGTATAATATATTTGTGATTTTTGGTGGATGTTGTGATAACTCAAATGATATTAAGTCCATTGCTATAAAATCATGAATCTGTTGGCATTCTTAATATTTTACTCTTTTTCATAAAAGAATAGACATGAATTTCTGAAATCAACAAATTCAGTCATGATTATACAGAAGCTGTTTTGAGCAGATAATCATTCATTCACTTACAAGAACTGACAATCATGGCTTACCCCAACTTCCTGTGCATATAACTGTAAGGAACTTTTGGCTCTTTATCATCCCTCTCTATCTCTGCTCTACTATGTATTCACACAAGCTCATTAGGTAGGTTACTTGCTGCTTCCATCCACTTTCTTCTTTTCAATATGCCGTGTTAGTGTTAAATTCTCCAAGCTCTCTCTCTTTCTTTCTTGTGTCCCATAAATTTCAACTCTCTTTCTGAATGTAAATATTAGTGTACTTTAAGTTTCTATTTTCCTTAAAATTATCCTCTTGCTCAAATTTTCAATATTTTTCAATATTTTTAGTATTCACTTGTGGAACAACATTTTTGTTGCTTCAAGTTTCTTCTTGTTGGTTTCAATTGGCATGGGTTACAAGCACATAAATGCATGCTGGGATTTTTTCACAGCCCATAAAATAGGCCAGTTTTTAGTTTTATCTAACTCAGTCAAAATGTGTCTTGTCTTTACACCAGAACGCTATGTTCACTTGTTTGGACTTGCTTTTGTGTGTCAACTCCAATTCTTAGTTTGTGAATTTTTTGTCCTATTACTGTTAATTTGCCTTGCATATATTATTTGCTTGCTTTATATTATCTTTTGCCCTATCCTTTTCATTTTATCATTATTGCTTATTGCAAAATTTTGTCAATTCTGTTTGTTGTACAGTTTTGTTACTTATTTTGCATTTGATGATGGCTACTCCCTCCACACTTCATTTATGAGGAAATTGTCCTACATTCAGTATCATTTAGGAGATTAAATATGACATTCCAATTCAGTATACTTTTCTTTGTTTCTAACAAAATTTTCCTCTTTGTTAATACTTTGCTTGGTTTCTGGAAGGCACCTTCTGCTATTTCAATGCGCCTTTAGATTTCTGTATCACATTTTCCATAAACTGTTACTACACTACCTAGATAGTTAAATTTCTGTACCTGCTTGATGTTGCCAATTCACATGATGGGTTGTCTCTCTTATTGATGACCATACATTCTGTCTTCTTGCAGTTAATAGTCCTTTCTTCGCACTTTCCTTTATTACCTTGTCTAAAAAAATTTGCCGTTTCCGTTCTGTCTGCTATCAACACAATGCCATCTGCTTATCTTATGTTAAGACTATGTCTTCCAATAATAAATACTGATAGGGTTTTTAGTTCTCTCGTATAGGTTACATAAATCTGGTAAGAAAACATATCCTTACCCTGTGCCTCTTTTTGTCTTTGTGTATTCATTGAATTCATTTCTTATCTGCATGTAGATGGCTTATTCCTAGTTAATGTTATAGATTATTTTAATATCTTTCCCATATAAATAAAGATTTTCTAACAGTTTAAGTAGGTACGTAGGTACTTGTTCTACAGAAGGATGTTGAAAATTCCATGAACTGAATATGTCAGCAACCATGAAGTTTTAATGAAAATGAAAACAGGATGTTTATATTTAGAATTGGAAAGTGACAGTTGAAATTTCTAGGACACATAATGAGGAAAGCAGGCTTGGACAATTTAACATTTACAGGGCATATTGAAGGCAAGAGGGACAACAGTGAGTAACCTACCTAACAAGTTTGTGTTAATGGATGGTAGAACAGGGACTGGGAGTGATGGTGAAAAGACAAACCTTACTTGGAGCTAAAAAGGACAGGAAGTTGGATCATGAAGTGACATAACAGATAGAGGGAGAAGATTGATTTCAAAATTATCTCAGGCTGATAGCATATCTGTTACAATTCCATCTGATCCTGCTGTATTATTTCTGTTTCTCTTAGCCAGTGCCACTCTTATCTCTTATTTATTGTAGATTTCTTGACTTTGTTGTTATTGAATAATTTTTGTATATATTTATTTTCATTGTTGAAGTATCTTTATCTATTATGAGCATGCTTGTTTTAGATTTTTATGCATCCTGTCATGGGGCATGTCTTGTCTGTTATTTCTTTTTTATTTTATGCATACCGACTACATCTATGTGCCACAGTGTTTCTATTTTTGCATACTTCTCACTGGGCCATTCATCTTTTGCCTGCTTGCATTTTTGTTCTTGCTTAACATCATATATATATATCTGTGCTATTCTTCATTTTTTGCTGATACTTTTCATTTAACTGTCATTCAGTTTTTTTTTTCTCTCTCTCTCTCTCTCTGGTATGATCTTGATCACTGATGTCACTTGTGCTTTCCTTTAAATTCCTAACCTCTACTAAGCACTTATATTTGCTTTTAATTTTACTAGTATATGTTCTTTTAAACAACTGAGTTATCCTGGTGTCTTTTGTATTGTAGTTTGTGTTCTTTTGGATTTCTTTAATTTCTGTAAATTTTAATGAGTTTGCTTATGATTAGAAGGTGATTACTTCTACTGTCAGCACTTGGATAAGTTTTAGGGTCTCAAACTCCAGTTCTGAATCTTTTAGTGATTGATAGGTAGTCTATCTGATTCTTTATGTCCCCTCCTGGGATTTTTGATATGTACAAGTATTTTAAAACCAGGTGTTGGTTATTACTTAGCCATTTACTGTGGATCATTAGACCTATTTTTCTTCACATTCACTGTATGATCAAAGTTCACAATTGCCAACTATTTCACTGCTTTGTTCTTGTCAAGACAACTATATAAATGGTTGTGGAGAGAGAGGAGGAAAACTCTCCCTTTCCAAAGTAAAATAGAATGTAAATAAAATGTAAAACTTTTTAGATTTCAATTCTTAATTCTGTTTTTGACTTAACCTTCTTCTCAGCCTCATTTATTATCTGTTACACTGAACTTCAAAAAATAAGTTTACATATAAAGAACCTGTTTTTTTTACTAACTGATGCTTATTAATGAATTGTATTGGCTTAACATTGAAGGTTGAATATTTTTTTTAAAATGGTACATTAAACTTGGGAGCTTTGTATAATTTAGCATGACACCGTGGAACCTTCCAAATAGCAATCTATTGTTTTATATAACCAAAATACACCTTTGTAGCAAATTCAAATAAATACTTGAAGCCAAATAATTGTGGTGATTATTTGGATATATAACATATTTATAAATAAATAACTGGATTTTGCCTGGTCAGTTTTAATGGACAAAATCAATTTACACTTTTGAACTTGTATTTAATTTAACTTTTCCTCTTAGTCTGTTTGATAAAAATGGTTACTTTGTATATGAAGAATATGATGTATAAACTGGAAACATTCTACTACTATAATATAGGATTCACCAAGTTTTGAACTTCATGAATAGCTTGACATGATCTCTTAATATAAATTAAGAAAATCAGCCAAAGTCACCAGAAAGGTTGTTTATATTTGAACATAAATTATTGAAACTGTCTACAGATATCAAATCATCTAGCATGAGTGTCTACTTCTCAGAGTTCTCTGCCCTTTGTTTTTGATTATTCAGCTTATGATAAATAACTTTGTTGATAACAGTTTTGGGGATTATTATAAAAATAGATATTTCCATTGAAATAGTGAATTTAAAAAATAATTTTGTGTGTAGATGCATATTTTATCATTCATTTTTAAAATTATGGTGATATTTTAAAATATCAGCAGCTACAGTATTTAAGTTATCCTAACACATTTAAGAATTTCAATAAGACCTGTTACAATTAAGAAAAAGACTGATGTTAATTTGCTCAACAATGCTTAAGAGTTTATTTACCCATTTTTTTTGATATTGCAAAGATATCGGGTAGAATTTGTTGAGGTTAATAATACTGCTTATTATTACTTTCTCTTGAACTGTTCAACAAGAAAAATAATGGCAGGACTGGTAAAGATTTGCACTGCACTGAATCATGTTATAAAAATGTTGTATCAATTATTTCACTTCTGTAATGAAATCTTAACATAAAAATGAAGAGGACAGGATTAAATAATAAAATTAACATCATGAACTTTATTTCATTTAAACTATAAGAAATCTTATAAAACTAGTATATTGTTACTATCGGGTTGACTAAAAAGTTTGTGCTTTGATGTTAGCTGGTACTAGGAGTATTTAATTTTAACTAACTTTATTACAAAATATATTTTGTGTGTATTATCTTTTGTTGAATGATGCTGTTAGGTAGAATAGTTGCAGTTGATAGCAATCAAATTAAAACATTAATCAAGAATAATCAGTGTTATTGATAGGGATGGCAACATACTCAATATATCCAAATCATGCATTGAAAATCATTTAAACTAGCTTTTGATTATGCCAATCACTTTGATGTGTGACTTTTATATAAGTGAAAAATACCTACTGGACTGTTTTGTACAGTTACTAGTTGTGTAATGAACATGTTATATTTTTTTAAACAAATTGTGACAAGCAATAAAAAAATGGATTCTTTAAAACAGCTGTGAGGAATGTGAGAGATTGTGGGCAAGTGAACTGAACCACCACTAATTGTACCAAAGGCTAGTCTTCATCCAAAGGTGAAGCCATATATAGTAGGTTTGGCAATGAGTTTTCTACTATGTACTTGTCTGAGCAAATATTGCTCCAAATTAGACCATTTGCAATCAGCAAAAGTATCTGCCTGGAATTAGAGAAAGGTTATAAAACTCTATCAAGAAAATACTAGATTGTTTCTTTGGTGATCAAGCAAAAATTGTTGCAACTCTGAGTTTTCATTCTCAGTATTCACCAGATATAGCATTTTTAGTTTACCACTTATTCTCTTAATGAAAAATATTCAAAATCTTTTGAAAATTTTAAATATTTAAAAGTTTGGGAAGAAAATAATTCTTTACTGAGAAGGGTAAAAGATTCTTGAATAGAGTATTATGAAGTAAAATGAAATATGGCAGGTGATATTAACCCAAACTGATAAATTTATTTTGTTCAATACAATGATGTAAAAAATGTTTCTTTTACTTAATAAACTGAACAGTTTTCAGCTACCAAGTATTAATTCTCAGTAATTAAAGATTAGTTTAGTGTTAAGCTTCTTGTATTTAGAAACAGATGAGCATAAAAAAAAGATTTTCTTTGCATTAGATTCCAAAAAGAGAAAAAAAAATGTCCAGAATGTTATATGAAAAGCTACTACACTATATATTTTATTAATATTAAAACTCACATTGGTGTTTATTTATAAGTTAATAATTATAGAATAAGTCATTGTTAAAGTGGGAAATTATCTGGCACAAGAAAACAAAATAGGAATTTCTCTCTCTCCATCCCACTAATAGACAAGACTCTTGTAAAGAGTTAATTTCATAATTTACAAAATAGCATAAATATAGTCTTTATTAAAGTTATAATTATGTTGTTTTTTATTTTTATTTGGGGTTTTTTTTTTTTTTTTTTGTATTTTCACTAATTTTTCACTTATGCGCATTTTGCATAATTTTGAGATTTGTGATGACAAAAGTTTTAATAAAATAACTGCAATATGAGTCACATTAAACATAACCATAATTTTTAGTGTTTCTTTTAATTTAAACAAAGTGAATTATAATTAAATGCATATAAGCATACATTGATATATGCACTTATGATATTTTAATATGTAGTAGTAGATGTGCTTGGGCTTATGAATGCTATTTTAACTACATAGAAATATTGATTATGTGTGTTTAAACATTTTTCTATATTCAGTGTACTTGAAATATTACATTTTGTAAAGCAAATTATTGCATTTGTCTGTGAAGGACAAATGCATTTCAGAGGAAGATAATGAGATTTTAAAATGTCTTTAACTACTCTAAAAATTGGTTTAATTTTAAATTATTTTGCTAATCTTTTTTTTTTCTTTTTTCCTAAAGCCAGAAAAATTACCTGGAATATTTGGATTTTGTGATAATTTCCTCAGATATTGTTAATGAAAGTGAATTAGTATATTTGTATTTAATTATGAATTTTCAAATTTGTTTAAAAAAAAAATTTGTGTTGGATAATTAGCTTTTTGCACCTCTGGAGGAAGAGCCATTGATGGCTTATTGGTTACAGTTAAAATGTATATCTTTCATACACCCTAAATGTATTACTATTGTATATTTTGTTTAAATAGCCAAAATATACAGGAAATGGATAAATATTCTGATATGATAGGGTAGTATAAATATTGAATTTTAGTAATGTGTCTACCTTTGTCCTATAATAATTATATTTGCTTACACATTTCGTATATCTATTATGGAACAGAAGTAGTAATATTTACAAGTATTTATTTGTATTTCTTTTAAAAAAAGATGAATATTTTATGTGAAACTTCTTTGTAAACTTGTATGCCTACTATTTTACAGGTACATACATAAGAATTGTTATTGTTTTTTAAAGTTGTATATTGTGCATAAATATTTAAAAATATGTACTGTTATTCTCTATTTGTTAATTTAATCAGAAGATGTAGAATTAGTATAGATATAAATGCTTAAAAGGTAATTAAAGATAATAATTTACCTTTTTGTATATTTTTCTTTTGGTTGTTTTTTTACTTTGTAAGTTAGGTTTTTATTTACTTATTTTCATAGTTTTTATATTTAGTAGTAAACCTTTTGGATTAGAGCTATGCCCACATCTTTGTATGTATGGATGGATGGATGTATTTATATGCTTAAAAAATAAAATTCTCGAGTAATTGGTCTCAGTAGATAATACCCAATATACAAGCTCATTTGAAATATGCATGTGTAAAAAATGCATTGTTTAGAAATGTGATCCAAGTAGTGAATGTTTATATAATTTAGATGTAGATAATTTACAGAATGTCGTGTGACCATGTATTTTGAAATAAGCATAGTTTCATTTATTTATACTTTATGAACTCGTGTCTAGTACTTAATATTCAGTTTCTTCATTTGACATTTTGTTTCAATTTTGTTATTGCTAAGGAATACTTGGTTCACATTTGCAAATGTAATCATTAATGTATAAAGTGTACTGACAAAGAAGCTCTTCCAAAAAATCAGATACTTGGTCAGATTTTTGGGAGTGGGTCGGGTCAATAATTTTTCAGCACCACCTTATAGTTAAATATTACAAAAATAAAATAAGCTCAATTCTAAAGATGATTGCCTAGGGGTAAGAAAATTGAACTGGGTTCAACAAGATCTTTTGTTCATTTCCTAAATTCTAAAAATAACCTGTTGTGACTTTTTAGTATTGGTAAGATTTCTAACAGTTCTAAATTAATAATTGGGAAGTGTGAGTTTATCTGTTCACTATATGCAACCAAACTTTTTTTATGTAAACCCCTCAAATTTGGAATGTGTAATTATTGGGGCCAGAGGAAGGTTTTAATGCTAAAGAATTTTGGTTTATCCTGATGAAAGGGAAAAGAAGGGGGGGTGAACTCATCAGGGATTGTGTTCAGTGGGTTCCAAACAAAAAACCTGCATATAAAATGCAAAGTAGGACAAAATACACTTTTATCTTCTCATATTTTAATTACACATTTTTAAGATTTATTTATTTATTTTTTTTTTTTTTTTTGACTTTTATTCACAAATTAAATGGTAAGAATTTTTTATCCACAAATAAAAATTGAAAATATATATATATATTTTAATCATTTCATCCCAAGAAAGGCAATAAAGCCACTAAGATGGCTAAAAGGGGTTACTGGGTGTGAAGGAATATGAGAAAAAGAAAAACATTATTAAGGGAATATAACAATAAAAGAACCAAAATTAAGAAGACAGAAGATAACAATTGACATTGTACTTAAATTTTTAGAGATCACTTGACTGGAAAGCAAGAAGCTGGAAGAAACTTCCACAAATAAGTGCAGAAGAAACTGTTAACATAGAACTTATGGTTATGTCTAGTCATTTCAACTGTAAAATGATGAGACCTTACTGCCAATCTAGTACTGCACTTAAATTGTAAATCTAGGTAGCAAAGAGGAAAGTTCTTTAGAAGAATTACCATGAAAATATTTATAGTAAAAGCATAGGGAAGCTACGTTATGGTGATAGGAAAGTGATTGAAGCTGAGATACCAGGTCAGGACCAATAACATTACAGATTCTTCTTTGTATTTGATCAAGAATCTCTAAATACAAATATGAAGCCCTAGACCAGATGTGACAGCAATATTCACTGCATGGATTAATGGTAGATTTATAAATGTATAAGATATATTATAACAAGAAAAATGTCTAGCACAACACAGTGAAGCAATAATATTTCTCACAAGAATCTGTCTTACACATTTATAAGTCTACCATTTTTATATATAAACACAGGTTTTTAAAATATGAAAAACAGTGTTTTTATTATTGATACACACCAAAATATTTTTACACCAACTTATTTGTTTCTTAGTGATCAGAGCAAACTATGATACATATATTTTTTAATGGCATAAAAGACACAATATAACTTTTTAAGTAATAAAAAAATTAAAGATTTATTTAAAAGCAGGTTAGTTCAGCTAACACTAAGAATAAAAAAAAAATTCATCACTAATGAAACTTAGAATTTGTAAAAGGAATGAATGAATAAATATATAAAAAGGATATTTCATTAGATAGAAAATAAAACAAAAGGAATTATTCTGGAATTGTTGCGGGAGAAATAAAACCATTGAAAAAATAAAACTATTTTTCTATGGCTAAGGAAATGTCTGAGAAAAGTAATATCTTAATTTAAATATGTAAATTTTAGCAATAGCTGTAATTTAAAATATTAAATATTTCTAGTTCATTAAAATTATTAAATAAAATATGGTGACTGTTAAATTGTTGAAATTTAGTGTACTAAAATATTGCTTCTTTACTATGATTTAAATACCACTTTTAATTTAAGATAAATGAATTAGAATATTATTTTCTGAGTTTTTTTTCCTAAATGCAAGATTTTTTTTTTCTTCTAGTCACTTCTGGAATAACCACATAGATAAATCAATTTGGAACTGTTAAACTATTTTTTCAGTTGAAGTCTTCTATTTATTTTACACATTTTCTCTTGTTTGTTGAAAAAGATGTGGAAATTTTTAATTATATCACTTTTTTCATATTTTTCCATTTTTAGCGAAATTTATTGTAATTAAGCTTTTTAATTTAAAAAAAAAAGGTTTGTTTGTTTTTTGTTTTGTTTTTTTTAATAAAAGTAAAACCTTGCATATGAAAATAATACTAATTACTTTTTTCTCCTATGATTAATTTATTTGGTTAAAATAAGGAAAATATTTCATGCTATCTACATAGGACTAAGTAATATGTACAAAATAGCTGCTAAAAGTTATTTTTTGACTATTATTAAGCATAATAATGAAGGTATTTTTTTCTCTAAGACTAGGAATAAATGTATGTCTGAAAGAAGCATTTAATTTGTAACAATATCCTCATGTTACTCAAACACAAGAACAAAAAGGCCCTTCATATCATATAATGCCTTCCTTAAAGTTGTTAACTTTTATAGATAATTCAAATTGTTTCCAACATAATATTAAGATAAACATGCCCAATATAAAGAATGATGCTTATTGAATGTAATTTGGAGGCATTCTCAAAAGAAAGATGTTGACATTCAGAATGTGTGTAAATGGTGAATAACAACACTCATAGATGAAATAGTGAATATTGCAAATAAAATGTATGTGGGATACAACCAAAATTAAATGCAATTATAACCATGGAACAAATGAAGACATTTGTTAACTACAGACTAATAGCTGAAATAAGAGCACCATGTGTTTCAATCCCCATTTGCATTGATGTAAACAAAAACTGGGGAAGACCAAGTGTTTGTTCAGTAAAAAAAAATGGAAGATGAAATATCATCATGATTAAAAAATATGAACCCTGTTTTCAATATGCTGGGTTATTTATTGATTGTCTCGGGGTTAGATAATTTTTCACCAAAGGCATCTTTGCTGCTATTTCTCTCCTGACAGACTAATGGATAAGATCTTTTCTTTAGTCAGCATAAACTCTTGCTACCTCTTTGCCCATCTCTACATTACAATAGAAGACTTGTCCCATGCCAATTCTAACTGGTCATTCTAGTATGCAGCATGACTATAGGTCCACAACTAGAATTTTCTACCTTCTGGCTAAGTGGCACTTTATCCCAAAAGTTTTTGTTTATTTTTTTTCCCCCTACCTCTGGACAACAGAAGATTACTCTGAAGTTATCACATTTTGATTTTACTGTTGGTTGTCATAAAACTGCTAGTGCTTTAGGCCTAGATGAAATCATTTACAACCCACTTTGTGGGTGTCCTAACCAATCTAGCAGGGACACATTGTGTCACTGGAATTGGGAATATCAGTACAAAACAACCTCAGAGTGATATTTGCTGGCACCATTTTAAATTTGGCCAGAAAATGCTCTCTAGTCTTTGTAATTTCAGTACTGACCATCAGAAAAATTACTTTTACAGTTCATAATTGGGACATCTAGAGCTGGAAAATGTCCACAATGATGGCTATCTTATATTACAGTACTGTGCAAATTAATTGGGACAGCGACTTCAATAAAATAGAAAAATGACAAATTGTTTTGTTGTTTTGTAAAAGCTTCAGACAGCTGTTCTAAAGTGTCACAAATCGGAGTTTTATATATCCTCCTCTACTTTTAATAAGCATTTGGACACATTTTGGAATAGATTTGGACACATGTTGCCTAATTCTTCATTGTGATACCATATCTGAATGACCACACTAATTAGCTTCTCCATGATGATAGTCATGTTTTATTAGTACTTGCTTCACAATACTCCACAAGTTTTCAATAGGGGTTCAGGTCAGGGGAATTTCCTGGCCAGTGCAACACTTTTACGCCCTCATTTTTTAACAAATTTCTGCATTTTTTTTTTTTTTTTTTTTTTTTTTTTTCAATGTGTGGCAGGTGGCATCATCTTGCTGAAATGCACCATCTCCTTCTGGATAAAAAATTCTTCCATTGTTGGGAGCATATGGACTTTCAAAAGATCTTCATATTTTGTGCTATTCATCATCCCTTCAATTATTCTTATCTACCTAACCCATTTATACTAAAACTGCCCAGAACATTTTCTGAATGTGTTTTGGATTTTATTCAATATGGCCATTTCTTATGGGTTCACCTTTGCTTCTCCACACAAAGTGGGATTGATGGCCTCTCACTTCAAAAACAACACTTCTTTCCAATCTTCCATTGACTAATCTTTGAGATTTTACCCATTGGAGTTGTTTATCCTTCATTATTCCTGTCAAAAGTTTTTTTTATGTGGTTTTCAAGTAGCCATCTCCTGATAGTTGAGTCAGATATGGACTCACTTGATTCCACTAAATCTGATGCCAGGTCCCTACTACTCTTCTTTGGGTTTTTAATGCTGTTTCTGAGCACTATTGCTTTGTCTCTTTTGGTCATATTCCTTTTCCTTCCACAATTTCCCTTTCTCAAGACCTTATTGTGACCCAATAGAGCCTGCCTTTTCACAATGTGTCCAACACTGGATTTTTTGTGGCTTTGGGCTATTTGTTGCACAAATTTGTTTCAATGTTCATGGAGTGCAATAAACTGTGCACACATTCTAGTAGTTGTATCCATTTTTATTTTACCTGTTGAAAGAAAATAATCAGGTTAGTTTTGAAATCAGAAGCAGTAATCAAAAAAACATTAAAATCTGACTTAAAGCAATATAAATCACACAATTCTCAGCCAAATATAAAGTTTAGTCACAAATAAATTCTGAAATATTCAAAATTGTTTCAAAAGTGTTCTATTGTAACAGAAGCATGCACTATAATGGCTTCATTGTGATTAGGAGTCATTAAACTATTGTGATACTGTCCAAAGATGGTATAAAAGAAAAATATATTAAACTGAAGTCACTATCCCAATTAATTTGCACAATACTGTAGCAACAGAAATAATGGTTACAAGTTAATGCCAAATACAGGAGTTGAAATAAGTGGAATATCATTGCCACTCAAACATAAACTACTTACCAGACTGCAAATTATAGACCACAAATGGAACTAAAATTGATGTTTGGAGAAAAATCAATAATGTCAGACTTGGCATGAGAAGAAACTTCTTGTGGGTTTTTTCAAAACAGTTTATGGGGGTAAAAATTAATTTTTTTACAGCCACCTCGTGTGTGTGGATGTGTATAAAATATATATGGCAGTTTTTATATAAATTGATGGAAACAGAAACTTACTATTATATAATATTATATCAGCATTGACATGTACTGCAACTAGTTTATAATATTTGAGTGTTATGAATACCATTTGCATTAATTTATTTCTAATATTTCCAAATAAGCAGCAAATGTTAGCAATGTTAAGATAATGCTTATTTATAGTTAAGAAAATTTTGGAAGGATTTTATTTTAATCATTAACATATGTGATTAGAGAGTTTAGAGTTTACAGTACTCTTTAAGAAAGTCATAGTCAATTACCATTGTCTTAGGTTATTTCAAAGTATAAGTTCTATTCCTGTCAGTGTAATTAAAAAAAAAAAAAAAAAAAATCAATGAAAATTTTTTTTTTTTAGTGTAACCACAAAGCTTTAAAATATTTTGGGCAAGGTAAAAAAAAAAAAAAAAAAAAAAAAAATAAAAATTTAGTTAGTCATGAGACTTTGTCTATGACTGAATTTTTTAATTTTTATTTTTAATCTTTTTGAGCCTGGGTTGATGATATATATTACTATATATTATGCTTTATATAGATTATTATTGAATTTTTCAGTGTGATAATCTTGGCTATGTTGAGTATGCTCTGGTTCTGAGGAAAGACAAAAATATTTTGCAACTTTAGTGCAATTAAGACTGAGCGAGTACTGGAATGTTCTCAGCTCAACTCGCTTTCCAAAATCTGAACAAATGGCCAAAAATTGAAATTTGGCGAAGAAGGGTTTCACAGCCAGGCCAATACACCTCCTCTCTGTATGATATAAGTTATTGTTAGGAACATAAGAACACTCTTGTTAGTTTGTTAGCTAATGTTTTATATTTTTGCTACTAGTTGTCTTCGTGGTTTTATATATGAACATCCATACAAGAGTATTATCCAATAAAGCATGCTATATTAATGTTGAACTTTTTAATTGTGGCTTCTAGAAATTAAAAACAATATCTGTAAACTTATTGATTCAGAGATTTCATATTTTATTTATTTTAAAATATTCATTGTAAATTTTGATTGCTTTTAGTTTTATTTGTAGAAAAGCTTTAGTTTTCTCATAAACTTGTAAAAGCAACAAAAAATTTTGCATTTAATTTTTGCTGATATTTTTTCAATATGCATTTATAACTGCAAATGAGGAAACTATGTAAATGTTTAATGTACCTAAGAATTTTATTATTATTATTATATAAATTTTTTTTTAAATTCTGAGATAATTTTAATAGCTGAACATTCTAAAATACAATCAAATCAGCTGGATAGAGCACATTTTGGAAGCTTTATCAGTTCCTTCTTTAGCTAGTACATCATTACATTTTATATTTAAATTGTACCTGCATTGTTAACTCTTTTACATTTCATTGTGTTGAGAATACTTTGTGAGTAACAGCCAAGATATTTTAATGTTTTTTTAGAGTTAAATCTTGTTTGTACATTTCATACTGTGAAATTCATTGTTTTATTTTGTCTTGTAAGTATATACATTAAACAAATCACAGGATTATAAAGATTTCTTGGTTATTAATTTCTAAGTGGTAATAAAATGTTCTTGTGTTTGGCAAAATGTTTGTTTGCCAAAGAATAGTGATTGCTGTAAAAAGAAAATTGGTGAAATAAATCTTGGATGTGATTGACTAGTCAGGATATTGACCTTGACACTAGATCTGCAGGAAGTGGATGTTATTCAAATTTAAAAGTACCTGGAATAGAAAAACATATTTTGCTATGATCAGGAATATGGGTTGGATATAGAATAACAAAAGTGGGTAACATTCTAGTAGAAAACTCATGTTTTTTATTTATACTTATTACTTCCTGAAATAGCCAACATTTCTGTGATTCTTCCCCCACACCCTGATTCCACAATTGCTGCTTGCTGCTACCAATAGCAGACCTGTGGTCAGATGATTCAAATTCTCCTGTTTGCTTTGTATTCATGAAAAGGAAAGCTACTGAGTTAATCTGACTATAGTTGTTTACTGATAATGACTTGCACATGTTTCCAAGGTAGATAAAACCTTCTTTCATATCAAAAGTGCTACATACTTCACTACATTTACATAATTTTACCGTAACAATTGATTTTTAAATTTATTTTGTTTGATTTAATCTTTTTTATATGACCATTTTTAAATAATATTTAAGCAGTTGTTTCTGCAAAAAGATCTACTTACTGTATTTGATGGCATATAAAGCCTCACTTCCCCTCTAACCTCCTAAAGAGGAAAGTTCTTCAAATGTCTCTTTGGTCTTATATATGAAATTAAGGTATCTATTTAATTAATGATTACACAGATGCTGTGTATTTGTACTGAACACTTTAATGGTGATGTCTTATATTCTATCAAATATGATTGTCACTTACAATAGCATGTAATTTACTTACATTGTTGAATTCTGAAAGAATTTTATGATTTTGTAATATCAGTTGATCAGAGTTCTGATATGTTTATTTTCACAAACATTAAATTGAAATGAAATTAACCACTACTATTTTCAACAATTGTTAAAAAAAATAAAATGGGTTTCTGGAAAGACAATTGTTTAAAGTATAATTATTTTAAATGTTTTCTGTTAAGTCTTTTATCAGATGTTTTATAATGTATACTGCTTTTTCCTCCTTGAACATGAAATTCTTGAAAGTAACTAGATTTAAAAAAAATAGTTGTATATATATAGATTTTATCTTACATTTAACAGTTATTTATGCATATATTGCTGGAAATGAACTCTTTGAAAAAAGTAGCCATTGCTTCAACAGTTAATGCATTTTATTTTTGTTTTACTTTTATTTTGAGAAATGGAAAAATACGAATTCTTAAAAATGGTTAATTTCTATAGCTTAACTCTCACTTCTACTGTTTCTTATTTCCAGAAAGAAATTTTGTTGGGATCTAAGTTATTACTGTTAAGGAAAATATAAATAATTCTATTTATTTACTTATTTGTCACATTTGGTGTTAATAAATTCCAAAAGATTCAGTAATATTAAATCATCATAAAGAATACTGATCTATAAGTTTAATAATAAATGTAATTCAAGTATATTTTGAGATGATTACAAAGGCAAGAAACTTGTTAGGTACAACTGCATTTTAATATGAAACAACTTCAAGATCCAGTCTTAGAAATGTTAATCATCTTATTGCATTAAT
Source organism: Acanthosepion lycidas (assembly GCA_963932145.1). Classification (NCBI taxonomy): domain Eukaryota; kingdom Metazoa; phylum Mollusca; class Cephalopoda; order Sepiida; family Sepiidae; genus Acanthosepion; species Acanthosepion lycidas. The sequence goes on from OZ010591.1 coordinate 68,159,248, forward strand.
GAATCCTATCATTCATGATTTATGTATCCTGAATCAATAGTTGGTTATATGTTATCAAGGATTCTTAGTGTGGCAGTATTTGTATTTTTTTTATGGGTTAAAATTAATTTTGACAGATGCTAAAAGCAATTGAAAGAAAAATCTAAATGAAAACAGAATTGGTAGATTTTGGTGCCTGTTTTCCTTTTAGATTTTTCATAATCATTTTATGAGATTCTTCAAATATGGAGAATGACCAACTGAAAAGATTTCGTAAATTAACACAAATTTGAAAAATGGAATTGTCCTCATTCTTCACATCTTATTTCATCTGATTTAAATTGGTGACATACTTTGAAAAAAAAAGAACTTACCTAAAACTTTATCAAAGTATCATATTTTAAGCCTGTGATTATTCATATCCTTAAGTTAAAGATTATAATGCTGTCTATTCCTATAGTTGAACATTTGGATCAGTTGTTAGAAATTAATTGTTGGCAATATAATTTTAGTTGAATATAAGAAATAACTGATATGCAAAGTTTTATTTTGAAAGATGGAAGAAAAAATTGTCATTTTTATCTAAATGATAAAGAATAATGATTTAATTTTATTTTTCAGATGTAAAACAAAGCACTCTATAAACAACAATATTGTAGAGTGATCTGCCACTTTGACACTTTTTTAAAATGTACAAATGAATTATGTTGTTCAGACTGTTATCCTCCTCTTGTCATATTCACAATGTTTCAGCTGTTGTACACTCCAGCTTTCTTCAGGTGATATGTGTTGGAATTTCAAATCGAGCCCTTTATTTTGTCCACTGGGGTCGATTGTTCTCGTTTCATGTGCTATACCTTTTCTGGATATCACAGTTTGTTATTTCCCCTTTAGTAACTCAACATTCCAAGTTTTTGTTCACTTCTGCTGTGGCCAGGTATTGAACTCACAACACTTTGGGTCAAGTCACTGGATTATTTCAACCAATTCTTTTATCCATTGAGTTTGAAATGTTGTGAATATAACTATGAAGATGGGGACAACAGTCTGAACACTGTAAATAGTATAGTTACAATACCTCATCTCAGAAATATATACAAATGAATTGTTTGCCACTTTTGATTCAAACAAAGTAAATAACATCTTAATCAAGTATACTAAAAGTAAAATTTATTTTATTTTTTTGTAGAAATTAATTCCTTATAGTTTATTTTTCACATTTTATTTCCACTGTGTATACCAGTTGTGTGTGTATGTATGTATGTGTGTATATATATATATATATATATATATATATATATGCAAATTAATGTTAATTATGAAAAATGTGGGTTTATAAACTTTAGAAGTGATATTTTCTTCAAATCATTTAGAAGTGATATTTTCTTCAAATCATTTAGAAGTGATATTTTCTTCAAATCATTTAGAAGTGATATTTTCTTCAAATCATTTAGAAGTGATATTTTCTTCAAATCATTTAGAAGTGATATTTTCTTCAAATCATTTAGAAGTGATATTTTCTTCAAATCATTTAGAAGTGATATTTTCTTCAAATCATTTAGAAGTGATATTTTCTTCAAATCATTTAGAAGTGATATTTTCTTCAAATCATTTAGAAGTGATATTTTCTTCAAATCATTTAGAAGTGATATTTTCTTCAAATCATTTAGAAGTGATATTTTCTTCAAATCATTTAGAAGTGATATTTTCTTCAAATCATTTAGAAGTGATATTTTCTTCAAATCATTTAGAAGTGATATTTTCTTCAAATCATTTAGAAGTGATATTTTCTTCAAATCATTTAGAAGTGATATTTTCTTCAAATCATTTAGAAGTGATATTTTCTTCAAATCATTTAGAAGTGATATTTTCTTCAAATCATTTTTACAATAGATTTGTCAGTCTTTATATTTTTCTTTTGCTGTGTTTTTATCATACTGACTTTAGATAGGAAAAATATTAAGTCTTTATGAAAAATGTGTTAAATCTTTGCTAACATTATTCATTTTTTATTTTCATATTTGAATTTGAAAATAAATTCTGTAAATTTTTCTACCTGGTGACACAGCTGTTTGAATGTTTTTTTATGCTATTATTTGTTTACATTTTTGCATTTCAGTAATAAGCATCTGATTTTGTAGGTGTGCAGTAGAATGGAAGCAGCCTGATTAATAGTTGTCAGCTAGATTAATATAATACTTAATATACAAAATATTTCTGTGCTTACGATGTTATCTGAATGTAGAATAACTTTAATTTATCCTGACATTGTCCTGTTATTATTGTGTGTGAATTTTTCATTTCAAGAGGAACTGTCTGTATTAATAACATGTAACACTTAAAAATGACTTTAAATTCTCTATGTAAAAGAATGTTTATTCTGACCAAGATAAAATTCCATTTTGATGTCTCTTAATAAAACAAAATATAGTTAATGTGAAATTGAAATGCAGAAAGTTATTTTTGCTTTTTATTAAATTCTGCTTCTTATGAAAGAATTAAATGAGACACTTTTTAAAAATTTATTTTCATTGAATTTTATTCAGATTTTAAGCTTGGTTGGATATGAATCTAATTTGGACATCTTGGTATTATCCTTTGCATATATTAATCGATATTTACAAGTTTGTGTTTTGTCTTATACTAACCAAATTATTCAGTTTAAAATGACTTTATTACTATTTTTGTGTTTGTGGAGAAGGCAAATTGTTATTTAGACATAAAAGTATCTGTTTTTACAGAGAGTGTCACAAAAGAAACTTAAAATATAAATTTTAATCTTGAATATAAAGAATAAGAGTTTATTCTTGCCAAGCATTTGTAAATGATCATGTTCTAGGAAATTCATTTTTATTATAATAGCTATAATTAAAAGTAACATGGGCCTGAGGAAACCTATTTTTCACTCTTCTAAAATTTTATTTTTTAGTGTTTTTATTAATACCTAAGTACACTATTAATTTCAATGTCAAGATGATATAATTTTAAATAGCATTTCATGAAAACTATTAGTGAAGTTTCTTCAAAATCATTAGAAAAGCTGTAAAGGTTTCAGTATTCTCGATAAAAGTAACATTGTACATCAGATTGTTTCTTTTGCATTTTTTATTTATAATTTATTACTCTTAATATATTAGATTGAGAAACAGCCCTGGATAAAATGCTTTGTTAAAAACAAGTATTTAATTCTTTGGTTTCCTGGGACATTTAATAATGATTGATTGAAAAATAAATTTTGTTTGGGGTTGTAGTAAAAAAAAAAATAAAAAAAAAAAAGCCCTAAAAAAAAACCCTGCATTTTAAAGGTTTACATCATGGAGATGGTAATTCATATTTTCTTCTAGTTTTATACATGAGTATGTTAAAAAGTTCTTCTAACCCACTTCTCAAGATATAAACCAAATGACTAAACACCAGATTTTTAAAGTTTCTTCGTTCAGACCAGGATCTTTTCAGCACCTCCTCATATATAAATGAAAATAATTTCATATGATTTTTGTCTGAATATCGCCTTAAAAAATTATACTTTAATTTATCTGTGTGTGTGTGAAATGGTTTTTTAAAGCAACAAAAATATTTAAATAATCTATAAAAAGGCGTATGCATCATAATTTGAGTAATATTCAAACTCATAAACACTAATGTAGAAGTCTTGTGCTATAAGAAAAAACTTAAATTATGAAAAACAAAAATAGTAAATTGCATATAACTCTGCAACTGATTCTAACTGGAGTGTTCTGAGGTTTTCAGTTTTTCCAGATGTAATATTTGTTGTATTGGGGCCACAAATTATCATGATGCAACACGCATACACATACACATTTTGGAATTGGACACACTGGTTCTTCTCCTCTTTTAACACAGTTTTTAAATTCTAACTGCTGACAATAGATATTTTCTGTAATTATAATATTGACTTATTACAACTCTCAGTAAATCATACTAATATAAATTTTCCTTTGATGCTGGTCCATTTAGGTTTGTACTTTATAGTCTATTCACTTCCACCAAGTCATGCAAGTACATTGCTTTATATTCTTATATATATTTTTCTATCAGTAATCTGTCTAAAAGAGAGATGCATACACAAGAGTTCAGAGAACTACTTTTGCTTTGTGATTTTTCTTTTATGTGCCATGTCCCTTCAGGACATAAGCGATCATGACCCTCCACCTCCTCCTGTCCTTTGTAGCTCTTAATAAGTTTTGTCTTTTTGTTATTTCTCTCAGACCCTGTTTTGCCATCCACCTGCTCAAGGCCATTAAGTATGTCATGTTACTTTCCCCTATCCCTTTATCCATCCTGCGAGTATCAGATTTTTCATGCCCTCCTTTCTTATTACGTGTCCCAGAAATTTCAACTGCCTCTTCTTGATGTTAAGTACAAATTTCCTCTTTGTTACCATTTTCTCCAAAACTTTGTTATTGCTCACATGTTTGGCCCATGGTATCCTTAGCATCCTTCTGTAGAACTACATTTCTGTTGCTTCAAGACTCTTCTTCATCTTTGAGGAGATTGTCCAACATTCGCTGCCATACAGGAGGACAGGTATCACGTAACTGTTCATGCATAGTAGATATGGTGAAATGCTTTCCTTTTATTTTAACTACAAGAATTCTTTAAGATAACTGACAGTATCTAAGAATGCATTTCTTGATGTCTTGATCTAATATCAATCCAACCCCTTTTTCATTTTTTTCTTCACTTGCATATATAATCCTGTGCTTGTTACTAACAAATTCTCTGTTGTCTGGCCACCTAGTTTCACATACTCATAAAATGTTGACATTTAACCAAGTCATCTCCTGTTTTACATTTTCCAACTGGCCACAGTTATTTAACATGCTAATGTTTCATGGTCCTAAGAGTTATTTTCTGTCTGATGCAAGCAGTCACTGGATGATGGTGCAGTGAAACCTGTCACTCATGAGGGATAAGTTCCAAAGAATTTTATCCCCTTTATGCTGTTAGTATAAACAGCATTAAGGGGATGTTAGTATAGTTGTTGCATGAATGACAGGTGACACCTGTTGTACATGTCAGTCCTTACTGAGTAAGGGATTAATTCCCATGGACTTCATCCACTTCATGCCATTAGGTTTCATAATGTGTTCATTAAATGCCATGATATATCTTGGGATTATTAGTGGAGTGGTTTCCTGTTGCCTTCTCCATGGTGGTTTTAGACACTGCTTCTAGTTAGCTGGCTGTTGACTCGAGTGTTATTCTACCTGTTGTTAGGTCTTATTTTTGATCCTACTGGGTTGCTAACAACCTACTTCACTTGCAGGAACATGGAGACAGGCAAGTTGTTTAGTCTCTGACACTTTGACAGTGGAATATATATATATATATATATATATATATATATATATATATCTATCAGTAAAATTGACCAATTATGAGATAAGCTTTGAATTGTTGTCTTAGAATTGATTAAAGATATCTTACTGGAATTCTCTGAGGTTTTTATAACACTATTGGACTTTACTTTGAGCAATAAGAATGTATAATTAATCTCCAATCTTAACAGAAGAATACTGATGCAATTGATCATAGATGAAAATGACATGTTCATCATTAATTAATCATAGCTAAGGATTGGAAGCTCAAAGTTCAAATCATATATATTATTATTATTATTAAAGTCTTTTTTTCATTACTCATTGGACTATCATAGGTGAAACTCCTCTTTCCATTTTTCCTCTCTACTGTTCCCTCTTTTTTAAACTTATCCACCATTCTCTTGATGGTTTTTAAATGGACTTTGAAAATGGAAGCCAGAGTATGGATGTTGGTACCATTACTGAAGACTTTACCAACACTTTTAATCTGCATTGCCATAATCCCATAGTCAGGCTCCACCAAATAAAACATCATTAAATCATTCAACCCCAATAAATTAACATTGCATATAATAAACATATCTTATTTTACCTGGAGATATATGTTCAAGCAAAGGTAGGAAGACATTGGAAAAGAAAAAAAATTGAAAACATTAAATTGAAACAAACCTTAAATTAGCAGTGATTGAATTCACCTGTTTCAAGACTGGCCTGTTCATATGTGGAACAGTTGACCAAAAGTAATGAATTCCTTGGGTTGGGTATGAAGGTAAACTCTATAGAGTTGAGATTAAAATAAAAAATTCTATCTCTCGGTCAAGACCAACACCCCACCACCACAATGGGTGCGGGGAATTGCAGCTTGGGCCTTCTTCCCTTTTTGTAAAATCATGAGGTAACCCTTTTCCAAGTTAGACACCTTTTCAAGATTCTTCAGATGACAACTCTTGAATGGATTGAATTTAGCTTTTGAGATAAATCTTTGACAACAAAAATGTTATTCTTGTGTTCAAATAAAATCATGTCATTATTAAACTGAAAAGGACAACCTGTTTATGGTGCATCTCTTTAACTGACATCACATTTTCTAACCCTTTTAAATTATCAATATGGATTTATCTTGTGCATTTTATGAATATTTAAGTTTGCTTTTGCAACATTATTATCTCTTCTAAATTCACAGAACATTGTGTGTCTTATGTTTTCATCAGAGGAAGCTTAAGTTAATAGCTAAGTTAATCATACTGTGACAACATAAATAACTTGTTTAAAACTGTAAAAGTACTAGCTTGTAATGTTATCTTTGAGATATTTTAGAAGAGTAAAAATATTTATTTTATAGCTGTCACATTTAGGAAATTCTTTATGCCATGGCCTGATCATACCTAATATTGAATTTTGTCTCTTATCAAATAATCTGACTTCTGTTAAATATAATTTTAAAATTATAAATTAATCATTGTTTATTATTCTATACTTTGATTTTTAAAATAAATTATGATATGGAAAATGCCCCTTGAAAATAATGAAAGCTATTTATTTTTACTTTTCTATTGAAGTAGTTTTATACATGTCTGGAGTAAGATTGAAATAGCAATATTGAAAGCATTTCTGGCTTCCACTATTGATGAATAGCTTAGTTTAGGGTTGAAGGAGTTTCTCTTGGTAACAGATCAGTGTTCTTCTAAAAACACAGTAAGATTTATTTGTTGAAAGCCTATTGACTTTGAACAGATTTTAGCGAGTGAACTTTTTGTGTGCCAAATTGTAGGTAGGGAAAATTCCATCCTGTTGTTTCGTTGCCTTTTTTCTAGTGGATAGCAGGAACTTGTCTAAATGGGTAGATCCACTGCTGCTGCAAGGTAGGTAGACGTTAATCTATAATGTTTGTGAAAAAGTTATTACTGTTAATCAATTAATAAAAGCAAAATGATGCTATTCACATCTCTGTCTTTACCATCTAGATTACTTGTATCTTCTATTTACAATTTATACCATAAAGAAAGATAATGCTTTAAATTTTTACCCATTTCCACAAAATGTATATATCCTTTCAAGAAATTTTGCCAAATATTTGTTAGATTTTTTGGGTAATGGAAAGGGATTTGAAAATAATGATTGTACGTTGTGACAAACTGACAAGACAGTTTTTAGTATACCAGTACAACATTGCCATTGTTTACAAAACTGGTATAAAAAAAAAATTATATGATGCCATTTGATAGGACTGTATCAACTACTTCTAACTTTTTTGAACAAGTTAGGTATTGTATTAATGAGAACAATGTTAATTCTGGTTTAATTTGTAGATCAGTATTATTGCCACCTGAGGTCTTTGAAACTTCATCTTCAAAGTTGAAGTGGGCTACTACATGCAGAACAAGAAGAGTAACCAAAATATTTAAAGTGTTATTGTAGGGGATTCAAAATAGGATTAGCATCTTTTTTTCTTCTTCTTCCAGGTGTCTTTGAATTGAAAACTTTATACTAAACTCTGCTCCAAATTAGTGACATTATGAACATTTGAGTATTACTCTCTAATCTTATTAGTAATAAATATTGTTATCCTATGGGTGATCAGCTTTCCTATTTTTGGGACTGGGATTTCTGAAAGAAGTTTTACTTATGAGGATTCGCCTTTAAGAAAGCCAAGTTGGGAAATGAAGAGTAATCTATTAACTAGTTCTCTTGACCTCTTTCAACAGTTCACAAATCTGAAAACTTTGATAATCACTTAGGTTGGCACAAAAGGAGAATCTAAGAATTATGACTTGTGGCATCAAACTTGTAAATAAATTGATAAAGAATCTTAGTGGTTAAAAGTTGGAGCTATGGAATTGATTAGAAACAGTCTTTTTATAAAGGGAAAAGAATAAACTAAATGTAATTGAATGATAAAAATATGAATAGCTATGCCATTTTTAAAGAAAGGATGACATTGGTTTTTATCTGTAACAGTGTCTTACCAGTATACCCTTGAAGTCATAATAAATACATTTTGGTTTTAATTTTTGTCCACCTTACAAAGTAAGCTTTAAATTATCAATAATCTGTAATAGCTATAAATTAGGTACTTCCACTAGGTCATGTAAAAAAAACACCATAGCATGATGAAAAAAGGCCCCAAACTCAATAAAAACAAAGTTTTGTCATCAAAATGTTTATTATTTATTGAAAGTAAAGATCCAAGTATTTTTTATTTTTTAATAATTTTTTACTCCTGTCTAGCACGTTTGAAATTTTGGTTAAAAATCTTGTTTTTTTTTTTTTTTTTTTTTTTTTTTTTTTAAGACAGTGGCGAACTAGAGAAAAAGGATTTGTTTTATTTTGCGCTTTTTCCAAGGAAAACACACATTGATTTGTAAATTCTTGAAAATTTCAAATAATTGTCAAATTTTAATGAAACTTTCAGGACATATTCATAAATGAATGAAATTATTTTTTAAATTTTTATTTTTAGAAAGTCTTGGTAAAAAAATTTTTTTTACATGTTATCACCCACTTACATAATTTCATGAAATTTTTTAAGTGGAGGATTTATTTTATTAGTTAAAAACAGGACTCTCTGGAGAAAGTAAATTAATTTTTTTTTGTAAAACAGCTACTTCTTTCATCGAAAATCTGCTCTGAATTGTAAAATAAAAAATGCAATAAAACTATGACATTTAATTAAAAGGCTTTTAATTGCTTTTGTAAATAAATTATGTTAAGGGCATTATTGTCTGAAGAAATTTTTTTTTTTTTTTTTTTTTTTTTTTTATGAATAATGAATTTTTATGAGAATTTTTTCATTTTTTTAAAATTCTAATTATAATAATATAATAGTTCAAAAATCGTTTAAAATTCTTCATTGCTTTCAAAACGGTGGTTTGATGATATTGTTAATTGCAAAGTAAATTTACGAATCAAAATTTGAAAAGCTCGTAACAGTCGTTTGAACCTGAATATTTTAAAAATAATTTTTAGTGAAAAAATGTTCCTAATTTCTACCTATGGGAATCTATAGAGGATATAATCCTTAAAAAGGTCATGTGATTTAAGTGTTGTCTGACACATTGCAATTATTTAACTTTTAATTCAGTTCTGTTCATCATTAACATCTTAGCAAATCATTCCTTCAAAATATCAAAAAATAGTTTTACTTTTCTTAATTGCTATTTCATTAAATATTCTTATTTTATGTATTTATTTTAGTTTGGGTCATACTTCAATTAATTAATTTTTTGTTTAAGTTTGTAAACTTAAGAACCTAGAAACAAAATACAAATTTCATAAAGCTGCTTAAAAACTTAACTAAAAATCAATAAAATATTAAATAATTGCTGAAGATATGTTAATTTGTAAAAATTACTAGGTAGTTAAAAACTAAAAAAAAATGGGTTCACTTAGATTTCATAAATTTGTCATTTCTGGTCATTCATAAGAACTGTCATCACCTTAAGTCAGTCTCCATAAATTAATAAAGATCAAAGAAAGAGGAATCTATCGTTAAGAAATGCTTGTATGTTGGTTTTTTATGCTATAAGTATTTCAAATCAGATTAATTTAACTTTAAATTTTCTAATTTTACTCAAATAACGTGTCACAAATCTATAATTTAATTTTTAAAGAATTTAAAACCCAATAAATGTGTTTGCTTACAAATTTCTTAAAAATTAAGAAAATGGCCGCTTTTAAGAAAATTTTTAAAAATCTAGCATTTATTTGACATTCCAATCTATATAATTTCTATATGAAAAACACCAGAATATTTTACTTACTTTAATTAATGAATTTAATCCTTTAGCTTTCAATTAAAACTAGAATGAAATCTTTAGAAATGCTTTTTCATTTTTGAAATTTAATTTTAAAACTTAGATGTCAAAAATTCATTACTAGGAAAAATAATGACTAGTTCATAAACAATAAGTATCAGACAGCAAAAAATGATTTGTTTTGGTAACAGATGGCATACTAATGTCTCTGTTAATATTTATAAGAAAAAAAAATTCATTGTAAATCTAGCATTTGCTTAATGTAGATTAATCTTTATTGGCATAGCCCAAATGCTGACTACTACTACTCATACTAAAATATCTATATATAACACTATCAAAATCATTCTTATATTTGAGACAATTCAATCCCCAAAAGAAAACATTTCTCCATTATTACACATCAGTATAACTTTGTGGTTAAAACAATACTCTGAGAGCTTAGAAATCTGAGATTTATTCTTGGTGACATTTGTTAATATCCTCAGTTGGAAAGAGGAAACTCTAATTTAAACTGAATAAAACAGATATTCTAGAACTTAATATACAGGATAGTTTATTATGAATGCACAATACCTGAAGATATACAGAGAACAAAGAAAATAAAACAAAACTATAATAACAAATCTTATCTGTCATTTGCTTTTACTGTGTTTGAATGAGTTTATTAACAAAAGCAAACTCAAAATATTACTTGTTCTTATATTGTTCAAATGACAAGATCTTGAGAGCCTTGCTATTCTAATGAACTGTTGTAAATTCATCTTAATGTTGATTTCCTGGAAAACTATTGCAACAGTAAAATCACTCATTTCTATCACTCATTCATTTTTTCATTCATTATATAGTATTAATTTAATTCCATTTTAAAGATATCTAAGTATAGTTTAGAAACTTTAGTGATTTTTTGATAATATATTTTCTTCATTTGCAAATACGTGCAAGAAAAATAGACAAAACTACAAAGTCTCACTATTCTAGTTTTCTATTTCAATATTTATAAATTTTGAAACTTGAATACCCTCATATACAAGTACCAATAAAAATTAATGTACATCATTTTTATAATCTAGATATTATTAATGAATGTATTTAATCCTCCTCTTGTAATCTTTAACATTGTGAGAAATTGATAAAATACTGGTTAACTATGAACCTCTTGATAGTTCTGTATTTAATCAAGTTCCCTCTGGTTGTTTTATATAGTCAAATGTAGTGCTTTGAAGAGGATCCTAATAAGATATTCTGTATCATGTGCTACAACCCTTCCAGCCCCAAGCTGGCAGGGCTGAAGAGATAGAAGTTGGGTGGTTGTAGAAGTAGATTGGAATGATGCAACTTGAAACTTGAGGTCAAGTGAAAAATAGAAATCAATCTAAAAGGTCAATGATGGAAGTGAGAGAGATGGAGTGATGGCAGCTATGCTTTGTGAATACCAAAGTAGAATCTGATTAAGTCAGTGAAGTGTACGAAGCCCACGTATTTCAATGATGCTGTTTGCAATTTAGACAGTGTGTCAGGTCTGTGAAGAAGCACTTGTCTCAAATATTGTGAATAGCTGTAATGTAAAAAGATTTCATTTTCAACATCTGGTAAGATGATTATGCAGATTGTATACTCATCTTAAAGAGAGATTGAAATTGAAGACATTTTAAATAGTAATCTTTTTATTTCTTTCTCTATTTGTTGGTCATTATGTATTTTAGAAAGACATGCATATCAGCATTCTTACATATGAATGCAGATACATGTGCATGAATACTCATTAGAGACCTATTTGAATGAAGGAAAAAATGAATGCTCTCAAGAATTTTAATCAAAGCCATCTGAAAGAAACTGCAAATTCCTGCTGTACAATTGCTTCCAAAGATTTTAAGCAATGATCATTTCACTGTTTTCATTTACTGTTACCTCTATTTGTCTTATTTGAGTTATACACAGGGTGCGATGGATAAATTGTCATCTCCTTGTTTAAGTTGGTGAATGCTATGATCCATGCCTTCAATTTATCTTTGGTGTTACAAGGATTCTTGTTAGTCTCTCACTCAACTGTGCTCCACACATAATAATCAAGGGGGTGCAGTCTGGAAAGTTAGGTGGTCAGATATAAGGGGTGTTGTGGTCACAGAAATAAATTGTCTGACAGCCATGAATGCTTGTGTGGCATGGTGCAGAGTCCTGTTGCCAGACATAGGATTTTCCAGCAGCCGCCTTCTTGACCCAGGGCAGCACAACCTCTCCTCTCTGCACTGTCCTCATTGGAGTTATTGGTGCAAATGTCAAGCAGTACAGCATGCCATTTCCAAATTTCTGGTGGAGTGAATTATGTCATGGTGCTCTTCTTTTCACAGGCGGTGCCCAACTAACACTATTATACTGTGCAGTTGACAAAAGCAAACAAAGCACATGCGCAAAATTAAAAATATAAAATGGCAACAATTTATCTATCGCACCCAGTATTTATATTCTAGTTTACTTAAAATCTTTTACAAGAAAAAACAAAAATTAATCAAGTTTGGTTTGAAAATATACTAAATAGAATGTATAAGAGTATTTATTTTTGGAACACCACATATTCATAATAAAATTCTGTTATTTTTGGTTTAGAATAACATTAACTTTTTATAAAAAATTTGTAGAGGTGTACTTATTCATGGACAATATATATATATATATATATATATATATATATATATATATATATATATATACACACACATACGCTAAAGAATTCAACAATGTTGGTGTGACAGACACCTTCCTAAAAGACCTAATATCTTAGGCAAGAAAACATCCCATACAAGGAAAGAGGGGGGGGGAGACAAAAAGGCAAACACCTACCTATATAAAATGGCAACAATTTACCCATTGCATCCTGTATAAGGTAACCAAAAAAAAGTCATGCTGTTTTTTACATTGTGTTTGAAGTAATCACTGATATGCATATGAGTACCTCACATGTTGGGAAAGTAGTAGGGACATTGCTCTTGACATTGCTCATTGCATTGCTCATACACTTCAGTCATAGCTCAGTCAATGGTGAGGAAACATGGCAGTGTTGAAGCAGCTATTTTGGTGTTGCCTGCTTTATGACTTTACTGCCTGCAGTCACATCAAGTTGCCATATACGTTAAGCCTTTGGGGATAATGCAATGTACAAACACCCCAATAGGCATTGGTTCCATGAGATTGGTCCTTTTGTGATGAATCCAGTAGTGGTCGGCCACAGGTTCTGGATGAAATGACCCTGAAGATGGCCATAGAGGACAACAGTCAAACTTGTGGTGAGCTTGTTGAACATTTACAGGTTTCTGATGAAAAAGTTCACCTGCAATGCAGAGAGAAGGTGTACAAGTTGAACAAGTAGTTTCCCATACTCTATCAGAAACCAACAATGAGTAACAGGCTGTTTCTCAGTGCTTTTTCGGCATCGCAACATATACATCAAGTACTTACTCGTGATGAAAAGTGGGTCCTGTATGACACTTTGGCACATGCCAGACATTGGTTGTCATCACAGGATCAGTGCCTCACATCACAAGACCACCTGTACATCCACACAAGATCATGCTCTGTATCTGATGAACTAATCAACAAATGGTGCACTATGAGCTGCTACCAAACCACCACTGTGGATCTGTACTCACAGCATTTGGAATATATACAACAGGCACTGAAGCAGAAAGAACCAACAAGGGTGTACTGTTCCTCCATGACAATGCCAGTCCTCATGTAGCATTGGTGGCCATGGAAACCAAACTATGACTTGACTGGGAGACACCATGCCATCCACCTTACTCCCTGAACCTTGTACCAACATAATACTACCTCTTCCATTCCCTGGACAATTACCTTCATAGGAAAGTTGATAAATGTTAGCAACTTCATAAATTTGACTTCATTTTAATACATCTCCAAAATGTATTTTTTGCCTATTTGCTGCAAAATATCAAACTTTTTGTGCCCTTACTCAACTACTTTACTCTAAATCAAAATACCCATCTCATGAAGTTTTGAAAAAAAAAAATTTTATTCTATGATATTAAAAGGAATATTAGTGAAATAAAATTAGTTAGATTTTTGAATGTTGGAGATGATATATATATATATATATATATATTATTTTTGTTATAACATATAAGAATCCTCATTCTTAATAGTTAAACTATGACTATATCTGATGCAGAAATATAAAGAAATTGGGTTGTATAAGATTACTTGCTTTCTTGACAATCATTAATAATTACATTATTTTAAAATAAATTCATGTTCCTTGTCATAAAAATGAGAGTAACTTGACTGTATAGGGTTCTGTTAGGAAACACAGTTTCTGAAAACCTTTTAAACTAAAAGTTTTAGAACTAAAATGTAGTCAAATTGTCTGAGGTCTATACCTAGAAGTGATATGATTGATAAGAGCTTAAAGTGCAATTTCTATAAGGATAGACTGACACTGACAGATATAAAGTGTTGTGAATTACCTACCTTGCTCATTTATCTTTAATAAAAAAATTGTGATTCTTAGTCTTGTGTTGTTTTGCCTAATTAATATTAGCATTAAGGTTAACTTCATTATGGTAATTTAAAAGTATTCAAAATCTATGAAACTGTATTTTTATTTCTAGGGAAAAAGCAGCTATTGGTGACATCAAGTTTTATAGTTACAAATTTGCTTTTTTTTCTTTTTTTTTTTTTTTGTTTAAGAAAACAAAAATAAAGAAAAATGAAAGCTATTTATTGGAAAATTTGTATTTTTGAGCATCATAGAATTTATAAAAACATGAATAGAGGTTAAAATACTCTTTTAAGATCAAGATGCTCATTCATATGTGTAAATACTTTTTATATTAATGATTTGTTAGAGATTTGTCATAACATGTAATGATCGTACATTCTATCTGTCTCTTGTATGTGTAATGTGTGGTTTTCAACTACTGTGTTTAAAACTAATGCTTTTAATGTGAATTTGTAGACATATTTTTTTACATTTCAGCATATATTAAATGGGCTAAACAGACTTGATATAATCTTTACAGCTATCAATTAACAGTTAAAAGCAAAACTAAACTCTCTATCCCAGTATTCTGATTTCTTTGATATATGACATGCTGCTTTTATACATGAAATTGTTTATTTTATTTTTTAAGCTGTTTTCTTGAGGGTTGCATTTTTATTTATTTGAGAAACAGGTACTTAATAGCTCAGCTCTTGAGCTGACCCATCTTCCTTAGTGAAATAGTAAGCTACAAAAATGCATTACAATCTTGTCATACCTGTTGCATGTTTTTCCCTGAATCCTTTGATCTCTTTACTTTATTACATCATTTCTATATCTTTTTATCATGAGACAATACATGTATATTTACTGTTTAGATTTTTTTTTTCATCAGCACAAACATCATAAGTTAATGCTGACAATATTATTAGGTTGATGCAAAAATAATGATGTAATAAAGTCGTTTTTTGACATATTTTTTAACGTCAAAAAACAACATTATTACGTCATTATTTTTGCACCAACCTAATAGAATTTCTTTAGACACAGTCATTTAAAGTCATTATTCATTTATCAGTTTACCTTTCCTACTTCAGTGATAAAGGTCTAGCTAACTGCAACTATTTGTTAAATTAGGTGTGTAGGCATCATTCACAATACATCATAAAAACAACAATGCCATGGACAGTTGTCTGTTCAATAATTCAGAGAACTTGAACCTGCAGACAAAGTTGGTCTCTAAAGCTTGATCTCCAACCAACTCTTTCAATAGATCATCAGTTTGCAAACAAGCTACTTGAGCTGGGGAAAAATTTCTTCAGTTGACTAAATCTTTTCAAACAGTATTTTGCAAGGGATTGGTAAAATAGACTATGAAGGAGCATGGTGAAGTCAACTTGCAGCACCTTTCTTGATAACCAGACTAAAACTCCCAAAATTAGCTTGCTTGTATTCCAGCCTGGGATGGGTTAATTTGATTTACTATCAAAAATCCTCAATTTATCATTTTCCAAGCTTCTTCAGATATAGCTTGTTCAAAGCCCCTTATAGATTATGTATCCATGTATCTTCTTACTACCAATTTTTGTCCATACTGGCTGTATCACAAACTATATTTTCTCAACCAATTAACATTATCTGGTCAAATTATTCTTTTCTCAGTATCCTTGTTTTTTTTTTTTATCTGCCTACATAATATTGAGCTTTAGCATTTTTTAAATTTTTTGTTTTTCATGAATTACCTGCTCATCTTGAGGGTTGGAAAATTAATGATTGACATGTAGTAAGCCATCATTTTATTCAAAGATTCTCTGTCCAAGTTTTTGTCTTTTTAGTCATGTCTGGATTCTGTCTCAAGGTAATTTCATTTCTCCAATAGTCTATCAACAAAGTTTAGCTGGGTCATCAAGATAATTCTGTTTTCTTTAGGCCAAATACTTAGTTTTGTATTGTCAATATCTTATGTTCAAATCTTGCTCTCTCCTGATCTTTAGTTCAAAATAGCAAATTCCAGAAAAACAGACCCTGGGGTGTTTTTTATACTAGTAAAGACAAACTTACATACCTCTGCAATCTAGTCTTTTTACATCAACTTACTAATTTCTATTCCAGCTAGGCATAAATTCACTTACTTGTAAATTCCACACCAGTAAGCCTGTTACATAATTAAGATTAAAGTTGATTTATGGAAAGGTAAAATTTAATCTATGTTGCTGGTAAAAACTTGCTAACTTGTTTGTAAATATGTTTATTATATCCTAAATATTTTATGAAAATGACTATTCTTTATCTTGGTTTGAAATTTCTTTTACATTAGAAAACTTGTAAAATCTATAAACCCTACTTTCCATTCTTTTACTGTAATTTCATTCATATATATATATATATATATATATATATATATATATATAGTATACATTTGTATTTGTCATGTCCTTGGCCTGTTCTCTGAATACCTTGTGGAATCAATTTGTCCAGCAGTAATATAATAATGATAGCAACCAAGATAATGAGCTTTATACTAGCTTCCATTTGATTGTTTTTAAGTATTTTATCACTTGTACACGGTTACTCTGTATTCAAAGGAATGTGCACAGTGTGTGGATTGTAATTCACTTGGCCTAATGATAAGCAGAGCAGTTCAATCTGTCACACTTTGTTGAACACAGACCAAATGAATCTCTGTTTGCATTGGGTCATCATTGACACCTCTAATGTTATAAATAATGACATTTATTCCAGCTGTAAATAAGATAATATAATGGCTCAGTTCTCTAAACTACTTAGAGCCAGCTAAATTTATTTCCTGATTAATACTTAACTCTCTTACAAAAAGTTTGAACATCTTGTTACCTCCAAATGTAGAAAGAAACATTCCCAAATAGCCATAACTAATACAAACCAAAGGCACTTTATTCTAAGCTTAAGAATACCTTACCAATTATTAAATTACAAAAAGGTCAGATTGATATTTTTGGAAGAATTTATTTCAATGTTAAATAATAAAAGGGTTTCTTGATCATGTAATTTTTAGGAAACAAATTTCATTATTGTTATATTCTATGCTAATAGGAATATATACTTGAAAAACAAGGTGGATAAAATAAGTAAAGGTTTATTGTAAAAATCCAGTACAATAAGAATAAAGGTAATAGTTATGCACAAGGTCATTGCAAGTCAATCCAGTAGTGGGTGCTACTATTGGAAGGTTGGTAGTTATCGCGTAAGTTTGATTCTTACTCAACAGATCCCAGCTAGTCTTTGTTGTCCGTTGACTTACGGATACTTATAGGAAGTTAGTACCTATAGTGTAGTCACTCATGGGGGTGACAGGTTATTCCATTACATCAATTATCATCCTAAGTCCCATCACTGGGTGTGGTTGTAGAGTCACTGTATAGTTGAGCACCTGTCCTGCACCCTCTATTAGTCTGAATTTCTGTCAAGGATCTTCTAGTTCATGCACGTCAGCCCATTTTCATCCTCAGTCTAGACCTTCTTCCTCCTTGCCTGTAGGATGGTAATAATAAAAAATAGTTGGCTTTTCTGATGTGGTCATACCATTTCAAATTTCTTTTCTTGATGGTAGTTATTAAGCCTTCTAATGTGCTTGTTTCTTGTCTGGTGGTATTTTGCACTGCAGTATTAGATATATTCAAGACTGAATAATTAAGTTGGGTCTATACATTTTTATACTTTAATGCTATGATGGTTGGTGTGAAACTGATTATAGATTCAGAAAAGGCTGTTTAGGAAATGTTGCTGAGATAGCATCTACAGTTATTCAGCTATTAATTACAGTACAGTACTTGTAATAGACAATACAAGAACTTCTTTCACAGTTGGTAAAGCTTTTTCTTTGTCACTTCAATAGCATTTTGAAAATTAATTTCTTTGTATTTAGCATGTTTCTTTTTGGTAAAATTATCAATTCTTAAGAAACAGAGTATTGTTAAAATATTAGTATATTTCATATTCATAACGACATGATTATTTATGCAAGTATAAATTTATATTGCAAAGAAAAAATGCATATGTCAAAAAGAATTTATTTTCTGATGATTTCTTAGTATTTTCAGTTTTTAAACCAACAAAAATGAAATCCCTAGCACCCATACAAACATAGTAAAGCCCACTTTGTGTGTTCTCAATACTTCTCTTCCTATTTTTACTATTTCTTTTAGCCTAAAAGAAACTCAAGAAACAGACAAGAAAAATAAGATATCTTCTATACAAGACTAGCTTAAAGGCTGCACACTGTGTGGACATTTAAGCTAACTACTGCATAGGGCTAATTGGGCCTCTGGCTCAGAACTAAAGGGACCTCTGGTCCAGCTTAGAAAATGGCAATGATAACTTTGAATTACTCAATTTTCTCCATTGAACTTCAAAACCTCACTATAACCCTGATTCAAGCTATAAGTCAAATTCTGGCCAAAAGTTCGATTTAAGCTGAAATTCTAATTCAGGTCGAGGATTGAGTTCTTCAAATCACAAACTCCATAGAACTTCAAAAACTCATGTTATGAGACCTCTCATTTTAACTCTGATTCTTTGACATTTTGAAGAAATAAAATTGATTTCCTCAATTCACAAAGCTTTGGAGATATTTTAAACTGAATTTAAAACAAAAAAATTTTAAACTGTGTCTAGAGATTATATGCAAGTTATGAATTGGTATAAAGAGTTGCGTCTTTAATGTTAAAAGTCCTATTATGATGTTGTTTAGATTCTACTCAATATTATTAACTTAGATATATAGTGATAGAGAAAACTATTGTTTTTGGTTGGAAAAAATTTTACTAACAAAACTGACTAATTTGACTGTCGGTAGTTTATTTGCAACTATTTATTTTGATACTTTTACATTATTATACCTTGTAAAACTAATGTAAAAAATAATATGAAAAGATTTTAGAATAAATTCAATTTCTTAAAGGAAAAACATAAAAAAAAAATTTTATTTTAAAAATAAAAGATATATTAACAAAAAATAATAAGAACCTCCTAAAATTTATTGCACAAATGCTCCTTTCTTTTCAATAACTCTTAGCAGCCTATTGTCAACAGCTGATATTAGATTTGCAATTTTAGCAGCTGGTAAGTTGTTTGCAGCAACTTTAACTGCCTCCCAGAGGTCACACTTGCTGTTGAATTGCCTTCCATTAGAATAAATATCTCTCTTGAGGATGCTTCACAGGATCTCAATGGGATTCAAGTCACAGTTATTTGAAGGCCAGTCCATAAGAGAATCTTCAACAAATCCCTTTTCTTTCGACCAGGATTTAGTAAACTTTGATGCATGACTGGTGTGTTGTCTTGCATAAAGATCATAGATCTACGCTTGACTAAAGACTGGTTATCAAGGCATTCAAAGAAATATTTCTCTAGAAAATCACAGTAACTTTTGGAATTCATTTTAACCCTGTCTTTCAGTTTAAATGGACCCACGAGCTCATTACCAATAATCCCAGCCCATATCATGAAATCACCGCCGCCTTGTTGGTGTTTAAAAAATTTTCTTGAGTCATGTTGCTTGCAAACCCATCCTCGAGCCCATCGAGGGTGATCCTTGATTCGCCTGTAAAAAGCACTTTACTGAAATCAGTTTTCATGTATTTTTTTGCGCACTGCAATCTTCTTTCCTTATGTTTTTTTGTTAAAATGGGTTTCTTTATTTGATTTTTTACATCAGCAAACTTCCTTAATGCTTTACACCTTGTTTCCCTTGACACCATAGGAGCTCCAGTGGCTTCAAATATGAACGCACTTGACGCATTTGGGTTTCTTATTAATTCTCTTTGGATATGTGATAGATCTCACTTTGTTAAATTCCTGAATTCAGCCTGAGACTTTTTTTCCTTGGTTGAATTCCCATTTGACATATTTTCTTGATTGTTTGATGATCCCTTTTCAAATCCTTAGAAATTTGAAGCGAAGACTTTCCTTTGCTAATTTCTTTGATTATATAGTTCTTTTCATTCATTGTTAGTTCTTTTTTACGAGCCATAATACTAAGTTCTAGTTCTTGCAAATAATCTCTTGACACTGCAAATTGCTATAATTACTGAAAAAATACTGAATATCAATCTGAAATTGAAAATTGGGACTTAATTGCTTTCATGCTTACTCGCTATACATAATAGTACAAATTATTTCATTGGATAACACATATCTACGAATTTTACATAAAATATTTGACAATACCTCTTTTGCATATAGTCTCTAGACGCAGTTTAAATTCACAAAGATTTTGTGTTACTTTAATCTTAATATAAATTAAAATCACTTTTTTTTTTTTTTTTTTTTTTTTTTTTTTTTTTTTTTCAATTATTTTAAAATTTGAATTTTTAACTGTTCCCTCATCATCCAGACACAAAACCCAATGCTGGATGTTCAAGCACCAGATGAAGGGCATATTTTCAATCCTGGGATTATCCTGATTCCAAAAAGGTATGTTGATGTAGAGCAAGTGTGGCCTGAATTAGAGGTTTCAGACATGCAGATGGCCAGACATAATTTGATGTTTATTTATTTAGACGATTATACTTATGATTTGGCCTTATGAAAGTTTTTTTTACATTTGCTTGTCAACTATACTTACTGCAGTGCTTTTATCCTCAATCTGTTATTTATCAAGCTTAGCTTAGCCTGGCATAGGGCCTCACCATTAGGGTATTTGGGATTGAATTTATATTTACAAATTGTTCTACAAGATGATCTTGCTACGTAAGTTTGGTAGGCACCCTTTAGTTTAATTGTTAATGGCAACTTCTTTAACTAAACTTTATACTCATTCATCAGTCCATTGTCCTAAAGTGCACTTTAAATACAAAATAAGCTAAATAATATTTTTAGTGATGCTTAAAAGCACTGAAAATTTAAATGTTTAATAAATCATGAATTTCAAAGAAGTATAAATCTATTATTTATTTTTACCTGATGAATCCACTAATACAATGTTTTTACAGTCCATTTTTCAGTCAATTTCAGGCGGCTTAGCACAATGTCATATATTATTAATTTAAGTAAACTAACTTTAAATTGTTTGATAATGTTATTTTGGAAAATGTACAGAATATCTATTAATCAATCAGGTTGCCTTGTATAGCTTAATACTGATTTTTTAATTAGTTACCGTCATAATTTCCAAATTTTGATGAATTCAAACCAATTGATGTAATTCTATACTAAAATATCCTTTCAAATTTGTGGGATAATTGTATGACTTTGTTCCTCAAGCATTATATATTAATATCTATACTCTTGTTTTCATAAGTTTTCATTTCATGTTTTTTAATTAAATGTTTTTTGTTATTGATGGGTGTGTGTGTTTTATGAAAGTCATATTCCAGTGTATATTCATGTTGAGTTTTTGTTGTTTTTTTGCACAAATTAGGAAACTAATGAAATAAATTACTGAAATTTTATCCCTTGAAATATTTCATACACTTGTTAATTACATTAGATTATTAATGTGATTTTAGCTTTTCTTTAAAAGAATGAAAGATTTTTAGTAAGAAGTAAAAATCAAGTTAATTCACAGATCTTAACAATTAGATTATGAAATGATTGATTGATTGAAAACTGTATATCTTGAATTTGTCAATTCAATGACAACTTGAGAGATTGGCATGTTAAACTAGAATATTGTTATTGAAAGTTAATAAAATCTCAGCTTTTATTATGTATTTATTTGCTAAAAATGTATTGTACAAAAATCAAATAACCACTTTTAAAAATGAAGCAGTTTTATTTTAAATATTTTACCCTAGAAGTCGTCACTATTGTCATCATCAGTGGTATGTTTTTATAGCAAAATATTCATCAATTACTGTAATAATTTTAAAGTTGCAAACTAATGTGATATAAAGAATTGTATACTATTTATTAGTTTTAACCATCATGGGTATGACAAACTACATCCAGTAGGAAGGTCTCTCATTGGGAGGTTTTGAGGAGCATGCAACCACCTCTTAATTGCTGTTGTTCCCAGGTCCACCTTGACCCGGTGTGGTAACACACATTAGGGATCCAGTTATGGGCAAATAGTTTATACCTAATTTGGGATCAAAACACTATGAAAGAGTAGAAATATATTTTTGTAGTGAAGGTGTCAAAAATACATTTTTGTGATTAAAAAGTTACCAGCAATGCATTTTAAAAAGTAAAAATTACCAATAATACATTTTCGTACATGAAATTACTAATACTACCAAGGAAATTAGCTAAACTGCAATCTGCGTTATTCACAAAACAATTTTACCCACGTCTCATGTAGGACATTAAAATACTACCAGACAAAGTAGAGTAAACAAGATAGATTAGAATCTAATTGTTCATATGAGGGAAACTTCACCTACATGCTATCAGCTTATATGATAAACCTGCAACCTATCTGTTTATAGCTATGATGGTGCCTTCAGTAAAATAATAGTTTCTCCATACAAACAATCTATCAAAATTAAAGAGACATGTTTAAACAACTAATAAAAAATTCATAATCCACGAACTATCTGTTTACACAAAGCACTATGCCTAAACTACCTGATCAGGTAGTTTAGGCATAGTTTACAAAATACCTCTAAAATTGCAATATGTAAAATGCTCATTCACAAAAACCAATTCCCCAAAACTACAAATTTCCCTCAATGGGGTCACCTGTTTGCTGTGGGTGGTGACCCATGATGCCTAGGGATGGAGTCCTGATGACAGTGACTCCTGATCCAGTATAAAATGACCAGGAGTTTACACAACGCATCACTTCAGTCCTTACCTGGGATAGACGGGTGGATGGAATAGCCTAATTCAATTCAAGTCACATAGTGGCAAGGGCTAGTTGGGATGAAAGATAATGGCTGCAACATGACTGAAAATCTTTACACCATACTAGGCTTGTGTAGATATGGTGGGGGAATGCAGATGCTTGTATCCACTTTCAGCACAGCTATGCCATCTAGCACAGATGATGAATACAAAATTATATGGTTAACTCTTATAAGTGATTCAAGAAAACTTTGAAACAGAAAGTGACAATGAAACCTCAGGAAAAAAACAATTTCCAATTTTCATAGTCATAGAATCATTAGATGGTGAAATAACAAGTGTCACGTTTTTGTGTTGCAAAAGGTTATATCAGTCATGATAGAACCAAAATCTATAAAAAAAAAAAAAAAAAAAAAAAATTCACTAAAAATCAAGCAAATAAATGACATGAAAGTAAAGACTTAATTTCACCAATTTCTTAATTCATCTAAGGGAGTAATAATATGCCAAGAACTGTCACTCTGCTCACTGGAAGAAATTAATAACGATGACACTCTTAATAAAAAAAAAAAAAAAAGCAATGCATGACAGACATCAAAAGAATACAAAAAAAAATAAATAAAAAAATAACACATCAATAAACACAAACGCATTTTAACATTCAATGAACTAAAGAAATAAAGATAGAATACACAATAGCCAAGGTAGAGCCATACATTCTTAATCCCCGTAGATGTCATAACTGTCAGAAATTTGGTCATCTACAAAATCATTGTAGGAGAGCATCAGTCTGTCAAAGATGTGGGGAATTCAAGTTTTGTGAAAGGCCCCATTTATGCCCAAACTGCAAAAAAAAAAATCTCTCAGCAGATTCTAAAGAGCATAACATCTGGAAAAAGGAAAGCTAATAATAAGAATAAAATACATCCAAAACATCTCATTCCAAGAAGCCAGAAAACAGGTTTGAAACATCCTATGCAAATATTGCTAAAATATCAAATCACTAAGATGAAATCCAAGAGAACAATGCAATAAGAAATCAAGACCGTAAAACTCTAATAAATGATTTAAAAAGTCTAATAGAATTACTAAAATTTAGTATATCGCATATAAACCAAACTCCCATAGTCAAAACAAATTCTATCACATCAACCTCAAACAAAAAAGAATCTATAAGTACAAAACAAATAACTTTGAAAACCCCAATCCAAAGTACAAAAACCTTTCAAGAAATAGAACTCTCCAAACATTCACAAGAGAATCAAAAAGTTCATAAAAGAAATAACACAACCCAGTATATCATTGAAGAACCAAAAGAAATGGACATAGATGAATAAAACTCTATCCCATCTCAAACAAGAGAACAGTCATCATCAAGACAAAGCTCGTCAAAAGAACCTAATGGAAAAACAAACAAGATCAAACAGAATCAAAGCACTAGCAGATCTGAGAGCATAAAAATTATGGACTCTTCACCCACTAAACATAAACTGGATATGCAAAACCTATAACACCCTAATACATAAGCATAATGCAAAAAATTATACAGTGGAATTGTCGAGGCCTAAATGCAAACGAACTACTCCTACTCATAATGAATTAAATTCCTGCTGTTATTTGACTTCAAAAAACGTTCCTAAAACCTAATGATTAAATAAAAATAAAAAAAACTATACTCAATATAACTACATGCATGACACTCAACTGCGGGCATCTGTGGGTGTATTGATCCTAATCAGAAATGACATCCCCCCCCACCCAAAGTAAAATATTCTAGAAACCAATCTACAAGCAGTTGCTGTAAAAACTACCCTACATAGAACTGTTAACATCTCTATTTACATCCCACCATATGATCCCATAAAAGAAACTGGTCTAAATAAACTAATAGGACAACTACCGAAATCATTTATATTATTAGGTGACTTTAACAGTCGCAATGTGATATGGGGATTCAAGATAAAAAAAAGAGGAAAAAACCTGGAAAATGTAATTAACAATTACTTGTGTTTACTAAATGATAAGTCTAATACATATCTACATCCTGCATCAGGTACATATTCAGTTTACCCATGCCTTTAAAAATGATAGGAATATTTAAATAATTTTGTAATTGCATTGTATATATAAAATATCAAATAATTTATTCTGCATTCTTGTTTATATTTTAATTCCTGAATATTAAACTTAACATTCTATTGTTCATTACCAAATGGTCCATGACTTAGAGATGAGCAATTCTTTTCTCTCTATGAAGTTGACTGTTCTGAAAAATGTTACACACACACATTCTTATAATAATACTTACACTTTTATTCTCATCGTTGTAATTTTATAAAACTTTCTATTTTCTATATATGTAAAGCATTCTGTAACAATATTAACTGAAGAAAGAAAATTAAATTACTCTCTTTTAAGTGTGCAAAAATGCAGGTTATTTGCAAAGTCATTATTGGTTAGATTTTGCATTTGAGTTACAAAGGGAAATGTTTCTGTTATTTGTATGCTGTATTGCACATTTAACAAACACTAGATTAATCCTTCATCCTGGGTATGATGATAAATTACATCTGACAGCAAGGCCTCTGATTGGTAGGTTTTGAGGAGCATGGAACCACCTCTTAATTGTTGTTTCCATGTCCACCCTAACCACTAGGAAAGTATAAAAATAGATTTTTATAGTATACCAACAATACATTTGACACTCAAAAAAAAAACAAAAAAAAAAACCTTTTTACAAAAATACATTTATGAAACCTGATCTACAAACTGATTTCTTACAAAGAATACATATTCTATTCATATGAACCTATCCTAAAAAATCTTGTTGGCATTAAATAACCTGTTGAGGTTGATATGCCATAAAACAAAATCAACCAAACTAGATTAATCCTATATTTTTTAATATAGTAACTAAGAAACTGAGGCACCTTGAAGTACCTGAGCAGTGGCTAACATCTCTACCAGACACATTATTAATTCTTTTGGGTTACATTAAAATTCTTAATCTCAAATTTTCTTTAAAAAAGTGACTAATAATAATACAAGATTGCAGGTTGATTTATGAGTGATATCAAAAAAAAAAAAAAAAAAAAAAAAAGGGAAAGAACAAAGAAAGATTATCCAAAAATAAACAAATCTTTCCAAAGAAAAGTTTTATTTATTTTATATAATTTTAATTCAATATTAGAATGTGGATTTTTTAAATTTCTAAGGCACCAATTTTACCAGTTTTGCTGGAATCTTTTATCCAAATTTAATCGAAAATCACGTCTGCCATTTCAAAATGTAGGTGTGATGTAAAAATAGAACACATAGCAACATAATAATTTTGTAAAGTAGGTATTATTCAAAAGTCTAACTGGTTTTCTGATCTACTTTTGGCCATTTGCTGCTTTTTAAGACTTGCATATTTGATATTTTAACCCTAAACCTATCACAAAGCAAAATGGAAAATGATTGATTTTTGTAATGTAAGTAGAGAACTTAATGTGAGTGCTTAGTAGTTTGTCTACAGAGAAAGATCTTGCTTGCGCAATAAGATTTTCCTTCTGATATTATAACTAATTCAGATGAATCTATTATTTTACCTACTAGTTTTGTCAAACAATAAAATTGTAAACTATTGTATCTAGTATATGGGGGATGCTGAAAAGTTTTAAACCTGACCAAGAAGGAATTCCTCAAAAAAAAAAAAATCTTACATTTGGTTAGATTTTGGAAACTAGGTGGAACAACTACATTGAATCAATTGTTGCATCTACCGCAAGGAAAGTTGGTTCTCCATCACATCAGGAGGTTTTTCTTGTCTGAGTCTATCCTTCACGTCTACAAATCTACCATTCATTCATTCATGAAATACTGTTGCCATATATAGTCTGGTGCCCCCCCATCTTGAGGTTCTCGACAAAATCCAAAGATGGATATGCAATGTGATCAGTCCTGACTTAGGGTCTTGACTCCAGTCACTTTCTCACCAACGTAATATGGCTTCACTCTGTCTTATAAATATTTTTATGGAATCTGCTCTGATGAGCTATTTTCACTGGTTCCCTGACTGCATGAATTTAAGTGTGCTACTAGTTTGGCATCTTGGTCCCACCCTTTTACTGTCAAAACAGTTAAATGTAACTGTCTCTTCTACTCCAACAGCTTCCTCTCTTGTACTTCCCAACAGTAGAACTCCCTTCCTCTTATTTGCTTCCCCAATAACTATAATCTTCAAAAATTTAAACGTAATGTCAATCGACATCTGTTGCATTGATTCCTGTTCTTTTTATCCTTTCCTCAAATCCCCCCCCCCAAAAAAAAATACTCAGTCTTTTCCCTTACACTCTCTGTAGCCCCTTGTGTACTAGTGACACTCTTGCTTGCCTGAGGTGAATTGATTAAAAAAAAAAAAAAAGTGTGTGTAGCCAACAACAATTTAATACTCACTTATATATTAGCAAGGTTTTTGTTGCTTTGGACAATAGCCTTTGTCATAGCAAGGTAAGCTGTTCATTTTGAGTTTGTTACTCGTTTCATTAATTACTAAATCATAGAAAACATTCCAAGTATGTTGCCAAATTAGCTTGTTAAAAACAAATTACATCTTTACCTGATGATTTATAAAATGTGTTTCTAGTTATATATGGACTAATCATTGACAAAGGCAAGAATAATTTGTTTAGCTTTGAAATTACAAAAAAAATGCTGCCTTATGCCATCAACTCTTCAAATCTGATATTTAACCATATGGTCTGTTCCAGAATATCAGTTAAACCACATTATCAACATTGAGCTTAATCAAGTTTAGTACAAGGCAGCTCTGACTGATCTGTTACCAACACATATTTTATGCAATTGTTTGTTTTACAAGTCTAACCAGTGTGATCATCAATGTAAACATTTTGTACAAAGCAGGTTAGCAAATTATATTTCCAGTTATAATATTCATACTCTTGTTTTCTGTGATGACTGATTTCCTCTTAGAAAGAATTTACTCTGATTTTATTATACAAATCAATGTTTTTACAATAAAATAGATATTAACCAACTGATATTGGTAAAATTTTCAGAATATATTTAAATTTATGTGCTAAATATACCATATAAATAATTATATAAATAAAAAAGTATAGCATGTGAATTTCAAGTTAGGTTTTTATTAGAAATATTTATAACTTATTTGGTGGCAATTTTTTGTAATTCAGTTGTTCATTTTATATATATATATATATATATATATATATATATAGTTATTGCAATTTAATTTTAAATTTCAGGCATGAAAATTGACATGGGTTTTAAAAAAGATATAACTGCAAAAGAGACAAGATATTGTAAAGTTAGTGAGTGATGGGAATAAAACTTTATAAATGTTGAAAAAATTGTCACGGTAAGGAAAAACAATCTGGCTTTAAGAATATCACAAAAGAAATTTGAGAAAAATTAAAATAAGAAGCATAGAAAGTGGATTAACTATCAAAACATTTGAAAAAGCTGGTATTGGGAATGCAGACAGAGAAAAATATGTAGAAGATTAAAAACATTGGTTACTTTCATATCTTTTGCCAAACTACAATCTTTTACATAGACATTTCCATTTGTGATATTTGAGTTGTGTGAAGACGTATTTGAAATCTGATTTCTCAACAGTAATTTTTAATGATGAATGAAAAGCTACTTTGGATGAACATGACGGTTGATTTAGAAGTTGAGTACTTCATGAAAATAGTTCACCAAAAAGACAGCATGGGTAGATGGAGTAATGTTTTGGGCAAGGATTGTAGGAAGTAAAATTTTAGGTCTATTCTAAGTTGATGATAATAGCAAGATAAATACAGAGAATTTTGAGTGGTACAGGTCCCAACCAAGAAGATTAAAGCTAAAGAGAATATTCATACAAGATGATGCTCCTTCACATTCTGCAATACTGAATATTGTCCATCTTGTCAAAAATGATTTCAAAGACATCATATTAATGGAATGGTCTTTAGTCTCTCTGGTTGTTAATCCTGTAGAAAACTAGTCCATCATTAAAAGAGATGTATATAGGAATGAAAAACAATTTTCAAGTAAAATCTCTGGCAACAATAAAAAATGCTGCAAGTATAGAATGTTAAGGTGCCCATAAAAATATAAACTAAGTCATTCAAATATATGGGATATTATATTAATCTTACTATGGCTCATATATTTTGGATTTATTTATAAATAAAAATATATATTGCATTTAGCTTGTTTGCATAATAAAACCGATACCTCCAAAATGAGTTATTAATTTTTGCAATAAAGGTGTATATAAACTGAAGCTCACTGGATATATTGCTCTTATAACTACAAATATATCCTGGCAATTTTACCAATATCCATTTATTGATGTCAATTTTATTGTGAAACATTGACTGACATGGTGTAGTTATTTCTTTTCAATATGGTTTTTAATAAAATCATGTAGATATTGTAGTAGTCAACACTACCAACTAAGTTTCTCTTCATTTGACACAGTCTTGAAATCTAAACTAATGCTTATTAATTTGGAGTGGGCTTTGTTATAATATCTCAAAATAGAAAATTACTTTTTTGTTACTGACTCATATGTGCTGGATTAGTGTAAAGAGCACTCCTGGGTTTTCAATCATAAAACAAGTCTTTAATTGTCTAGAAACTATTGGTAGATCACATTTCAGTTGTCCTAGCTCTAAAATATTTTTAATGACTATTGGAGAAATTGATATATGTTACTGTATGTATGTGCACACAAAATATATTCATTTGTACAAGGAAAGAAGGGAATTGTTCCTGTACAGTTGAGGTTAAAAGTGTACATGTACAATAATTTTCAATTTTATTAAATTAGGATCCACCGTGAAATTGCTGGAAAATGAGCATAGCATGATAAAAACGGCCTTAAACTTGACAAAAATAATTTTTTGTCTAAATGTTTATTGTCAAAAGGAAAGATCTAAGTATTTTATTTTAATTATTTTCTTACATTTTTCAATCATTTCTGGCATGTTGAAAAATTTTGTCAAAAATCATTTCTAATTTATTCAGGATAATTGACACAAAATCAATTGTCAGTCATTTTTTTTCAATTTTGTAAACAAAAGTAATTTTTTTCCATTTAAAATTTTGTCAAAAATCAATTATACTATTTTTTTAAATTTATTTTAAGAAAATTAGAAATTATAAAGTTTATTTAATATATTTTAAAACAAACATTGCTTACTTTCAATGCCAAAAAAATGTAGTTTAAAATAAGAGAAAGCAGGTCTTAACAGCAGTGACAATTGATATATGATGAATGATTTCATCATGTATTGACAGCTCACGTGAGGAAAAGTTATTGTATGGAAGGGCAGAAGTGACATGAATTAGCTTTAAGTGAACCAACTTATTTACCTCATTATTTTTAAGGAAATGTTTCTACACTTTAATTTTTTGGCTTTTTGGTACTTAGCTTTCCACCTTTACATTTATGATGCTTTATGAAAAACTATACTATAAAAAATTTTTAAAATAAGACTGTTGAGAGTGAGATAAAATTTCATAAGAAAGTTTCCTAATTAACTAGGTACCTTTCTTTTGAAATTTTACCATAAGTGTATATAATATATTATTATTTTATGTACATTTATTACATTTTACGGTATTATTTGTATTTCCACTCATTTTATTAATTTTGAGATTTCATTTATGAAAAAATGCCATAACTGAGATAATATAAAAACAAGACCATATAAATTTCATAAGATAGGTACATATTACTTTGTAGGTACCCTTATCAGTTGAAATATTATACATTTTTTTTTCTCTTTTGTTAATTTTTTTCTCCCAATCTTTTTTTTTCTCTCAATCTTTTTTTTTTCTCCCAATCTTTTTTTTTTTTTTTCTCCCAATCTTTTTTTTTCTCCCATCTTAAGTTATATGACAGTATTGAAAACAGTGGAGAACAATGTTTATATGCCAAAGCAAACCATGTGATGGTTTGTTTTCATTGTGCTTCTGGTCTTCTGTAGATTTGTATTACAGCCATTTTATGGACTCATAAAACCATGTTATATTAGATTTTTATCTACTTGAGGTCTGCTGATTGTAATCAGCTTTACAATTTATAATCTGTACAGATAAATCTACTTAATAACACCAACTAAACTGTACACCATTTTCATTAATTTTAGAATATTTAACAACTTTAATGTAAAAATAATTTAAGGAATAACATAATTGTTGTAAAAATTTATTTTCCATTGAAAAAGTTTTGCTTTCAGACAATATTATCCATATTCATAAAAACAATTAAAAGTAAGTAAAAAGCTTTTGAAATTAAATAATATCTTTGTTTTATTGAGTTTTGTATGTTACAATTCAGAACTGATTTTAAGGTAGAGGGTGTTCAACTTAAAAAAAAAATAAAAGGAGCAAAACATGATTTATTTTCCTCAAAGCCTTGTGCTTTTAACTAATTAATCACTAAAAATGTAGACTTTTGAATTTCTAGTTTTCATAAAATTAGTTATGGGGTTGGGGTAATAAATATATAAAAAAATTTTTTACCATGAATTTAAAAAAAATAAATATTTATAATAATTTTCACCATTTGTGAATAGTTTCTAAAAGTTTCATTAAAATCTGATAATTATTTTTATTTTTGCAAGATTTTCAAAATTGTCATTCATTAAAAAAAAAAAAAAAATGCACTAAAATTTTCTATGTTATTTATACTAGGACATCCACTGATGAAAAGAAACAAGGTTTTTTAATCAAAAGTTAGAATGTTCTAAAAAAAATAAGTCACATTATTTAAAAAAAAAAAAAAAAAAAAAAAATTAATAATTATTTTGTTCTTTCTTCTTAATAGTAGCATACATATTTTGAATATAAAATTTTGTTTTTTGTCAAGTTTAAGGCCGTTTTTATTATGCTATGCTCATTTTCCAGCAATCTGATAGTGGTGCCTATAACTATGATTAAACAGGTTTGATAGTTATGTAATTTCATAAATTATTACACTATATGTAAATTTTTTATCTTGGCCATGTATAATGTATATGGGTCAAATAACCCTTACAATGGATTTAAAGTAGAAGTACACTAAAATGAACACTAGTTTCAGGATTCAAAATTTAGTCCTAGACATAACCTCTTTTCTTCTCAGTAATGCTATACTATCTTTGAATGAGGATATGTGTAATTACTTTATAGAAACACTTTGGCTGCTTTTTTCTTTTTTTTTTTTTTTTTTTTATAGCTGTATATGTGTTGTCTCTTTCACCTCATTGAAAAACTGGTACCCTTTTAGTACTGTTTTATGCAACTCTGTATGCACTTGGGTAAGAACTACATTCTGCTCATTGGAATCTGTCAATTTTCTGGAAAGTCACCTCTCACAAATCTTTCAGTAACCAAAATACACCACTAAACTGCAGACCCTACTATGGCTCATCTGATTTTATAGAGTTTTGCAATAGTGATTCTTCTCTTAGCTGTAATGAAAGTTTCAAACTGTTCTTCACACCAGTAGCTGGTTTGCCACTAATGAGCCTATCACTAAAGTCAGTTTCTCCTTACTCTCTAGGATTGCTATTAACTTTACTAACCCATTTCTTTATTTTATTTATGTGAAATGCAGTCTGTAAATGTTTGCAGCACATTCTTCTTTCAAAAACAGAAATTCTATCTTAACTCTTTGCTTTCTACTTGTATCCAGAAGTGTAGCCATTTTGAAAGATGTTAAGAGTAGAAAAGAGGGTAACTCCATAGATTTTCCCCTATGCTTCCAGAGAATTTATAGTTCTGTGTGAGTATTTTAACAGAAATTTTAAGTAATACATTTAAAATTAAATTAGACACTACTTTTTGACTGACCCATCTGCTAGTGTATATGAAAAAATATACTTTCAAAAAGTGTGAGATAAATTCAGTGTTTATTGATGACCATTACATCTGTTACTTAATACTTTTATTTTCATAACAGCAGATTTGGGACACTACATTGTTATGAGTTTTTACTGTTGCCATGGTACCATAAAAAAAACAATGCACTGTTTGGGTTATTGATGAATTTGGTTGTATCTGCTTGTTTGCACATAAGTTTTGGTAATTTCATTTAATTAAAAATGACAAATAGAGAATAAAACTATTTTGCTTTATGAAAGGATTTGGATCAAAATTTTATAAAAACAATTTAAAAATAAAATATTCAATTTAGTATAGATTAAATTAATCCATGTATTTATAAAGGTATTTATTCCTTGTGTGCAAAATTCATAAAGACTTTGAGGATGATGGGCAATCCCTTTCATTTTCCACATTTGTGATAATATATTTAGGATTTAATGTGAAAATCTGCTACTAGCATGCACCAAAAGGA
Source organism: Acanthosepion lycidas (assembly GCA_963932145.1). Taxonomy (NCBI): domain Eukaryota; kingdom Metazoa; phylum Mollusca; class Cephalopoda; order Sepiida; family Sepiidae; genus Acanthosepion; species Acanthosepion lycidas. The sequence continues at coordinate 68,192,947 of OZ010591.1, forward strand.
AGCATAAAAGGACTAAGGATTTAACTTAAGTATTATAAACTATTCATGTATTAGTCTAGCCATTTAAAATTGTTGTTGCTGCTCTGGCTTGAAATTTCAGTATGTTTTCTTTTGAGCTGATTTTATAGAAACAAGATTTAGTTGAACTCTTACAATGAAACCCTATACAACTGAGCTATTCAACATTGGATATTATAATTTGGATAGATAAATTTTTACTGATGTGTGTGATAACCTTCCAAATTATTTGTTTCATTATTAATTTGACAAATTTTATTCTCGATACTTTGAAATATTTTTTAGTGTTAAAATTATATGTTATAGTAATATCTATAAATTATGAGACTTAATGATTTATTAGGATGAGTCATAAGTAATGATCATTTTTAGGAACCAATTGTAATAATGAATGTATCATCCTAACTACTAATCATACATACCAGTTAATAAATTCGGAGTATACTAACATACCTTAGATATTGCAGTGTACACTGGATAAAAGAGGATAAATGTTGTTCTCTGTGATAATGCAAGACTGCATACAGTAAAAATAACACGGGAAGAAATTTTGGAACTCAGTTGGTCTGTTTTATCCCATTCACTATATTCACCTGACTTTGCACCAACCGATTATTACCTTTTCGATTGCTACAACACTCTTTGGTGGGGGAAAATTTCTCTAATGAAAATCAAATTCAAGAGTTTGTCAAGAGCTGCATGATAAGTGATAAATTATTGCAAATAATGGTGAACATGTAATTGAATAAAATGTAATTGTATCTTATCTTTTTGAAGAATAAAGTTAAGCAAAAATGGACGTTATGTATGGCTCAACCTAATGTTTATTTTTATTTGTGTTCATAGCATTTTCTGTATAACTGTCTGTAGCACTAAATGCTCAAATATTTTTCATTAAATAGTAATAGTAGAAAATTGTAATATCTTTTTTCATTTGGACATTCATAAGCTAGTATTAAAATTAATTACATGTATGAGGCTGTGATAACAAGTTTCCTGCATTCTCAGATTTCCTGGTTTATACTCCTCTCTGTTTTTTTGAACAAGAGTAGAGGTTTGTTCTATTTAGGTTTAGATTTCTGGTTCCTTCTAAAGTCTTTTCATTCTCTTTCACTCCCAATAGCCCCTTGCATCTTGGTGGTATTATTGTTTGCTTGGATTGATTTTAAAAAAACAAAAAACAAAAAAAAAGTTGGGCATGGGAGAAGATTTTAGCTGCTTGTTAGGATAAGACTGAGAAGTAGTTGTCTTTTTTTCTTTTCTTTTTTTCCACAAGATTTTTATTGCAAGTTTAACTACTAAATTAAATGTTTCTCAGCTTAAGAAAAATTAGATCCCAGATTAAAAATATTTTAGGAAGTAATGCTAAACTATATTAATCTAGAAATGCATGCCTTTTTATATATATATATATATATATATATATATATATATAATGTGTGTGTCTATACACTTTTGCTAGAGACGTTGGTCATCATCCCTGCTGATGGGATATAGTGAAAGTTTTGCTATCCTTACTGGATTGTACTAGATTCAACCCTAATCTGGTTTTATAGAAGCCAAAATCAGTTTTGATCTCGGATCATTGTCTCCGCTATTATCCAACTTAATATCCATGGCAATAGATTCATTTTTTTCTCACATGTTGGGCTGCAAATTACTGCTTCTGCTATCCAACTCATTGTGAACTGAGATGTTATTTGCTTACACTCTTACCTCATTTTCACTTGAATGACTTTCCACTTGCTTACTGTGTAGAGATAGACGAATCCCCACATCTTCCATGTCAAATTGTAATGGCAATTAGACATATTTAGAAGTTAATGTTTTGAATATTCTTTGAACAGGTACATGATATAAAAATGTAACATCACTCTCAGCATTAAGACCAGAATTACTTGTCTGTTGTGTGTGTGTGTATATATATATATATATATATATATATATATATATATATATATAAAGTTTTCTTTGGTTTATGTACATGCCTTTTACTTACTTGCTGATATATTTATATAACCATATGACTGATTATCCTTCCAGGATGTCAGTCTGTTGTTTTATATCATCTTATTTTTAATGAACAGCATATCATCAGAAGATATGAACCCTATTCATTGTAACACCACTATCACATAATAGCTTTCAAATTGTGATTAATTATACCTGAAGTTTTAAATGTGGCTTTCTAGTTCTGAAATTTGACATCAGCGTTTCAGACATTTGTGTCACTATTTTTAAAGGTCAGGGGAAGATTAGATGAATAGATCATTTGTATTTGCCACTCACCTTGAACAGAATATTCATGACTTCATTTTAAATCTCTCTTATTTTTTTAAAATTTAAATTTGTTTCATATGAATAAGAGCAATGCATATAAGTCAAAATATAATGCTAAATTTTATAGACTGAAACTGAAAGACTGTTGAGTTATTTTGTGAATGCTCTCACACATACATAATGCATAATATTGTTTTTGATGTTTTAATTAATTCAATTAAATCTGGTAAAAAGCTATATTTGTAACACTTTCAAGAATGACCTTAGTTAGATCCAAAGTATTATGTTTTTTTTTTGTTTTTGTTTTTTTAACTGTTTGTTCTATAGGTGATCTTTTTTTTTTTTTTTTTTTTTTTTTTTTTTTTTTTCTGATAAATCTCCACTCTTCATCAGTATATAGTTTGACTGGTGTATTTTGATTTTCATTTTAGACTGAATAAACTCAATATGCAAATATTCCTGAGATACATGTGTTCATTTAAAAAATATCTGCCTTTATGTTATATATGATTTAAAAAATTTTAAATGTAGAAAGCTGATATAAAAAAAAATACTATTGAAAGGTTTAAATGCAGAAAATTGCTTTGAGGCAATATTTTCTATCATTTTGAAAATGCATTTAATAATAATCTTATGAGCAGAATTCTATGTCTATTATATTCTAAACTAATTTTTGTTTTTATGAAAAGTTTAACATTGTCATTTTGTTTTCTATAGGTCTATCAATATTGTTAAAGTTATAAATATATTATACTTGCAATATCAAGCATAATTATTAAGATCAAATTGATTGTGTAATTGGTAATCAAGGAACTTTGACTGTGAATGATAGCTTTACTGTTAACAAATTATACTGAATATCAAACAATTTTAAGTGAATTTTTTTAGATATCCCAGAATAATATGGCTTTTATTTATGCTATTAGTAATGTTAGTATTAACTGCAAGTATGCCAGAACAGAATAGACAGTAGTAACCTTTTACAATAACAACTGAAAAAAATCTAGTGATATGTAATGACACACATATAGATAATCCCTTTTGATCTGGAACTTGTACTTTTTACTTAGACATCTTTCAGTTTTTAACAATTTTTCTTTTTTTGCTTTTTACAACTTGATTAACCTAGAGAATTGTGGTTACTATGGTAATTTTTTTTTTTTTTTTTTTTATAAATCTGCTTGTTTAGTGTATCAGTTACTTCCCAGAAAATATCAGACTGCATAATTTAATGTTTGTTTGAAACGCTTAAATTTTTCTTATATTGTTACTTTTTATTTAACTTTTTTTTTATTATTTTTAATTTTAATGTAGTCTTTACTTGAAGAAGTAGATATTACACTCTGGTATTTTAGAAGTATCCTGTTTATCATAACAATACACAAGATAAGTGAAATATTCTCTTACAGCACACAAATTCACTTTTTGACCAATTTGTAGTCAGTTTAGTGTAATTTACAGTACCTTAAATGTCCTTGCAACATTTAAGGTTAATTTAACAGGTTATTGGAGGCATGAAAAATGTGTATATCAACTTAAGTATTTGATTAAAGATTAACTAGTTTCCTTGTTTTTTTTTTTGTTTTTTTTTATAGACAGTTTCAGGTTTGTAAATGAGGGTTGAATATTATCCAACATCAAATTAAATAGAAAGGATAGTTAGGATAACATCAAACTACTATGCTTTACTTTAATTTTATTGAAATCATACTGGACAATTACAGATGTTGCCTCAAGAAAAGAATTTTGAGTTACAATCTTAATATAATAGTCTCTTTGTGTTTTATTATTTTCTATTCTGTTTAACTGCTTAGTCAAAGAAAAATGAGTATTATCAAAGGGAATAATACTCTTAGAATTTTATATTATATTCTGGTAACTTGTGTATTACACATAATTGACAAGTCATTGTAAAAAAAAAAAAAAATGCTAATATACTGGGAAAATGATCTATAGATTATATAGTGTCAGAAAGAAGATATAGTAAGATATTGTTTGATCTAAAGAAAGTTTTAGCTCTTATCATTTGAACAGAAGGCACAAAGCTGGAGTCATTTGTATCAATATTGTATAAGTTCTAGTAAGGATCAATATAAAGGGGTATATTGGAAAACAACTGGATGGTATAAAAATTACAATTTGCTTAATCTCTTATCTATAGAATCATCTGAACCACATGAATTGATATGCAATTACTGAAACCAAGTAGGAAAAATATCTGGTTTATAAATACTGTTTTTACTTTATTGAATTCTCTATTTATTCAGTTTGTCTTTTATGTGGTGTCCCTTCAGGATGTGGGTCTTCATAGCTCTCCCACAATTTCCTATCTTTTGTAGCTCGTAGTAAGGTTTGTTTTTTTCCCCCATCATTTCCACTCACTGTTCTGTTTTTATTTACACCTGCTCATTATATAAGTTACTTGCTGCCTTCCTCTATCCCTCTTGCTTCAATATATTTTGTGATTATCAAATTCTTCAAGATCCAGAAAGTGTCCTAGAAATTTCAACTCTCTCTCTCTTCCTGGTTATATGTATGTGTCTTTTTTATTTTCATTTTCCTTAAAATTTCCTTGTTATTGACATATTCAGTCCATGGTAGTCTGCATCCTTCTCTAGAACCATATTTTTGTTGCCTTAAGTGTCTTCTTTATCTGTGAGGAAATTGTCCATCATTCACTGATATATGAGAACTGATATTATACAATAGTTGAGAATTCTTTGTTTCTAACAATACTTTATCTAGCTTTTGGAATTCATTTTTGACTATTCCAATGCCCCTTCAGATTTAAGCATCACATTCCCTGTCCTCTGTTAAAACACTTCTGAGATATTTTAATTTTGTACTTGCTTGATTTTGGCTTCTTCAATTCATAACTAACATCTTGGGCAGTTCCTCTTGCTGACAACCATACATTCTGTTACATTTCATCTCACTTCCCTTTACTACACAATCTACAGGAGTTCCTGCAGTTTCCTTTCTGTGTCTGCTATCAAAACTGTGTCTTCTGCATAGCTTATGTTAAAATTGTCGGCTGATAACAGGACTACAGTCCTCTCAAGATCATGTCCATGTAATGGTTGAATAAGACTGGTGAGAAGAAATATCTTTGTCTTGTGTTCGTTTCTATTTTTGTGTATCTACTGAATTCATTTGCTGTCCATGGACAGTTTGATTCCATTATAAGATTTGGATTATTCTAATACATTACTAAATAAATCTAGCTCTCCTAGAAGTACATATTAATTATTGAGCTAATTTTGGTATCCTGATTACTGATGATATGGTATGGTTCTTTTCCATCTAAGTGACACTCATTCAATAATAAAGATATTAACTTTAGCTTAGATTTGACTATATCAATATTATAAAAGTGTGCAATAGATTTTTTTTTTTTTTTTTTTTTTTTTTTTTTTGCTGTTTATGCCTCAAATCTTTTTACTCTTAACTTCTGGCTCACACTTACACACACTCTCTGCATTACCTTTCTCTTTATCATGTTTTATTTTTTAGCATGAGACCTATTTATTGCTACTTTAGGCATGTCCTGTTAACATTAGACATTAAATAGAATTGTGTCTTAATTAAATTTATGAGCAGTGAATTGTCATGACTGAATCAGTAAAAGGCAGGAAACTAGAGAGCCATGATCACCAACATCCTGAAATGATACAGAACATAGATTTTAATTGAATAACTGAAACAAAGCTAAACAATTGTCTGGGATCAACTATTTTACTATGCATTAAATCATATATATGGGTAGCTATGTACTTGCATTTATTCTTCTCATAAAATGCAAAAGGTTAAGAAATTCTAACAATGGCAGCCCAAACATGATTCATACAAACTGGCAAAATTGCTAACATTTCGTATCAGTAGGAAATATCAGCAGGAAACCCCTTTAAACATAACATCCAGGTAAATATGTATATACCTCCTATACCAATTGAATTTGAAACTGATTGAACTTAGGAGCGATAGCAAGGAAACATATAAACAAAGTATAGTGTTGTTATTTTATTAATGACTATTTTCAGATTAACTCATTGATATTTGGAAAGTGTCTAAATTTATATATCTTGTATACAGATCACTAAGGACACCACCAACTGCCTACACTCAACTGACCTAATGAGCAATATATGCATCAAATCATTAGAAAAGGATATCTGGAAAGAGATGATAGTGGATAAATCAATGACTGAAAAAATGATAGAAAGTAGCAGTAATTTGAAAGTTTCAAATAAAAAAGAAAATAAAAACAGACTTCACAGGCATAGGGAAAATACCTAATGTATGTATTCTGATTCCTCTAAGAAAAGTCTGTGTATTTCTCTAACTTAGAATGGATGAAAATATCTAAGATGATTCCCAGAAAACTTTCAGATTGTGGCTGTACTTGATACTATGAATTATTTGATGATGATAAAGGAGAAAAATGCACTTCTCTAGGTCAGAAGTCCACAATTGTCTAACTACTATTGCTTACCTTAAAAACTGTTTTTTTTGGGGGGGGGGTTAAGACTAGACTAATACTATTATCAGTATAAATTACAACTGGATTATTTTAGTGTATATTCATGTGTTGGGTATTTAAAAAGTCATTACAAAATAGACAAAACTGTTAAACATGGTTCTTGAGATAAAGATGGAAGTTTCTATTTTCTTACATTTTGAATTAAGTTCAATTTATTCTTTGTCTGTGATTCACTGAATAATTACCAACATGGTTTCCAGCAAAATAGATTAAGTCATGCTTATAAACATTATTGTAAGTTGTATCTTGAATGAAAACATGCTGGCCAGCTTTTTGGAATTAAACAACTAAATTGTGACTGCATTTATTTTATTCTCTATCAAACTCTAACTCACATATTATCATTTGGGCTTTTTTTTTTTTTTTTTAAAGTTAAATGGTTTACAAAGAAAACACATCACATACAGTAAGTTATCTTTGTTTTCTTATGTTAGCTCTAATTCCAACAAAGAATTATTATCCAGATCAGAAGAACTTGTCTGAAAGACCCAAAGTGTCTACTTTTAAATGTTACTGTTTTACAACTATGTTATAATTATATTCTCTGCTTAAAATTGGTAGATTGTATGAGTTTTACAAGTGCAAAAGTATTTTTTGCATAATTTGCAATTAGTAATAAGGTTTACCAACTTTTTGTTCTGAATATAAATCTTTTATAATTACTAACAAAGTACAAACAACATACATTATAATGCTGATGATGATCAGGCATAATCTTTAATATTGTTCTGGTTGTTTGTGTGTATTCCATTACACTTTCTTACTGAGAACCTGCATAAATACTAAAATTTAATTGAATCCTGTCAAACCATCAACTTGGAGATAGGTAAATGATATATCTATTAAGCTCTCATTCTATTATTACTTTTTCTATATGGAGACAATGGGCACAGTAAAGAAAAAGTCTTTCTTGCTAGATTGAATTTCTGCCAACTTAATATCCCATTCTTTGTAGATCTTCATAGGCAAAATTCAAATGTGATATTGAGTTATAAAATTCCTGCTTGGTGGTAAGGATGCTATTTTCTTAACTGTTATACTGTGACTCATTGAAGCCCCCACATGGATTGGCTTACAATACCCACAATGTAGACTGTGAATGATTTTATCTAGGCTTGAAGCATGGTAGTTTTTATGATTATGTAGATAATAAAATCTATGAAGTAAATCTTCAAAGTGACCATGAACTGATTGAAAAGAAATGAAGAAAATAAATGAATGAAAACTTTTGGGATCAAGTGCTGTTTTGCCAGAAGTTAGGAAGTACTGCTTCCAGGCTTATATAAGCAAAGTCACATTTAAAATGGACAGAGTAGGTCTGTACTGTTCATCAGGGACTTGGATTGATGTAGAGATGGGCAGAGAGGTGGTAGGAGAGAGTTAGTTCATATTGGCTGAAGAGAAGATCTAGTCCATTAGTCTGTTGTGTCAGAAGTAGCAAAAGTTGTTGCAATTGTCACCCTTCTCCTGGATTATGCTAAGTGAATCCCTGAATAAATAATCAAATATATTGACAACAGGATTTGCCTCTTCATTTTTTGCTGCCATAATATTTTCACCTTTCATCTCTTGTTAACATACATCTAGCCTTTTCTAGATTTTGTGCAGGCCAACACAAGAGAATTGAAGCAGGGATGATTTATCCAGTTAATGAAAGGACTCATGTTTACAATAATATGCTTTTTGCAAGAAAAAAAACTGTTTAAATTACTACTTTATTTTCAACTAATAATTAATCTTTACTCTGTAACACAAGCTTATCTTTCTTACTGAGAAGGTGACAATTTCCAGTTATATTAGGTTGGTGCAAAAATATCGTTTTTTGACGTATTTTTTAACGTCAAAAAACGATATTATTTTTGCACCAACCTAATACTTGCATTAGCCAGGACAATAAATCTCAATGACATTATTTTGATAAGGTATGCTTGTTCCTCTCACAGTCTGTTTTCAGTCATGGCCAACTGTATGTAGATATTAGAACAAGGATCAAATTCACTTTAAAGTACAGATGGAAGACTATAAATATTAAGGTTTTAAACTCATGGCTGTCTTGTTGCAATATAATAAATTTTGTAGTTTTAAGTAGGTTTAATGTATCAATATTATTTGGAAAAGAGAAAAAGACATCTAAGTAACTAATTCAAATAATTGCATTAAAAAAATCAGTATTTCAAAGTTAATTTTATCCTATAAGTCAAGCAGAATGCTGACCTCACAGATGTCATTTGCTTGCCTATCACCAGATCAGAGGGTCAGATACCTGTGGAATTTATTAAGTTATTTATTAATGAACATTTGTTTTTATAGCAACTGTTTTATGAATTTCATTTCAATTAATCAAATATTTCAATAAAATTGTCATTTACTCATATTTTATTTAACTATTTCAGTTATCAATGAAAATATTTAAATATCTTTTTGTTTCTCATTGAGTTGCATTCATAGTGATTTTCATACAAAAAGCACTTTCCATTCAAGTTGCGAGCTAATTTCAGCAAAAAGCTGATTACTTCTTTTGCTATATTAGCACTGCTTACTTTTTCAAGACTACAAATTTTCATCAATTTCCAATTGCATGATACTTTGGTACATTTCTAGACTTTACTAAATATAACTATCTCACCTTTTAAAGTTCCTCTAAGCAAATGGGTCAATAAATCTTGTATTGATTATCTCAGCTGTTACCCTATTGGACTGCCTAATACTGCCCTCCTCTATACAATAGATCAGATCCATATATTTTTGCTAATTTCTCCTGCTCCTTACCATTCATTCAAGGAGAAAAAATGTTTTTAATTTCCCCCTCCTCTTTTTGGTATGTTACTTAGCAATTATTTTCTATTATCTTGTGTAAGAGATCTTAAAAAGTACATCACCATTGCGTGAAGAGAGCATCACCATTGTTATTTTGATAAAGCCATTTTGATTTTGCTATCTTTTCAAATAATAAAGCTTAACATTTCTACTTTAATTTGATTTCAAATTTACTTCATTTTCTTTTTCAATATTATTAGCATTCAGATTTATCATTTTTCAAGTATTGTATTCTGAATCATTTTTCATTCATTATATCTCAAATGCATGTGAGCTTGGCTTGATAGAACAAAAAAAAAATTTTTTAATGGTTATCAGAAAGTAACAAAGAAAAGTAACTGTAAGCATTTGATCTTGTACTCTTAAGCTATAGTTTTACCTGGTTATGTGATTTCAGAATGTTGGCAGTTTCATGTTTGTGATTATCATTTGGCACTAGGTACATATTAAAAGAAGAAATAATTGAGATTTCTTTATAATATTCTATGCTTTGTAAAATCTGCTTTTATATATATATATATATATATATAATCATTCCACTCCAAGCAAGGCAATAAAATCCACTAAGATGCAAGTGGCTACTGAATGAGAGAGAATATGAGAAAAAATGCTATTAAAGAGAGAACAAAGAATAAGAATTAAGAAAACAGAAGATAATATTGACATTGCATTTAAATTTTTGAAGATCATAGTTGACTGAGAAGCCAGAAAATTTCCACAAGTAAGAAGTATAATATAAGAAACTGTTAGCATAGAACTTATGCTTACATTTAGCAATTTCAGCTGTAAAATGAAACCTTGCTGCCAATTTAATACTGTGCTTAAATTCTTAGTCTAGGTACCATAGATGAAAGTTCGTCAGAGCAATTACCATGAAAGTTTTTATAGAAAAGGCCTGGGGAAGCTGCATTATGGTAGTAAGAAAGTGAATAAAGCCAAGATTCCAGGTCAGGATCCATAACATTACAGATTCTTTTTTGGGATTTTATCAATAATTTTTAAATACAGAGCAGGAGCACCAGACCATATATAGCAGCAATATTCAAAGCATGGATGAATGGTAGATTTATAAATATGTAAGATAGATTCTGGAAAGAAAACTTGTTTTGCACTACATGGTGATCCAACTTTCCTAGCAGTATATATAATCTTCCCATTTCATGTCAGTGGAAAATGTTAGCCTGAGAAGGCATGGGTCACTCACTCTCTTGGAGGTTAACATCAACCATGCTGATGGAAGGCAGAAAGGGGTCTCTCAGATGATTGATAGAGAGCAGTTTTGTTTTTGAGGGATTAAAATCAACCAGCTATTCTTTGTCCATTTAACAGCAGATTGTATATCATTTTTTGATCAGCTGCCAGTTTGACCTTATCGAACTGATCAAACTTACAACTATTTAATCCTGTTTTAATAGTATCACCTGCATAGATACCTAGTTGAGAACTGATTCTATTAAGATCATTAATAAAAATTAGGAACAACATAGGTCCAAGGATAGTGCCCTTGGAGACACATGTATCAATGCAAAGAGATCTACAGGAGTGGCCATTCAGCATAATTTTCATTTTGTGTTCAAAAATTAATCCCTAAATACCATAACCTTTCAACTTGTGAAGAAGACTGGTATGCTAGATCCTGTCAAATGCTTTCGAGATGTCCAAAGCAACAGCCTAAGCATTCTTATGTAAAGCTTCATAGATTCTTTCAACAATAATCATTAATACTTTAGCAGATGATCTAAAGAAGTGAAAGTCATATTGCTTGTCTGAAAGAAAACCCTACAATGTGAGATGCATAACCAATTAAGAGTTGATTAGGGTCTCTAGTACCTTGCCAGAAAGAGGTAGAAGGCTATACCGATAGGATATACCGATAGAAGGATTCAACAGTTCACCTTAGATGTTAGTGACTGGAATCACAGAAGAGGAGTGCCAACAAGCCAGAAAGTGAGAAGCAGCCAGGCATTTATTTTAGAGTTTAAAGAGAACAGGAGCCAATTCAGGAGTGCATTTTTTGAGGACTATTGCAGGGATATCAGGCTCACATGCTTTGTGGGGGATCCAGTATAGACACAACCTCAACAGAGACTTAGTTCTAAGGGGAATATCAGGTAAAGATACTCCAGATGAGTCAAGAATAGAATTAAAAGAAAACATTCTGCTTTATCAGCAGATGTTAACATCTCAAACTGAGTGAAGAGAGGGGGGATAGAAGACAGTCTTATTTAACACACTTTTACAGAGCTGCCAGTAGTTACAAGAGCCAAAATTGTTGGAGGCCATACAGTGCCTCATTCTATTAGCAAACAAAGACAGCCCCTTCAAGGACATGTTTACAGTTATTATGCGCAGACACAAATGGGCGTCTGTTGTAATCCGAAATATCACACTAGTATAGCCAGAAAAAAGTGATTTCTGTGGGCTATAGCAGTTGAACAGGCTGGTGTGAATCAAGCAAAAGATTGTGGTTTCACCTGGTATTTCTGAAAAGGTACAAAAGTGTTGATGCTGGCTTTAACCCAAGTTTGTTTCAGTAAATGTTGAATTGACTGACTGATTAGAGGGCCACTGTAAATGTCAGGTTTGTTGGCCCAAGTCAGAACAATTTTACTAGCAGTCAGTCTAGTAGTTAAAAGAAATAAAAATAAAACTTGATACATAATTATAAAAATTAGATTTATTTTGAAATTGTTCATTTGTCTCTTTGGCTGAATGACAGCTAGGACATGAATTTTAATTTCTAAATTTTAGCAACTCCTAAATTTAATATCACATGTTCATTTTAAGCAACTTTATTTTCAAACCGGAATAAATGACAAAGAACCTTTACTCTTAATACCCTGCTTTATTCCTCCTGATTACATTGTTAAACAGTTAAGTTTTTATGTGTTCCGAAAACATTTCTGTTTTAGATAGCTTTAACAAAGATGTAGTTTTGCAGACTCCTCTAGATTGATGTATTAATGCATTTAAGAAGACTCTGCTCCCTAAAATCATCCCCTTCCTACATCCTAGTAAAAGTCAGGTTTAGAATTAAGCTTAGGATTTGCAAATCTCTCCTATTGTGATCAAGGGAAGGTTTGAGAAAATCCTTTAAAAATTCTAATTTTTCATTTTAAATTTAGGATGTGTCCTACATACCTCTAATATACTGCAAAACATGGTATTTTGTTCAAAACTGAATCCTCTAATCATCAATATGGCAGTAGGTGAACTATTGTTACTATATCAAATAGAATTAGATATACAGTACACATGCAGAGTGTATACTAGGTAATGAAGTAGCCAAGGCTTTTATTGCCAACAGTCACTAGATTTGGAAGTTTGATTAAATATTTGTATATAACTAAAGCCAAATATCACTGTGCATGTATACAACTATTTATACAGTATATATATATATATATATATATATATATATATATATATATATATATATACTGTGCTGATATGTTGATACATATTTTTTTTTCGGTGGGGGGGGGTAACCAACTCTACTGTTCAACCTATTCATCACTTTTGCACACTGTCTAATTAGTGTCATTCTTATTTCCAAGTTGCACAATAAAGAAACTGGCAGAAAATTGAAATCATTCTTTCTTCCTGCTGCTTGTCACTTCAACCCAAGTATGTTCTTTGTTTCTTGAAAAAGAAAAGATTTTGGTTGTCACTTTTTAACTAAAACATTCACAACTAATTCCTTTCTTATATCACATGACCATTCATCCATTATATTGCCATTCTGATATGACCAACTTTGATCATTTCATAAAAATCCTGGTAACTTTATCTTTGGCATGTGCATTTTATGGCACAAGTGATTGCTTTTATTGCCCCTCTGGTATATCTTAATTTATTTGCAGTTCAATGTAGTTTTCTTATAAAAATCTTTTTTTTTTTCTTCCTCCAATCAAATGCTGAATGTAAAACTCAAAACCTGAAATAATGATAGCATAAACATTAAACCTGTAGGTATAGGAACATATTTTCATCCACCAAAACTTAAAAGTAATTAATTTTTAGTGGTCAACATTGAGGATCAATTACTTTCAGACTATTTTGTATATGTAAATATTATGTATTTTTAAAAAAATTCCACATAAATATCTATTAAGTAGGTAGATATTTATAATCGGATTTCAAAAATGCAAAAACAGCTTAATCATTTAAAGTATGATTTGAAAAGCCATCTGTATGGCTTTAGGTGTTTACTCATAGATTTTTATTCTAAACAACTATATAAGACTAGTTAAAGAATTAACCTATTTATTAGGTTGGTGCAAAAATAATGACGTAATGTCATTTTTTGACGTATTTTTTAACGTCAAAAAACGACATTATTACGTCAATTATTTTTGCACCAACCCAATACAAATAAATTCTCGGCCTTTTGGCTAAGATCAAAGTTGTCAGGCATAATGAAAATAAAGATCTGATCTCACCAGATATCCATTAGTAAATATATAAATAAGATTTAGATGAAATTTAAGGATTATTTGATGAAAAGTTTTTTTTTTTTTTTTTTTTTCTTTCCAAAACAAGGATTGGAATTATTTAATTAATTATCATTAATACTCCTTTTGTCCCTTTTAAGGTTGCTTGTAAGACTATTTTCTCTTTATCATTATTTTTTCTTAACTGAGATTATCCATGTTATTGACTTATTTGTTACAATTTCAAAGGCAAAAAAAGGACCAACTTTTTTGCTAAATAGTTTTGCATTTAACTATCATACAACTTGTATCTTTATCACAAGAATCAAGAAGTTAATTTTACTTTAAGAAAATGGTTTTAATTTTGTCAATGAGCAAAATTATTTTTACTGTTTTATTACATATTATGTTAAGAACATTACTTGTATTGTAGAATTGCATATCACTTGCCCCTCAAAGTTTAACATTAACTTGCATTTTCTAGTAAATTTCTATTGTAAAGCTGTTGAGTTTACTTGTTTTGAGGCACTGAAGTGAAAAATGAAGGATCATATATGAAGATAAAGTTATTGCTATTCTGATACATGGCAGATAATATTTATGATGAAAAAGATTTACCATATATACTCATGTATTAGCTGACTTCATGTATACTGTGAATTTTTTTGCATGAATTTTAAAAGAAAAAAATTACCTGTGTATAGTGTAACTGGTCACTGAAAATGCATGATTTTTAATTTCTTCAAAAAAAAATTCTTTGTATAGTATGACCCTCCTACACCATTTTTTCATTAAAAGTAATATGAACATAAAAACTTTCACTATACTCAAGTATATATGGCACTCACCAACATAGATTTTTTTTAAAAGATTTTCTCAGAATAAAAGTATATATATTTTTATATAATCTCCATAATCTTCAAATTCTGTTAGTGTATGTCTTTATGAAGGTTAAGCATTTTTGTATTTTCATATTTATGAAAAGTTTTGTGTTAATAATGAATATGCTATGTTGTTTGTTTTTCTATTCATTTATGTTATACAGACATCAACTTTTTTATGCCATATATAATTGAAACACACACACACATATTTGTGTGTGTTTCAATTAACAATCTTAACAATCCAAACAAATAGCTCAATTGAACAGAAAAATTTTGAAGGTTTTCACATTGGACATTCCAGCTCAGTTAATAAATCATGTGCTTTGAAAAAAGCATCAATTCATCCATCTACTCTGTAAGCTCTCTTTACTTTTTTCATTTGTGATTAGTGGATCACTAACTAGAAATTCTAGGATCAACATTAAAAATTTTTTTCCCTTGTTTTTTCATCTTTGTCAAATTAAATTGAACCTCCAGGCATATTAAAATGATGAGAATATTTAATGACAAGAAAAGTTGACACAAATCAATTCACATGCAAGTGAAACAATTGTGGCATTTTTCACTGACATATATTTGCAAGAGAAATACAAAAATGATATTAAAATATTTACAAAAGAGTTGATAAAGAGAATACCTGTAAGCATTGTTATGCAAACATCTAAAAATGATCAAAGATCAAATGACATTAGATGAAGTTATAACCTCAGAAAAGAATAAAATGTCTATGAAACAATTTAACTTCTTACACACACAGATCTACAATCTAAATAAAGTTAGCAGTGGCTGCTACATACTTTTTACTTGCATTACATGAAAATAGTAGTAGATAATCACATATTTCCAAACTTTTCACCAAAATTTTTAACTTAATTGCAAGCTTATAAAACCTATGTGGCTGTAATTTTGTAGGGAAGTATTTCCACATTTTAATCTTCAAACTGTGCAAGTCTTATTCATGCTCTTTCTTTAATCATCAGTATATGTAAATTATGCATCTACATTTTCTGTTCTTCAAAGAAGAATGATCATTTGCAGGGCCAGAGGAAATGAAATGTAATTCACAAATTACTTACCAACTTTAAAGTCTGCTTAAAAAAATAGTACCTTATTTGCAGTTTATCTGTATTTTTTTTCTGTTGATTGTAAATGAGTTATATAAGTTGATTTTGATTATGTTCAAAATGTAAACTGGCATGGCATCCACTTTATTGCATGAAATGATATGTTGATGAAAAAAATGAAACTTCATGAAACTATGTATTGTTAGCTTTTATAAAATAGTATAGTTTTTGTGGTTTTGATATTAAATAACAAATTAGTTTTGGTTGGTTGCATTTTTGAGTAGTAACTTGTCTGCAGCTTAATGAAATAAGATTTTGGTCAATATTTAAATATTTTTGTTTTAATCAATTTTCTCTCTCTCTTTTTTTTTTCTCTCTCTCAGATTAGATTTTTCTCAAACAATATAAAATTGAATGTCTATTGTAGCAGAATATTAGTTTCTCTCTTCTTTTTTCCCTTTGAATTTTATTTTTATACATCAATATTAAGCTGAGCTTAGTAAATGAAGGTTTTAGGATTTTCCAGATTTAATCAATCCTTTATGAAAATAATAAAACAATTTTTTAATCATACAAAAAGGAAACCAGGATTATTTCAAAATCATTGATATTAATTTGGGTACTCCAGAAGGTTTTATAAAAAAAAGAAATACAAGGGTAAATCAGAAAATAAAAGGCAATTTTGAAATTATATGCTAGCAACAACAACAGGAAAGGTCCTGACACGTGATGCCATGCATGTGCATCGGACTGGTATCTATCCATGTACAGTGTTCCATTATTCAATCAAGTGGCAGGTAGCAACAGGGTTAGATGTATGGACACTCCACTCAGTGATTTCACCATCAAGAAACAATGTGCTGTAATGCACTTCTGGGGGCAGAGGGAAACAAGCTTGCACAAATCCATTGGCAGATATTGGTGCAGTATAGAGCATGCACAAAATCAACAAAATGCGTATGAGTGGGTAGAACACTTTAAAGCAGAACAAGTGTAATGGATGAAAGCAGATCTGATGACTTATTAACATGGTACATGGAAGACCATATCCAGAGGGTGAATGCCTTGATCAAGGAAAACCGATAAATCACGTTAGCACAAATGAGCATCAGTTATGGATCGGTACAAGCCTTAGTGCATGGTGACTTGGAGTACTATAAAGTTTGTACATATTGGGTGTCTCAATTTTGTTATCTTTAGTGAATAGGGGTGAGTAGCCTGGGATCATGAAGTCTTGATTTAAAAGTAATTGGCTGTGTCCACTTTCAGGATTGACCTCTTGAAAATGTAGTTCAAATCTCTGGATAGTTGAACCATAAAGAGTTAGTGGAGACGGAGAAATTGAGGTCTACTTTATGTATGGTTGGTTGGATTATATTTTTTTTTTTTTTTTCAGTGTTTTTCCTTATTCATTTTTGGTTTGGGGAGTGAGGAATCGAAGTAACAAAACAGTAACGCTCCAAGTGGTATATATGGAAAAAAAATCTCACCTGAATTAGTCACCAGAAAGCACAGCTGTAGCCATACACTTCATCCTGGCATTGAGAGGCATCACTTGAAACTGCTAGTCCAGATCCTATTCACAAAATGGCAGTAAGGTATTCGCCTGCTGATAGGATAGCCTCCTTAGGAGTTACCCTAAAGTTTGGATCTTTGACTATTAATGCTTACCTCCAGCAACCTTGTTTAACTTCATGGTTGTTTTGTAGGGTTTTAACAGTTACAATGACTTCTACCTAGAGAAAAAGGAAAACTTAATTTTTTCTAGTAGGACAAGAAATTATTAAACCACAATGGGTTTAACTGCTAAAGGGGATGATAGCAGAGCCATTGTAGTATATTTTAACTTAGTATAAGTTTCATTGACAAAGAGGAATGGAAAATCTAAAATGAGTTCCCTTTCTAGAATTCTTCCAATAATATGAATGAGAAATAGAACGGATATACAAAATAAGAACAAAAATAAAACATTTACCTTCTTCAGCCAACATAAGAACATGGGAAGCAGAATTTCATGTGAATAGGTGAATAGTATGAGTCAGTGCCTGTTCACATTGTAATTTTTAACTTAGTTTGAAATGAATTGTTCATTCCAACTTGAAGATGAGGCGGATTTACTCTTTGTTTAATTCTAAAATAACATCTTTATATTTTTGAGACCTATGGGAGGGGAGTGGGGTCACTAGTTCTATGACCTAGAGAATTTTTTTCTTTCTTTCTCTCCTCTTTAGTTTTGCCAAAAATAAGTATTTTAATGCATACATAAATTTAAATTTAATTACTCTGATTGAAGATTGAGATATATGTGTGTGGATAGTATGAAAAGTACAATAAACTGTTGGTAGCTAATTCTTGTTTTTTGTTAGTTGTAGTATAGCCATTTATTTTGGGCTTTCTTCCAACATTTCATATCACATTTTCTTTTAACATAATCAAGTTACATTATTATGCAAGAAATTTGTAAATAAAAATCAAACATCTCAGCGAACCAATTTCAGGAATCCATTCAGTTTCTAGGTATGTTTGTAGAAGATCTTGCATTCATAAAGTTCTAAGTCAAGCACCTTCAAATTTAATTTTAAATCTTGTATCTATTTTTTATGATTGCATCTGCTTCCCTATTGGTTCAGACAACAAAGATTTTGACTATCGAGTTTGTATATTATCTGCTGGTACGTAAAATATCTAATATTTTGATATAAATAGAAATGGGTAAATAACCTACAGTGTTATGGGGCAAGGTAATGAGTAGTCAACAAATTAGGGAAATTAGTTCTGGACTTTTCCTTGATTTTTTTTTTTTTTTTTTTTTTTTTTTTTTTCTTCTTCTTCCCTCTAAGTTATTTTTTTCTTTAGCCAGGATCTTGAGCTCATAGTGCAATACAAACATAACTTCTATTTTATTAGAACCAAAGAAAAGAGTTCTCAACTACAATCTAATATTAGTCCTATATGGCAGTGAATGCAGGACAATTTCTTCACATATGAAGAGGAGACTTAAGGCAACAGATTTTTTTACAGAAGGATACTGAAAATATCATCAATGGAGCATGTAAGCAACAAAGTTTTAAAGAAAATTCAAACAAAAAGGACAAATACTTAGAAAGATACAGTTGAAATTTCCAAGACATAATGAGGTAAGAAGGCTAGGAAAATGTAACACTGACAGGACATATTGGAAGCAAAAGAGACAGTGAAACAACAAATAAATCTACTGAGCTTGTGTAAATGGATGGCAGAACACAGTGGGTGGGATAGTAAAAAAAAAAAACAAACATTAAGTGCTACAAAGGATAGGAAATTGTGGAGACCCATGATTGACCATGTTCTGAATGGACACAGCACATAGAAGATTATACTTCATTTCATGTGATTGTATGATAAATATTGACTATAATAATACACCAAGTCAAAATGATTATTCTACTTCAGTGAAAATGATATCAGTCTATATAAAGAACATTTCTAAGCCATTTTTGGTGTTTTAGAGCATTGACATAGTTTTGTGAAGAATTTTCAAAAAAAATTTTATGTCAAGGTTATGCTTTCAGTTAAATGAATTTATAAAATTTTTCTTAGTTTAGTTAATAAGTTTTCAAGAACACTTGTTGAATCATCAAAGAAAGAGAAAATTTATACTTATATAAACCAATGATTCTCCACTACCATGAAGCTCCTCAGTCATATGATAGGTAACCTTCTCTGTTATACTCAGAGATGTGCTCAGTTTTAAATTTTTACTTTTTTGTGCGTATAGAAAATATATAAATGGAATAGATTTGTCTGTGTTTTTGGTACATATCTATCAAAAGCACCTGCCAAATTTTTACCCTTTGTAGTTGTGAGTGCACAAGCTTCATTCAAAGGTGGCCTATTGTGATAGCTTTGTGTAATCAAGTTCTCAAGAATGTTGTAAGTTTTTTTTTTTTTTTGCCTGTCCGTTATAAGACTGGATTTAATTCCTTGCTGGGTAGACAATTTTTCTTTTCATGTGTGTTGTACAATGAAAATATATATAGGTAGATGTAAGTTCAAAGTGATCATTTTACCAACTCAATTT
The DNA here is from genome assembly GCA_963932145.1 of Acanthosepion lycidas. Taxonomy (NCBI): domain Eukaryota; kingdom Metazoa; phylum Mollusca; class Cephalopoda; order Sepiida; family Sepiidae; genus Acanthosepion; species Acanthosepion lycidas. The sequence goes on from OZ010591.1 coordinate 68,213,043, forward strand.
GACTTAGAGAAATGAATGTTATAAAGAAATCTAAGCATTGTATAATAATACAGTTATCATTATATTTGTATTGTACATTTGTATACTAAATCATGCAAGCTAGATTTCCAGGGTAATAAATGATGATATTTAAAAATTTAACATGGACAGACTTTTATTCTGGTACATTAGACATAAGGATTTAGTGTGCAGTTAAGGAAACCAAGCTTTTCAGTTAACCTGTAAAGATGCACACATAACTTATTTCAGAAGTCCAAAGCCTAGCTGAAAAATAAAAAGACTTATTTTTTAATGTGGTTCCAGAAAATGACATTTTCCAAAGAAGTAGCAGGTGAATGTAAAGATGAGGTAATCTGAAATCAACTACTTCTATGTGTTGTTCCTTCAGAATGTGGACAATCATGGCTCTCAACAATTTCCTATCCTTTGTAGTACTTAATTTTGTCTTTTTGTTGTATCTCTGTTCTGCCAATCATTTACTCAAGCTTGTTAGGGAGATTATGTGCTGCTTTCCTCTGTCCCTCTTGTGTTCAAGATGTCCTATGAGTGTCAGATTTTCTAATCTCTCTTCCCCCATTATGTGCCCTAGACATTTCAACTATTTCTTTCTGATGCTACATATAAGTGTTCTTTTAATTTCCATTTTCTCTAAAACCTTGTCATTGCTCATGTGTTCATTCCATGTTCTTCTCTGCATCCTTTCTGTTGCCTCAAGTCTCTTTGTGAGATTGTCCAGCATTCACTGCCATATAGGACTGAATTCCTTTTTGTTTATTTTATCAGTGAAACACTGAAATACATTTGATAGGTGAATAAAATGCCTATCACTGTTAATCTTACAGAAACCAGATTCTTAATCTAACAGATTATTGTAGCTTTTCTAATAATTCGGAGAAGAATAATCCAATAAGCCATGATGCCAAATCAAATTTTGTAGATTTATATGTACAGCATCTTTGAGTTAGTGCCACTTTGTTTTAAGCCTTGTGATGTGATCATGCTATTTGTTGGCATTTTCTACTCTATTCTTTGCATTTATTAAAGGAAGATGATACACTGGATTTCATTTAAAGCTAGAGAAGACAGTATTATATATCTCTGTCCTAGATAAATGAAGCTTCATATATATTGTATGATTTTTTTTTATGCATTTCTGTTCTGTAATGAAACATCAATGCCTCTGAGTATCCGAGTTAATTTTTGTGTTGTCAGTATTTTGTGCATGATATGATTTTTTTTTTTTTTTTAGTTCCTTTTATAATGTACATTTTTACTGTGAATAAAATGTTTGAATTTTTTTTAATTTTCAGTATATGAAGTTAGTTACACTTTTGGCTGATTTTTTAATAATTGAAGGCAAAAATTTTCAGACTAGTCAGAATTTTGCTAAAACAAAAAACCTTCATTACTAAGCATCCCAGATAATAATACATTGTAAAGCTAAAAAGTGCAGTATTCAGTATTCAAAATGTTATGTTTAATTAAGCTATCCAATCATAATGTGGATTTAGTTATATTGATTTTGTACTAAATACCTTGGAATTTTTCTTTTCATCCATTTTCAACTTTATAGACACAATACAGTCACTTGTATAATCTTAATTGATTCTTCATTGTTTTGTTAATATTTAACAAATGTTGTAATTTATTTTTTATTTTTATTTTTTTTATTTTTTATTTTTTTTATTTTTTATTTTTTTTTTATGCAGGATGAATTTGAGAACCTTTTCAAGGCATTTGATGATGAAGCATTTGTTCAATACCTGAAGTGTTTTCGGCGGGCACGAGTCGTGTTCAGTTCAGCTTTATTGGCAGCAAAAGCAAGAATCCATCTCCATGAGACAGAATTGGGAGGAAAGACACTCAAGTGTTACTTTGCTCAGGTCAGTCACATGATCAGTCTGTTCAGGGATTTTGTTTTGATTTTGGGTTTTTGGTTATACTTTCTTTTTGCTAGAATGCTTGCAGCAATTTTTTCTTTTTTTTTTTTTTTTTTTTTTTTTTTTTTTTTTTAAGAACTAACAGAAAATGTCTGTAGCTCAGTGCATGTATGAGTCAAACAATCACGAACAAATTTTTAAAAATGGTGGAAGGTTTTATAAACTTAACTCAGACATTCACATTGCCATTGAAAGACATTTCCTTAAATAATTTATATTCCTCCTGTACATAGAAAAAATATTTACTGTCAGACATAAAAGATAATATATCTGAATAATCAATACTTTTGCAGCTTACCTAATGATAAAATATTTTTTGGTTTTGATAAATAATTATATTATAGAGTTTTTTTTTGGGGGGGGGGGGCAGAAATTAACTACAAGTTATAGAAATACCTGTAAATGTTTTCCAAATCTTGTCAATTGCAATTCAGCATGTTGTCCTATTTTAGTCAGAATGGCTGTTGATCTCTGGAGACAACAGGTAGCACATTAACTCGCAGTATACAAAGTAAATAAATTGAAACCAAGAACTTATCTGTTATAATTTTGCTATGAAAAACTGCTTATTCAGCTATTTCTATTTGGCAAAATTATTTGTTTATTCAAAGAAGTAAGAGCTGTCAAGTATGATAATTTTGAATTTAAAAAAAAAAAAAAAAAATCAGTTTCTTTATAAAATATCTTGATCAGACTATGAATAAAATTTAAAAATCTACATACAGAGCTATATCTTTTATATTTAATTTCACTTAAAATTTTTAAAAGTTTGATTATGTTTTCATTCTCAGCATACCTTTTTGTCTTTTTGCAAAACTTTTCTCTTTAAGATTTATATTTTTTCACCCTGATTTGTATATTAGTGTTTTCTTTTTTTCATCCCCCAAAAATAATGTTCTGAAATATGAGGATTTTTTTAGGCATAAATATCTTATAAAGTAAGATATATTAAACATCTCCTTTGAAAACAATGGATTCTTACTACAGATGATCTCTTTTTTCTCATATACTACTTTAAATATATTTGTTGCTACATTCTGAAATAAGTGAAACATATAAGGTCAGTTCAGAAACAGTCAACCCATTTAATATTAACATGTAAATGTAGGCTATTCAGAAGAAGGGTATCATAAATACTCCTCTCACACACATCCCAGCATCCCTTCTACTTTTCAAAATCCTTGTCCTCCATGATCTGAAATCACCTACTTTTCAACAACAATTTTAGTTTAGGAAAAATCCCAAAGTTGCAGAAAACCAAATCTGAAGTGTAGGTGGATGCTGACAGATGTGGGTGATGCTATGTTTTATGTGAAAATCCTGCATAAGATATAAAGAACAGGTTGTCGAGATATTCAAAATGACCTGATACTTTATGGACAGCCCCACACAGCCAATCACCAATTTCCTTTGATTGCAGCTCACCTGCATTCAATATTTTTGAATGTTCTGCTTGTTGAAGGCTTTTCAAAAAATGGATTATTTTCAATGACTTCCTGGCCAAAATCTTATCTGGGTTTTGCTCATTGAATCATCCATGAAGGCTGCCTTAATCATTTGAATAATTTATGCAGATGAATGTCTAGGTTTCAACCAAAAATTTATTCATATTTGCTCTGAATGTGACAGTCACACAATAGCTTCTTACTGCCAGCTGAGTAACCTCATTAGAAAGTGTCTGTTTATGCATGTGCATAAGGTCCCTTCTTAATGGTTATGTTAACTGTTTCTTGAAATATTCAAAATGACTACATACTTTCTAATCAAGTTGAATATTCTGTATTAAAAATCCAAATAGTCTGATTTATAAGAAAAATAAAAGGAATTGTTCCCAATAGCTTTGCCAATTTCTCGCTTGTGGTTTTAAAGCCTGTTCTCTCAGTATGATGTTGAAATGCATGTATTAAATACATTGTCACATACCTGCATTATTGTGCATATTGAAATATAAATGTTTGGCAAAATAAGATTATAAGAAACATTGCCTGTTTGCTGTATAACTTTCTTTGTATAAAGTTTGTAGAGAAAAAAATCAACAGCTTCAGCAATTTTCTTCATTATTTGTGATTACAGACAATACTCAGCATCTAAGTTTATACTCATTCTAGTTTTCTTTAGCTTTATGCCTCATTGTTTCTACCACTTATCTTCAGAACTTAATTACTTTAAAAAGTAAATTTTCACACTTATTAACAGTCCTGTGTAAAGAGTGCTTCTTGAGTTTTTATAGTTACATGTATAAAGTTTTAATCAATATATTTGCAACTATTACATCATGCATCTAATAAGGATTTTACAAGTATGTAAACAAATTTCTTACATACAAAGTGTATAGTTTTTATAAGGTTTTTATCATTCCATCTGTACTATGAATTATTATAAGTAGAAACCATCCTACTTACTTTGAGCAGGCATGCAAATATTTCTATAAATATCAGAATTGTAATATATTTCTGTTATTTTCTATCATGATTTTGTAAATGACTATTGATAATTGAATACCTTTCTAGAGTTATTTTAGATATTGATTACCACTTTTTCTCTAAACATCTTTATTTGCTTTTCAGTCCTGCAATAGATAAATTCCCTATTCATGCAATTTTTTTTGTTGTTGCAGTTGTCGTGAATAAGAAAGATAAAAAAATCTTTTATATCACAGCAAAATGTAGTGGAGTGATAAAACTGATGATTGTAATTACATGAAAAAGATCAACACAAAAATACAACCAAATCTTGATATCAACTCTACTCCTGTCTAAAAAATACAACAGATTACTTCTTCTTTCTCTCCCTCTACTTCCCACTTTCGACTTCCTATGGTAATCATCATTGCCATTGTTTGGTGTACACTACATATGTGTCTCTGACGTCAGGTTCATGTTCTGATGTCATAGAATGAGCATGATTGACGTCACACTCTATACAAAAGCATGACGTTATGTAATTAAAGAGGGAGAAAAAGTCAGAAAACTAACCCAGAAGCTTTTTTTGTGGTCTGCTATTGAGTAGGGAGTTGAGAGTAACATTATATAGTAGTAAACTGAAAAATATCCAAAATGTTGGCAATAGCTTTTAAAATTTATTCCACTTCCCTCCACCTCATATTGCCTTCATCCCTATTTTCTATACTTACCTCCTTAATATTCTGACTTTCATAGGTAGATACCAGTTTTACCATACCCTGCAACTACTATCAGTACTTCATCTTGTTTTTATTGTAACTATTGAGTTTCTTACCTGTTTTAACTTTTATATTTTCATTTATTAATCATATTCACTCTTCTATTTTCATTCAGTCACCTTATATTCTTCATGGGTGTGGTGTTCCTGAGAATGTGTACCTATATTTTTATCTATACATAAGCAAGATTATCTGGCAATGAAGAGCCTTCTGTATTATTAACCTTTTGCTGTGTTATTGAGTATAGGTGTTAAAAATATTTTAGGAAGTATTGTCAACCATTATTAATTTTTACTAGTATTTCTTTAATTTTATTTTTATTTTAGTTGCTTCTCATCATAACTATTCAAATCTTCAGTCTATGGCCATCAGAACACAATGCAGATTGGAATATAATCTCTAGACGTGATTCAAGCTTGTAGTCCTTTTTATCTTGGGAAGCTGCTCTACTGTTTACACTATTAAATCTAATGGTTGTCAAAAATTAAATTTAACTATATTAACTTTTTATTTCTTTCCAGTTGCTTGGTGCCATTTTTTATGTTTTTGTGTACACTAGTAGTAATATTATCTTAATTTTTTTAATTTTATTTCTGATCTGTGGGAAGCAACTTCCAACCCAGTTTCAAGTCCTTAAAACGCACTGCAATAAAAGAAATAAAGCTTATATTAAAAAAAAAAAAGAAGAAAATTCTGAGAAATTTCTCACAAAAACTGAATCCATTTTAAAGCTGCAAGTATTGAGCACAAAAGAAATATGTTTCTTGCTTGTCACCTGCTTTTTTTTTTTTTTTTTTTTTTATAGCATTGTTATTATAAGCCCTACTACCATTATTTTCATATTCATTATGAATCTTGCAATGTCTGGCTTTGATTGTAAACTTGTTTTTGTTTTTCATTACTTGCTTGACCAGTCTTGGTCATGGGGAAAAACGAGTTGAATGTTCAAGTTGGTTTCATCTTGTGTATATACATTTGGGTATATATGCATCAGTGCATGTTCTATAGTTTCTTATGTATGAGTATGGCATTTTTGTTAATTGTAATGTTCTTTTTTTAACTGCTTTCTTATCCCTGATATTCATTTTAAGAGTATTTTTTCAATAATAATGTATTTTTAAATAACAGTTGAAAGAATTACCTAACAGAGTCACTATTAGTATTAAATTTTTTTAAGTAGAGATAGGTTTAAAGGAATTTAATAAAGAATTTATCTCGCTGAGATTTTGACATATTTAGTTCATATTGATGTTGATTTCGTTTCTTTATTCAGTAGAAATTATATTGGTTTGGCTGAACTTATTTAGATTTAAAATGGATATATCACTGCAATTTTTGTGAACATTATATCAATCTTATGTTCTGAAAAAGAATCTTGTTGATTTTGATGCCCAATGACATTTCTTCTGCCTTCAAGCAAAAGAAAAATAATCCATAATTGTAGCCTGGTGACTGGAGATCCTGTCACAGACAATACCTCACCAACTCACTGAGGGATAGTCAGCAAAGAGGAAGAAAACCAATTTTTCCCCCCACCTACTTATATGCATATGTAAAATAAATCACAAAAACTCTGGCATATTATACTTTACAAAAAAATATATATATATATATATATATATATTAACTGTTTACATATGTATTCTAGGAAAATGTGACTGAAAGAAATGCAGTTGAGTGCATTCTTTCCAATTTTCACAGAGTTTCTTACTTGCCTTAATCTTTACCATTTCATTCAACTTTAGCTGAATCCTAGACATTTACTTCTCCTTGAGGTTTTTGTTGATCCTTGGAATAGTGAGTATAACCACTTTTGAATCTCTAGATATTGCATGGTCATTACAGATTTTATAACTACTAGTCATACCTGGTGTCAGGAAGTGCTTTCCTTGGCTTGAAACTAGTATTTTTTTAAATTTTTAGTTTGCAGTTATGAATTTAAGTGGCTTAGCTATTTAGGCTAGAACCTCAAACCTCTTGGCCTTCAGCCCTATCTTTTACCATTTGATCCAAATCTACTTTCAGGAGACATTGTTGTGTACAGTGATTCAAAGTCAAAATTTTCCTTACCATCTTGGAATTGATCAAGAAGCCATTTTTGCAGTCTTTGAGCTCCACAGTTGCCTTCCATCTACCATGCCAAAATTTGATTTTCAGCTAAGAAGCAAAATAATATGAAGAATAGGATTTCCTTTTGTATGCTCCATGAATATTTTAATCTTTTTCTTCCAGCAGGACTTGGTTACTGACACATGAAAAATAGTGCATCTAGATTTTGTATATGTATACATTTCATCAAGCAGGAGTCGAGGGCAGCTGTGGGGATAATGAAATGTTGAAGGTTGTGTGTTGGGGTCATAGATTAGGGACTTAAGGAATTAAATAATTCATTTTATATTGTTCATTGAATTAATGTTGCATGACATTGCTATAATTTTTACTTTTTTTATATCTCATTCTAATGTTCAGATGTTTGAGTATGGGGAATATATTTGAAAGCATGCATACCTAGAATTGAGCTTGTATTGCAAATTCACTCATGGTAATTGTTTTTAATATAGATTATTGTAATGAAATTAATTTTTGAATGAGTTTTTGTAGAATAGTGTATAGTGGCATTTTCTGAGAATGATTGTATATTTCTTTTCTAAAGAGTTTTCATTTTAAATTTTAACATTTTATTCTGCTTTTTGCTTGTTTCTAGGTTTTGTTTTCTTTTAATATTTTTCTAATTTTAATAAAAAAAAATATTGTAATCATAAAGCTTGCATCTTGTGCTTCATTTTATATTTTTTGATGTGGCATATAGTGTTTGAGCCATTTTCCTTTTTACAATCACATTGTTGGAAAAGGCTGTTCTAAACAATTTTAGGTTATCATATTTGTATGTATGCACCTAAGCTTCAATTTTTTATCAGACCTTGTGATAAATTGAAATCCATTTACATTTACTGTAGATAATTTCAGTTATTACAAATATATAAATGTATTGACTGCTTTAAGGTTAAGGAGGCTCCTGCTATTTTCTTTATGAAAAAAGCCTGCATGAATTGAAAATTGGCATTTGAATCCTGATATTTTATCTGGGCTTGAATACAAACTACAGTCACCAAGGACAGATACTGCACTTTGATCCCAGGCTAATAGTTATGTTTTTTCTTTGTATTTTAACCTTTTCTTTTACTATCAAGTGTACTAAAGAAATTTTTATAAATTCCTCATTGAACAAATAATTATATGGTATATTTCAAATTTCGAAAGTTTTCCTTTTTGTTTTGTTTTTTAAATAAACTAAGCTAGTTTTAATAACTTAGAACAATTATTGAAATAGAATCCTTTCTCTATTAACCAAAAGTTAAATATTAAATTTCAGTTGTGAAATAAGTTTATTCTAAATTTCTTTTAAAAGTTGTTTATGTACTCCAAATTTTAAAGCCCTTTTAGATAGCATTTTTATAGATACAGACGTCCTATCACTGAAAATAAAGAATGTGACTAAGTAAAAAGATAACTGGTAATTAACAAAATTATTTTATTCCAAGGAATGATATTTAACATTCATTTTCTTTTTCTATTTGTAATCCAAAAAAAGAATATTTGAATATTTTTTCAAAAACTTTTACTGATTTTACTTTTTTCTTTCTCAATTTTCTTTCTTTTTTTTTTTTTTTTTTTTTTTTGTGATAATGCCACAAAGGTGCAAGGGGTTACTGGAAGTGAAAGAGAATAAGACTCTAGTGAGGAGAAACTACAATGACATAACAGGATTCAGGAAGGCAGCAAATGACAACATGGCATTTAAATTTTTGAAGATTGTAGGCAGCAGGGAAACTAGAAACTGGAAGAGAGTTCCAGAGATGAAAAGAGTGAGAAAAGAAATTGTTAGAATAAAACTTACGATTAAATCTAATTCAACAGTAAAACTATGAAACCTATTTGCCAATCTATTAGTGTGCTTAAATTCATATAGTCAAAGTACCAAGGAGGAAAGCTCATTACAACAATTGCTATGAAAATGTTTACAGAAAAACAGAGATAAGCCAGGTCACAGCTGTAGGAAAGTTACTGAAATTGAGATGCCAAGTCAGGACCTGTTACATTACAGGCCCTTCTTTGGATTTTGTCAAGAATCTCAAGATATATAACTGGAGCATAAGATCAGCAAGGCATAGATGAATGATAGATTTATAAATATGTAAGATGGATTCATACAAGTAAGTGTCTGGTACAACACAGTAAACCAACTTTCCTAGCAGCAGACCTAGCAATTCATTCAATATAATCACTCCTCTTCATGACAGTGGAAAATGTGAGCCCAAGAAGGTGAAATGAGTTGCTCTCCTGGAGGTTAGCATCAGCCAAACATTGAAATTAAATGAAAAACATCATTTTCAATGTAGTGAAAAGCTAGAAAAATTTACTGCACTTTTATAGAATTTAATATTTTATTGTCTGGTGCTCCTAAACCTTCTTTGTTAAGAACATTTTACAAAAATATAGTTAATAAACCAAATATCGTTTTACCTTGAGTTCTACCTGGAATTGTTATCAATAATAAAACTGAAATAGATATATAATCTAGTTAGAATTTAGTAAATATATAACATGGTATTTGAAAACAATTATACTGCAACAGAAAGATTCAAACTCAATATCAGAAATCACCTTTTCAATATTAGGAGTAGCAAGATAAAACAATTCATTGGATATGGATTTTGAAGCATTGACTGAAGTAGGTCTTTTAAGGAATGCTAAAAATTTGATTAAATGCTACTACTGATTGGCACTTGACCAATGAAATAGGGGTTAATATTTTACTTCCATTTCTGCAGCCTGACTTTGCTTAGTAAGGTCTATGGAAGAGAGAATGCAAAAAAGACATTTTATATATATATATATATATATATATATGTGTGTGTGTGTCTAACAATTTAATTCTGGGAATTCTGTGTTACTCAAGTAATAAACTTGGAAAACATTTGTACTCAGGCACATTAGGATGTGTTTCAACATCCGCTTTCTTCAGATGCAAACCAGATGAATCATTTGTTGTTGAGCATTAGAGGAAATTGCATGTATTCATATTATACTGTTAGTGGAAAATGAATGGAAGGCATCAAGAGCAAAGGCTTAACATAAAGTTGTGTGTAAGGATTGGTAAAAGTACTAGTGAAATGTTAGCTCTAAATATCTTCTGGTAAACATACTATGAAGAAATAAAGTTTTGAGTAGCATTGGTGGTTCAAGGAAGAGTCAGAAGATATGCATGATAATGCAAGAAATAGTTGAAAATACAAAGAACAGCTGCAAATGTGGGCAGTGCAAATTTTGGTGTGCTGAGATCAAAGATTACAAAAATGTTTGTAAGAAACTGACAAGTGGATTCTCTTACTATGACAATCCTCAGAAGAATAGTGTTGCCAGCTCTAAGTTTTTGAAACAATAATGTTGCCAGCTCTAAGTTTTTGAAACAATAATGTTGCCAGCTCTAAGTTTTTGAAACAATAATGTTGCCAGCTCTAAGTTTTTGAAACAATAATGTTGCCAGCTCTAAGTTTTTGAAACAATAATGTTGCCAGCTCTAAGTTTTTGAAACAATAATGTTGCCAGCTCTAAGTTTTTGAAACAATAATGTTGCCAGCTCTAAGTTTTTGAAACAATAATGTTGCCAGCTCTAAGTTTTTGAAACAATAATGTTGCCAGCTCTAAGTTTTTGAAACAATAATGTTGCCAGCTCTAAGTTTTTGAAACAATAATGTTGCCAGCTCTAAGTTTTTGAAACAATAATGTTGCCAGCTCTAAGTTTTTGAAACAATAATGTTGCCAGCTCTAAGTTTTTGAAACAATAATGTTGCCAGCTCTAAGTTTTTGAAACAATAATGTTGCCAGCTCTAAGTTTTTGAAACAATAATGTTGCCAGCTCTAAGTTTTTGAAACAATAATGTTGCCAGCTCTAAGTTTTTGAAACAATAATGTTGCCAGCTCTAAGTTTTTGAAACAATAATGTTGCCAGCTCTAAGTTTTTGAAACAATAATGTTGCCAGCTCTAAGTTTTTGAAACAATAATGTTGCCAGCTCTAAGTTTTTGAAACAATAATGTTGCCAGCTCTAAGTTTTTGAAACAATAATGTTGCCAGCTCTAAGTTTTTGAAACAATAATGTTGCCAGCTCTAAGTTTTTGAAACAATAATGTTGCCAGCTCTAAGTTTTTGAAACAATAATGTTGCCAGCTCTAAGTTTTTGAAACAATAATGTTGCCAGCTCTAAGTTTTTGAAACAATAATGTTGCCAGCTCTAAGTTTTTGAAACAATAATGTTGCCAGCTCTAAGTTTTTGAAACAATAATGTTGCCAGCTCTAAGTTTTTGAAACAATAATGTTGCCAGCTCTAAGTTTTTGAAACAATAATGTTGCCAGCTCTAAGTTTTTGAAACAATAATGTTGCCAGCTCTAAGTTTTTGAAACAATAATGTTGCCAGCTCTAAGTTTTTGAAACAATAATGTTGCCAGCTCTAAGTTTTTTTGTAAAAAGTAATGTTGCCAGCTCTACGTTTTTTTGTAAAAAGTAATGTTGCCAGCTCTACGTTTTTTTGTAAAAAGTAATGTTGCCAGCTCTACGTTTTTTTGTAAAAAGTAATGTTGCCAGCTCTACGTTTTTTTTTGTAAAAAGAGTAATGTTGCCAGCTGTACGTTTTTTTTTTGTAAAAAGTGTAATGTTGCCAGCTCTACGTTTTTTTTTTGTAAAAAGAGTAATGTTGCCAGCTTTACGGTTTTTTTTTGTAAAAAGAGTAATGTTGCCAGCTCTACGTTTTTTTTGTAAAAAAGTAATGTTGGCAGCTCTACGTTTTTTCGTAAAGGAATAATGTTGGCAGCTCTAGGTTTTTTCGTGAAGGAATAATGTTGCCAGCTATAGGTCTTTTCGTAAAGGAATAATGTTGCCAGCTATAGGTCTTTTCGTAAAGGAATAATGTTGCCAGCTATAGGTCTTTTCGTAAAGGAATAATGTTGCCAGCTATAGGTCTTTTCGTAAAGGAATAATGTTGCCAGCTATAGGTCTTTTCGTAAAGGAATAATGTTGCCAGCTATAGGTCTTTTCGTAAAGGAATAATGTTGCCAGCTATAGGTCTTTTCGTAAAGGAATAATGTTGCCAGCTATAGGTCTTTTCGTAAAGGAATAATGTTGCCAGCTATAGGTCTTTTCGTAAAGGAATAATGTTGCCAGCTATAGGTCTTTTCGTAAAGGAATAATGTTGCCAGCTATAGGTCTTTTCGTAAAGGAATAATGTTGCCAGCTATAGGTCTTTTCGTAAAGGAATAATGTTGCCAGCTATACATTTTTTATTCCATACAAAATAGGCATTTAAAATTCATATAAACTGGATTTGGCATTAAATAACCCACAGTGGTTGATATGCCATAAAACCCAAACAAACAAATTCACATCATTTAAAAAGCCTAAACATGTGATGGTCCTTCAGCTTATGCAGTAAAACATCTCAACCATACCACTGGAGCAACTCTTTTGTCAGGATATCTATTTGTGGAGTGGCATTGTCATGCAACCAAATGACACCCTTATCCCTTAAGCAAATGTTGTAATCTATTTGATGAGCTGCTTATAAAACTAAGACATTACTTTATTAGAAAAGTTTTTGATTGTTTCTATTACTAAAATATATTATGGACACCTATTGATTTAAGAAAAATTTTTTTGATTATTAATGAATTTTTATAAGAATTTTTTTTTTTTAAATTTTAACTAGAATAATTTATGAACTTTTAAATCTTAAAATTCTGTATTAATTTAGTCATCAAGTGATATTGTTATTAAATTAAAACTGTACTAATCATAAATGGAAAATCTTACTACAATTCAATGATGCCCAGTATTTAAAAAAAAAAAAATTTAGAATTTGTTTGTGTAAAAGTGTTGATTTTTATAAATATGGATATTATCAGAAAATAAGAAATTTACATAATAGTAAATTTAAAATTTATTTAGAATTTTCAAACTTTTTTTTTTTTTTTTTTTTTTTAAGCAAGTGCCTTTGTAAGTAAGGCTATAAAGCCAAAATACCTAAAATTCAATAAAGTATAGAATGCTTAAAATATTTTTAAATTTTAGAGATTATTGGGTAGTTAAAAAATTGATTAAAAAGGCATTCGCATTGTATTCATGTAATTTTATTTTCAATTATGTGCCCCTTATTTAAATTTACCAAATACCAGGTTGTCATCACTTAACATGTCAACCCCCTCTCCATTTTAAAAAAAAAAAAAAAAAAAAAAAAAGATGCTTTGCTGCAATATTTTAAACTAAAAGTAAATAATGTTTAAATACCAATTTAATTAAACTCTCAATTGGCTAATTTTTTTCAAAGCTTCAGAAAAGTATATTTTATCTTTTAAAAGATTTTTCAATAAAGGGAATTGTTGTTTTGATAAATTTGTCATTATGGAAAAATTTATAGATTTTACTGATAATCAGAAAAAAAAATTATTCCACTCAATTTAAATTCAGTTTGGAAATATTAAATTTAATCTATTAACATGGAATTAAAACTAAAATAATAGCTTCAAGAAAGCATTTTCATTGTTTTAAATGCATTTTAAACCTGAGGTATTGCATTTTTTGTGACATAACTATTTTATATTATCTGATATTGTTTGACTATGCAATATGAACTTCACAAACAGCACATCCCAGAAGACAATTACCATCAATTTCTTTGCTGACTGTTGAACTTATATTTTTTTCAAAATTTTCTTCTTCATTGTTGATTGAGGAGAGAGTCAGTAACTATGGTTGCTTCAGGTCATTGAATCAACTTTGCCTCGTTCAGATTATCATCATGAGAACTAGAATTCATTACTGCTGTAAATCATTAAACAAATGTTTGAACAAAGCATCTGCATATGTACATTATTTTCTGCACATCTATTTGTATTATATAAACAATAGTGATAACAGGTAGTTTTAGCTAATTAGTGCAGAAACCCTTAGACATGTATCCCCTATTTTAATTATGTCAGGGTAGTATGATATCAGCTTAAAAACAAGCTTAGATGATAATATTACCAATATTCCTTGAAACACAGAGATTAAAGAATTCTAAGTATGTATTTGTAAGGAAATAAAATGGAATTTTTATTTCAGGAAATCTATAAATATTAATGTTGTCTTTGTCACTCTTGATTACTGTGTTTGGTTTATTTAGAATTATAAAGCAGTCTATGCAAGAGTATATTATTGGTTAGAATATTATACTGAAGATCATAGATTTTAGAATTTACTTCATTGTACCATATAGGTGAAGCCGCTAATAAATAAATCTTGGACATGATAAATATACTAAATGAGGAGTGTGTATACATGTGTGTGGTGGTGGCCTAGTTGTAAAGTATCAGGCTTTAAAGAAACTAAGAATTATTACAGCTGTGAATATATGATGAAAAGAAAATTTTAGACATGAACTTACCTAAGAAGAATTGCCTACCAATATAAAAAGTTAAACCATTATTTATATATAATGCTAACATAATACATTAATAGCCAACACATGTAGATAGACATTGCCATTAATATTTATGCATATTTATGCTATGTATCTATCATGGTTATTTAGAATTGGCAGCATTTTTTCATATTTTAATATTGTTTATATTTCTTATATATAGGATTAATGTGAGTAAAATTTGTGACTTAGATGATTGATGTTGCTTTCAGCATCTTAAAGTGTTTCATGGACACACCTGTTTGTTGAATCTTCAAGGGGGGTGTATATATATATATATATATATATATATATATATATAATGGATGGTGCGATGGATAAATTGTCATCTAAATTATGCAGAAATGAAAATAACACTGACATCTAATTTTAACAGATGTATTTACCAAAATTACACAAAAATATCTTGAAATACTAAAGAACAGATTTATTCAATAAAATCACTACTGGCTTCAACCACGGCTTCCAGACAATTTCAGAATCTCCTGCAACTCTTCTGGACAGTCTCCTTGTTTAAGTTGGTGAATGCAACCATTATCATTGCCTTCAGTTTATCTTTGGTCTTGCAAGGAGTTTTATTGGTCTCTCACTCAACTGTGCTCCACACATAATCATCAAGGGGGTTGAAATCTGGGGAGTTAGCCAAATGTAAGGGGTGTTGTGGTCACAGAAATAAATTGTCTGACAGCCATGCTTGTGTGGCATAGTGCAATGTCTTCCAGTAGCTACCCTCTTGACATAGGGCAGCACTACCTCCTCAAGGAAATCAATGTAGGCCTCTGTGTTGAGCCTGAGGTGCTCACCAACAACTTCAGGAGTTCTATAATTATCAGAGTGAGTTTTTGGAGCTGCCATACATTTGTAATCATCATTAGATTCATCCAACTCTTTCCAAATCCTCTGCACTGTGCACAGATTGACACCTAAACACTATAAAATGTTTGTATTGGAGCTTCCAGCATGATTGCCAAACAGTACAGCATGCTATTAGCAAATTTCTGGTGGAGTGAATTGCATCATGGTGCTCTTTTTCTCACTGATGGTGCTCAACTGACCCAACTATACTGTGCCATTGACAAAATCAAAAATAATCAATGTGCATACATGAAATTAAAAATATAAAATGCCAACAATTTACCCATTGCACCATATATATATATATATATATATATATATAGTGTGAGCGGGGGATTAAGGAAGTTTTTGTATACATTTTTTTTTTTTTTTTTTTTTTTTTTAAATTCTTTTAATCAAAAAGTGAAATATTATGCTCTGTCTAGCACTAGTGAGCATATTCCAAATATTTTAGTTCAGTTATTTTTTTTAGTGTACTTATAAGCTTTCCCCATATACATAACTTATAATTATTTTTGCATATTTGTTCATGCTCGTGTATTTTTAAGTGCACAAACTTAGTGCTATCAAGTATTGATGACTAAAAAGATAAAGTAATATTAAAAGAAAAAGTTACACTGTTCTCTAAGTTGTATCAACACCAGCACTGTATTACTGGGAACAACCACAGCAACAATTACCATTTCCTGCAAAACCTTGGATATATTTGTTCAAGGACAAGGAAAAATCTCCAAACATTGAATTCAAAAAAAAAAAAAAAATCTAGATCATGAACTCCATCTGCTGGAGGTGAGTCATCAAGCTCAGGTGTATTAATGTCCAACAAATGAAGCTATGACGTAAGCAGGTAAAGGATAATCTTTCAGAAAGCAGATACCACTTTTCAGTTGACATCCATGAGTGAAGTTAATTATAAAGTATATTATTCCTTAAACTAAAGCTGATTTTGATGAACCTTATTATGGTATTCTAATGTCTTATTGAAAACAGTTATCTTTTCTTATTAGAAGGCTTTTATGTGAACCTTTTTCAAACTGCAATTCTTTTATGTGCTGTGTCCTTTCAAGTTGTAGACGATTATGGCCCTCCACCTCCTCCTGTCCCTTGTAGCTCTTAATAAGCTTTGTCTTTGTGATATTTCTCTCATGCTCTGTTCTGCCATCCATTTGCTCAAACCCATCAAGTATGTTGTGTGCTGCTTTCCTCTGTCCTGTGGGTATCAGATTTTCCAAGCCCACCTTCCTCGTTACGTACCCCAGAAATTTCAGTTACCTCTTCCTGATGTTAAGTATAAGTTTCCTTTTTGTTTCCATTGTCTCCCAAACCTCGTTGTTGCTCACGTGTTCAGTCCATGGTATCCTTAGTATCTTTCTGTAGAACCACATTTCTGTTGCTCCAAGTCTCTTCTTCATCTTTGAGGAGATTGTCCAACATTTGCTGCCATAAAGGATATCACGTAACAGTTCAGTACCCTTTTCTTTGTTTCTAATAAAATTTTTCTGTCTTGTAATACTCTGCTTAGCTTTTGGAATACATCTTTGGCCATCCTAATACATCTTCGGATCTCAGCGTTGCACTTTCTCTCCTCTGTTAGAACACTTCCCAGATATTTAAATTTCTGCATCTGCTTGGCAGTTGAGTAAAAGATAGTAACATATTGTTTTGTTTTACTGAGCAGGGAGCAGCATCAAAGATCCTTGTTTTCATGTTTAGAATCAATAGGACTTGAATGTTCACAAGTTTTTTTTGGTTTTTTTTGTAAGTTTTGCTAATCATTTTTAATAAACCTTAACAAGAAAATAGTAAAGTACAGATTGAATAGCAAAAGAAGTTATGCGAGATAACAGTTTAAAATTTTGTGGAATTGAACCAGACAATGATATATGCATTTAAAATAAAGCTTTTGTAATAATTGTCCTATTTTACCATAACAATATGACATTGGTCAATGCAACAATTCAACTATTATTGGGTTGAACAAAAAGTTTCTTCTGTTTTTATGTCATTAAGAGCATTTTGTTTTTAACTAACTACATTAAAAAAAAAAAAATTTTTAATTGTATTGGGACAGCTGTCATATCAACATGCATTTCTATAAAATAAAAATTGTCCAATTTGGCATATTTTTGTTTATTGATTCTAACAATGAGGATGAAAGAAAATAAGTAACATTTTTAGCATATTGTGCTTTTTATTTTAAGAAAGATGAAAAAATACAACTCAAATACAAAAAAAAGAAAAGATTTTCAGTTTATAGAGAAGGTACTGTGAATGATCAAATATCAAAATTGGTTTGAAAAAGTTTCAGGCTGGAGATCTCTCATTGAGTGATACTCCATGATTGCGAAAACTAGTTGAAGTTGATTGTGATCAAATTAAGACCTTATAATAATGAACAGTACATGATAGAGGAGATATCCAATGTACTCAAAATATCCAGATCAAGTAAAGAGAATCATTTGCACCAGTGTGCTTATGTTAGATGCTTTGATGTATGGCTTCTACTTGTTATTTAAAAAAAATTGTTTTGGTTCTGTACTCAAATGTTCCATTTCTGAAAGAAATTGTGATGATTGATGAAAAGTGAATACTTTACAATGTGGAATGTAAGAGATCATCATGCAATTACCACTAACAAAAGCTAGTCTTCATCTAAATGTAATGGTATGTATATGGTGGGATTTGGAGTCTTCTACTATAAACTCCTTCCTGAGAAGCAAATGATTGGTTTGAACAATTACTGCTTATAAGGTACCATTCAATGAAAGTGTCTGTCTAGAATTAGTTAAGAGAAAGAGTAGACTATAATATTGCCTCAAGATAATGCTAAACGAAGTAAAAATTGTTGCAGCTTGTTTGAGAAGCTTAGACTCATTCACCAGCTTTTGCACCTTCAGATTAACATTTATTATGGTCAGTACAAAATTCTCTTATTGAAGACAATTTCAATCTTGGGGGAGATTGCAAAAGGTGCAGGCAGTAAGTCTTCATTAAGAAAAATAGAATGTTCTGGAAGAATGGAATTATGAAGTTGACTGAAAGATGAAATATGGTAGTAAAAGTAAATAATTTGATAAAATTCATGTTGGAGATTAAAAGAAAAAAATATCTTTTCTTTTTATATACTAAACTCAACAAACATTTTGACCGTCCAATTTCTATAGATAGATGTCAGCATGCAAAATAATAACTAGTAGTACACGTGAAAATTTAGCAGTTTTCTTATTTGAATTTTCTGATGTATCATAATATTTAATGAATAAATATGCTCATTGCAAGTTGGTCATTGCTAGACCTACAAAATACTTGTGGAAATCCCTTTATTGCATTGTTAAATATTTGAGCTTAAGAACTTTAACAAATTATTGCAATAACAATCGTAAATATGAATGCAGGTTATTATTTAAAGAAGTAATAAGGTATAAATGAAAAGATTTGAAATTGACAAATTTTTCCACTTCCCTGAAGCAAACATTAAACACATGAGTGTTATCACCTTTATCTTCTCTTTCTTTCTTTTTCTCACTGAAACCAAACAGTGCTTTTGATATGTCTTTCTCTCTTTCCTTGTGATCAAAATGGAATAGCCCAGTATTTTTGAGGTATTGGCAGGGTGTGTTGTCCATACTAAGGAACAAGTAGAATTAAGTCGGTTTAGTTTATGTGAATAAAAGAATAATGAATTTCTTTGTAGACATGAATAGTTTATTTGGATTCTATATTTATCTATAACATTAAAAACTATACAATCTTTGTCCATTACTGGTACTTTTGACCTTGATCAACAAAGGCAGATTTTTCACAAAGTATTTACTGAGGAACAAACTCATTGTTAATAATAGTTAACAAGGCAGAATCTAATTAATGTACTATGATAAATTTTCTAGTGATATTTCTAATCTGTCTAAAATCATTTCATTCTTGTCTTCCAGATCTGTTTCATAATCATAATTTTAAATTTTATAATTTATAAAATTTAAACTCTAACATTAAATACAAATCCTGAAAATTTTACTAATATCAGTTGGTTAATATCAATTTTATTATGAAAATATCAACTTGCATAATAAAATTTGGCAGTGTATTTGTCAAAAATGTAAACTTTCATAACAAAAAATCAATACTTACTGATTTTATTTACAATTTAAAAGAAATAACTAGCACTTCGCATAAAAATCGTCAAACAATTAAGAAATTATTAGTCTTTTCTTTATTTTTTATCGCTTTATTTCTACATTTATCTTTTTTTTAAAAAAAAAAAAATAACGTAATTTAAATGACTCAAACAAAAAACCCTTCTTGTTTGAGTCCTCATAAATCTACGTTATCATTTTTATTTTTTTAATGTTTTTTTTTCTGTTTTATTTCTTCTTCCTACACACTTCGGCTTTCAAATCGAATTCCAGCAGTGTTTTTCTTCTTACCCAGTTGTTTCATTAGATATTGCTTTCATCATTTTTTTTTCTTTCTTAAGCGATGAGGGAAGAACTAGAGATTTATTTTAATTTTTAATTAAGCAATTTCACCAGAATACATTTGTTTTTTGTTTCAATGGAGCTTTCATTTTGTTTACATAACCAAACGTAACTGAGTAAAAATTAAAAAACAAAAAAGTAAAAACGGGTTTTGTTTGATTTTTAAAAAGTTAAAAAAAAAAAAAAAACTGTTTTAATTTTTAAATTTATCAGATTTTGATTTAATGATAGAAAATTTCAGTTTCTGATGTCCACCTCCCCGTCTTCTGTCATTTGTGGGAGATAATTTATTTATCAAGTTTGAAAAATGACCGCAAATTTAATCGTAATTCAACAGGGAAAATATTTACTTGCTGATGATAATTTTTATTGTTACTTTTTAAACTAAAAAAAATAATTTTTCATGTTGGATAAAGAAAGGGAAATGCTAGTCTTTTTTTTTTTTTTTTTTTTTTTTTTTTTTTTGTATGTACAAATAAAAAAAAAATGTGGGAAAACAAAAAACCCGTCTGCTTCAGTTTTTTAGTTTTTAGCTTTCTTTTTATTTTACACAACACGTGGAATTAAAATAAATAATAAAATAAAAAATAATTAATTTTCTTTTACGTAGCAAAATAAATACTTTTTTTCATTGTCAGGAGTTATTTTTATTAATTTGAATTATTGTTTTTTAAAGTATTGATAAAACTAAGGATTCTTTTTTTTTTTTTTCTTTTTTAATAATAATATAAAAAAAAGAACTATTGCAATAATGACGTTTTTGAAAAGTCTTTTTCAATCATGTGTCATCTTTTATGACCTCTAAAGAGCTTTTTTCGATAAAAATTTCCATTTCCCTTCCTTCCTACACTTGAATTCGACTGTGCAAAGTACAATACACTTAGTCGTGGTGAGGAAATTTGAAGGAAGAGAAAATAAATATTTTAGTAAGCAATAGTTTATTAATAGCCGACACTTAGTGAGGTACTTACTTCACGTCACAAAGCTATGCTGCACAAGTGTGTACGTGAGTGTGTCACCTATATTGTCGGTTCAAAAGTGACTGAGAAAAGAACGTATGAATGACCTTGTAACGAAGACGTCACATCCTCCCTGTACAATCTGGTCGCGGAATAATACTATATCTTATTTTTTAATGATACATCATCCTAGAAAGTATGCATTTTTTTTTTTTTTTTTTATGTGGCAGGTGATCATAAAGGTCGTTTTAATTTTGACGTAAAAAGGATAGTTTAGCTTGCTATATAAATAAATGTTATTGTTATCTGTCATTTATTTTTTATCATCATTGTTCTAAGTCACAAGTCTTGTTTGTAACTAACTTGGGTCGTAAGAGCACTACATGTACTGCAGCAGTGGTGTGTCTATGGCAAGATAACCAGACGAAGCCCATCCCTCTTCAGTAGGTACCTCCACGAAAATGTAAACAGAGATAGCATGATGAAAAAGACGCCGAACTTGACGAAAACAAGTTTTTATCTTCTAATGTTCATAAAGAGGAAAGATCAAAGTATTTTTGGGGTATTTTTTTACATTTTTTAATCGTTCCTAGCACGTTCGAAATTTTCGTTAAAAATCTTGTTTTTTTTTTTGTTTTTTTGTATTTTTTTTGTTTTTTTGTTTTTTTTGTCAAAAAAAAAGGACAGATAATCATTTTCAAACATTTGATAAAAAAAAGATGAAAATCTGACTTTGATATTCTTTTAAAAATCAATTATCATTTTTTCAAAACTGATTTTATAAAAATGAAAATAAAACAAAGGTCATAACCTTTTGCATCGTTTGACAAGTGACGAAAGGTACATTCATGACGTTTAGATAACTTACGGGAGGATAATTCTTTCTACGGATGGAAGGAAGTGAAATTATTTAGATTTAAATGAACAAATTATTTACCTCGTTACTTTTAAGGAAAACTTTCAGCGCTCTAATTTTTCATTTTCTTTTTTTTTTTTTTTTTTTTTGTACTTAGCTTTCATCTTTACGTTTACGATGCTTTATGGAAAATATAAAGAAATTAAAAAATAAGACTGTTAAGAGTGAGATTAAATTTCATAATAAAAAGGTATCTAATTAATTTATAGGTACCTTTATGAAATTTTATCAGAAGTGTACATAAAATACTATAATTTTATGCACATTTATTACATTTTACTGTGTTATTTGTATTTCCATTCATTTTATGATTAATTTTGATATTTCATTTATGGAAAAATGTCATAACTGAGATTAATATAAAAATAAGATCATATAAATTAAAGTTTAGCAGTAGTTAAATTTCATAAGATGATACTGATACTTATAGGTACCCTTCTCAGTTGAAATTGAAAAATCAAATTAACTTCTCATATGTGTTTCGCAAAAGTAAAGGCCTTAACAGCGGAGAACAATGCTGAACTCAAATAATGCAACTAAATTGTATTATGGTTGGTCTTCCATACTTTATAATTACTGCCTGATTATAAGCACAAAAATTACATTTTTTAATTACCATGGCTTTTCTGATTGGTCCAAACGATACAATTTTCAAAGTGCTAGACAATGACGATCTCATCTGGACACTTTGAAAGGTTGATGTTGCTTTTAACTAATGTTATAATATTTTTAAAAACTTAATGTAAAAATTTATTATAATTAAAGAAATAACAAATAATTGTATTAAAAATACAATTTTCATTGAAAAAATTTTTTGCTTTCAGAAAATATTGTCCATATTCATAAAAACAACTAAAAACAAATAAAAGTATTTGAAATTAAATAATATATTTGTTTTATTGAGTTTTGTATGTTACAATTCAGAGCTGATTTTCAGGTACGTTGGCTCCAATTAAAAAAAAACCCAATTTTCAAACATGATTTGCATTCTTCAAAGCCTTGTGCTTTTAACTATTGTAATCACTAAGGTCTGCGCGCTCGAATTTCTAGAGTTTTTCATAAAATTAGTTATGGGGGTGTTAATAAATATATAAAAAAATATTTCTGCCATGATTTTAATAAAAAAAAAAAAAAAAAAATATTTATAATAATTTCGATCATCTGTGAATAGTTTCTGAAAGTTTCATTAACATCTGACAATTATTTTTATTTTTGCAGGATTTTCCAAATTAATGTGTGTAATACCAAAAAAACGTGCTAAAAATTATCAATGTTATTTACTAGCCCATGTTGGTACAAAGAGAAACAAGGTTTTTTTAATCAAAATTTAGAATGTTCTAAAAAGAAGCAAAAATTTTTTTAAATAATTAAAAAAAACTTTGGTCTTTTCTCTTCATAAAAACATGAGCATTTAGACGATAAAATTTTGTTTTCATAAAGTTTGGCGTCTTTTTCATCAGACTATGCTCTTTTTTTAGCGATTTCGTGGAGGTACCTACTCTTCAGCCTATTAAATATGAATTGCTTATTAATAATAAAAAAATATAAGAGGTTACTGAAAAGTTTTTAGCCCAATCCACTTTTCAAATTTGACCAAATGGCCAAACATTTCAGATATTTTAATCTTTTTTCTTTTTTTTCTTTTTTTTTTAGTGCTGGCGATAACTTTTCAGCATTCTCCTAGTAATTACTTTTTTTTTTTTTTTTTTTTTTTTTTATCATTTCATTCCAGGCAAGGGAATAAAGCCACTAAGACACAAGAGGTTACTGAGTGTTAGAGAATATGAGAGAGAGAAACAAAAACAAAACACTATTAAAGAAAGAGAACCATAAAGGAGCAAGAATTAAGACGACAAGATAATTATTGACATTACATTTAAATATTTGGAGATCAAAGTTAACTGGGAAGCAAGAAGCTGGAAGAGAGTTCCACAAGTGAGAAATGAAACTGTTAGCACCAGGACCAGACTAGATATGATAGCAATATTCAAAGTCAGGATGAATAGCATACTTATAAATATGTAAGATAGATTTTAGTGAGAAAAATTGTCTAGCACGACACAGTGAACCAACATTCCTAGCAGCAGAGCTAGCAATCGATTTGATATAATCTTTCCACTCCATGTCAGTGGAAAATGTTATTCCGAGAAGGCACAAGATGTGGCTGTCCTGGAAGGTAAAAGGGTTCTCTGAGACTATTAAAAGAAGAGCAGTTTTGTTTTGGCTGTATTAATATTAACAAGCCGTTCCTATGTAGATCATTTTTGATATCCGCTGCCAATTTGACCTTATTGAATTGATCAGACTTACTATTAAGACAGGAGTAAATAGTCGTGCCATCAGCATAGATACTGAGTTGACAACTGATGACATCAGAAGGCAGTTTATGAAAATTAGGAACAACATAGGTCCTGGGCAATATCTGCATTTATGCAAAAAGATCTAGAAGAGTGGACATTCAAGATTTTCATTTCACGATTTGATAAGAAAGACTGTATCAGTTCAAAAATTAATCCTGAAACACCAAAACTTTCAATTTGTGAAGAAGACCAGTATGCCAAACCCTGTTAAATGCCTTCAAGATATCCAAAGAAACAGCCATTTTTATCTAAAGTTTGATTGACTCTTTCAGCAATAATAATTAATACATTAGCAGTTGACCTAGAAAAGTGAAAGCCACATTGCTTGTCAAAAAAAGACCCTGTGAGGTGAAATATGTAACCAGTTCAGAGTTAATTAGAGCCTCTAGTACTTTGCTAAAAGAGGTAGAAGGCTAACAGGTTGATAGAAGGATCAGATAATTTGCCAAATTTCTTAGTCTGGAACTACAAAACAGGATTTCCAACAAACAGGAAAGCAAGAAGTAACAAGGCATTTTTGTAGAGTTCAGAGAGAACAGGAGCCAGTTCAGGAGCACATTTCTTAAGGACTGTTGTAAGGATACCATCAAGTCCAGATCCTTTGTAGGGACTCAGTTTAGAGATAATAGCAGAAATCATGGACATAGTTATATGCATATCACACAACAGAGACTCAGTTCTAAGTGGAAAATCAGGCAAAGATACTCTAGATTCATCAAGAGTAGAATTTGAAGAGAATTCACAAGCTAAACATTCTGCTTTATCAGATGTTAACACCTCAACTTGAGTGAAAAGAGGAGAGATAGACTTACTTTTATTTAACACACTATTACAGATCTGCCAGTAGTCACAAGAACCAAAGTTAGAGGCTATATGGTTCCTCATTCTATCATAAAACAAAGACTTAAGCCTCTTTATGGATGTTTACAATTATTATGAGCAGACCCAAATAAGGATTTGTTGTGATAGTTCCAATCACACTGGTACACCTTGAAAAAGTGATTACTGTGGGCTATAGCAGCTAAACAGGTTGGTGTGTAGATTGTGGTTTCACCTAGTATTTATGAGAAGGTAAAAAACCATAAATGCTGGATTTAATTCAAGAAGAAACCCCTGTGGCATAATTCTGAATAGGAAGGTTAAGAATATCAATCCAAGGGTGTCTTAAATAAATTCACAAAATAAATCCCAATCAATATGTTGGTAACGAAGAAATCTTGTGAATAGGAAGTAACTTTCTTATAGACAGCTCAAAAGAAATATCAACAGATACTACAGAATGAGCCAAGTTGTAAAGAGGACAGAGTTGTAATAATTAACAAGAACTAGGAGAGGAAGTAAAGAACAAATCAAGTAAAGAAGAATGTTGATCAGATTTATTAGGAAAACAAGTAGGGAAAAACACTATTTGACTGAGAGACAGAGCAACAGAAAGATTGAAAGTATGAATACCAGAAACATCTGGTACATTAGAATGCTTAAGCCACTTGATGTGATTAGCATTATAATCATCAAATTAAAAAATGTTTGCATGTGAATGTAGAGTGCAAGCCATTTCTATATTATCAGAAATTTTATTTAATATATTACAATCCTGAGATTAGTTTTGCAAAATGCGAAGATATCTGGGGAATGTTTCAAGAAAAAAGATTCTACATTACAGAAATTCAAACAAATTCTTTGATTATTGGAGAGTTTTTTTGGGGGGGTGGGGTCAGTAATTTAAAAAAAAATTTTTTTTATATACTGGTTTACACATATTTCTTTTCATTGTATCAGCCATAAGATTTTGTTTTAAGAAGAAAAGGGTCAAAATAATTATCATTATCCATTGTCTATGGCAATACAACGTAACCAGAAGGCAGCTGTGGCCTCAGGGTTGCCCACCAGAAATGCAACATTTTGTTTTTTTAATATATAACTTTATATTATTACTGTGATGATTCTTATATTTTAAGTATTATTTAATTAACATAGTTTCTTTTTACTACTAGGGCTAGTTGCTTTACTCATTGATATACATAGCATCACTGATCATTATATATTATTACCTATTATTATGTTATACAATTATTGTAAAACAACAATATGGAAAATAATATAACTATCCTGTTGATTGACAGACAGTAACTAATGAATAGTCTTGTTTGCTATGTCAATTCAAAAAGAAGTTACTTCTTTCAACATTGGTTTCAATGTATCTAAAATCTATCTTCATCTGATTGTTGATAATGTTACTGCTGTTATTCCTCACTATTACTTTTTAATTGTTATTAAGGTTTTGTACTTGTATCTAATAAAACATCACCCCTATATAACCACTTCAGAAATACTTTATTCTCAACAGTTTGGAAACAACTGCATTATTATGTACTTTTGATGCAGTTTCAGGCATTTATTAATTTTAGATGTTTATTTTTAAATATTGTGAAAGTTAATGAATGAAAGGCTGTTTAGTCATAGTCATATTGTACAAGATACTTCTTTTGATTTTAATACAAGCATCAAGTATTTATAAACATGATCTAATTCATTCACTAATATATGATTAGCTGCTCATTTATATTTATACATTTTATGTGATAGCAACTAATACAAGCATTTACTCATTATTAGTTTGTTTCAATTTACACATACTTCTATTTTGAGATGTCACTGTTATATTCTACCTTCCTCAACATTTCTCTTTTTATCACTGTCATATTGCCTTATCAGTATGATTTTATCTCTATATCAACATCAGGAAATTAAAGTTGAGATGGTTAGATGTAACCATAAATTCTATGTTAAGTTTCTTTACTTGCACTTCTTGCTTGTGGAACTCCTTTCCAGTTCCATGCTTTCCAACCAACTTTAATCTGAAAAAATTTTAATGCAATGTTGATCACTATTTTCTGTCCTCCTGATTACTCCTTTGTTCTCACTCCTTAATAATTTTTCTGTTTCTAACTCTTCCACACACAGTAATCCCCTTGTGTCTTAGTGGTTCCACTACCTTTCTTGCAACGAACTTGATTAAAAACATGTCTTGGTTAGCATTCTGTCCTATAAACCTCTAATTATGAGTTTGGTCCTCATCATTGCAGAAATGTATCATAGAATGTGTATTCATTTCTGTACACACACACACACACTGTATGTACTTACTAACAATTCACTAGTGACCAATTCTTTTCTCTTTCTTGTTAACAGTAGATTTTTTGTCTGACAGCTGTCTGTAACACACTTTCACATAATGAATACTTTATATGTAAAGGATAGAACTGAGTATAAACAGTTTGCAAGAATGCCAAGCTTTCTTTTGCAATCTGAGCAGGTGTTTGCCATGAAAAAGATTAGGCAATCTGTTATTTTTTTTAATCTGTTTTCTTCTCTCTGTTTTCTCACCTGGTCAGTTGTTGTTTCAATATAACAGAAGAATGTTTAAAATACTGTCATGTTTTTTTAAACAATCTCCATTGAGAATGAAACTGATTAATTATGTAGCTTCTCATCATAGTACATAATTCAAAAT
This sequence comes from Acanthosepion lycidas, assembly GCA_963932145.1. Lineage (NCBI taxonomy): Eukaryota > Metazoa > Mollusca > Cephalopoda > Sepiida > Sepiidae > Acanthosepion > Acanthosepion lycidas. The sequence goes on from OZ010591.1 coordinate 68,240,757, forward strand.
AGCTACACATTCAATTTAATCTATTTTACTCTCTTTTCTCAGATCAGGCTGAAATCCTCACCTCAGTCAAAGTAACTTCATAAATAATATCTTGATCTCAGTATGAAGCTCTCAAACGTTCTCTGTATGTCACTTTGGTGTATTGATCTGCCAACATTCATTACTGTTATATAATGATGCTATATCAGTGATAAATTATACATATTTGCTATTACTTTATTGTTTAATGCTACTTCCAAGCTTTTATATATATATATATATATATATATATATATATATATATATATACTTCTAAACATTATATATACAAGGTGTGATGAGTAAATTGTCACTATTTCATGTTTTTAATTTCACGCATACATGTTGCTTTGTTTTTTTTTTTTTTTTTTTTTTTGTTTTTTTTTTTATTTTGTCAACTGCACAGAATAGTAGGGTCAGTAGGGCACTGTCTGAGAAAAAGCGCATTATCATGCAGTTCACTCCACCAGAAATTTGGAAACGTTATGCTGTACTGCTTGGCATTTGCGCTGGGAGCTCCAATATGAACATTTCAGAGTGTTTGGGTGTCAATGCAGAGGATTTGGAAAGTGTTGGATGATATATACAGTCAACGTTATGGTGTTTGGAGTGATCACTAGTGATGGCGACATTATGCTTCCATTCATCTTTCCACAGGGCCTTAGGCTCAACACAGAGGCCTACATCAAGTGCCTTGAGGAGGTAGTGTTGCCCTGGGTTAAGTGAGTGGCTTTCTATGTTGAAACCTCAAAACTAGCAGCAATTAAGTTGGAACTGGCCCTACCTGAAATAAAGTACATAAAAGTATCAGCTTGTTTTTTTTTTTTTTTTTTTTTTTTTTTCTTGCTCAGTTCACAAGAAAATAATTCTTTGTTCCTCCTCAGTTTTATTGCTTAAGTTCTTATGAACACTTTCAAAATGTCTCTTTGTAGAAGAAGTCCTACAAATAATTGTTTCAGAACAGAAAATGCATAAGGCTTTATTGTCTTAATCCTGCCAAATGTTTTGGTCCAGTATTCTCTAATATCCTCTTCATTTGAATGACATCATTTCTTAGCTGATGATCATGACATTCTGCACAATCTGTAAAGGGCAGAAAATAAAAATGCATGAGATAATGATATACATGAAAGAAGAGAAAGAACAGGAGTAAGTCAAAAAGGGAATTTAATAAGTTTTGCATGCCAGAAACAAGTCATTGGTATGCTATATTCCACATGTGCCAAGGGTTGCCCACCTCTGCTCTAGGCTATAACTTTTCAAACTGGTTGTTGTGGCACTTTAGTCTAATCAATTACCCATATTTTCTTTAAATATTAACGAAATTTTTCACTAAATTATTTCTTTTCTATATAAATTTTATCTTGGCTAACAAAGTATAAGTAATATGTTGCAAAAAAAAAAAAAAAAAAAAAAATACCTTTTTTAAATTGTCTTGCCAATGCAAAAACCTGGATAGTTCTATAGATTTTTATGTGATATATATGAATAAAGACAAAAGGAAAACCCATCTTAGCCAATGCGTTTCACCCTCGGAGGGATTTTATCATGGTAAATGCAAGTTTTTTTTATTTTGTAACAAATATTTATATACAAGAGCAAAAATGTTATTGGTTTTTCACCATTTTTTTTTTTTTTTTTTTTTTTTTTTCAATAACTCATAAATATTCGTCAAGTTAGCTGAAAAGTCAGGCAAGCTATAGAGCACATGAAGTGACACAATTCAATTTCTAATAAATGAAAGTAAGTAATGCTATTGAAATTTTTTTTTTTAAATTTTTTTTAAATGCAAATTAATATTTAAATTATTTTAGTTTGGGATTAATTTATGTGTTATATATTTTACATAACATGAGGTTATGAATTTAACTGTTAACTTTTAATTTTTTAATATTTTTATTGTCAGATATGTTAGCTTGGGGAAAGTAATAATTCTTTCAGGAATGAAAATATTGGAAAAAAAACACAGGGTGCAGATTTATATTTTGTTAAGATTTGATAGTGGCACTCTCAAGAATTTCTTTCTAAGTAAGTTACTTTCTCTTTTAATAAATGTGGCATTCTTAAGATCAAAGTTGTGGTTGAATTTATTTCTATGTATAACTAACACTTTTGCTAAATTGTTGTGTATAAGATCCCTTTTGTGTTCATAGATATGTTTTCTTTTTAAATTTCTGCAAGTTTCCCCAATGTATTGTGAGAAGTAGTTCTGGCAATTTAATTAATATATACTTGCTTTAGAATTATTGTTATGGGTATTTTTGTTTCTGATCATATCCATTATAGTTTTGGATATGGTTGTAATTATTCTGATGTTGTTTAGATTGAATAAATTGTTTTGGATAGTGGATGTGATGGAGTTAGTAGGTAGTATTCTGCTTTTATTTAGTCTATTTTTGTTAATAATGTTATCTTTTTTGCAGTTATATATTTTATATACCTTTCTCTTAGCATTGTGAATGAAATAATAAGGATATTGAAGTTTTTTGAAAGTGTTTTCTATGTACAGTGTAACCCGGATATAAGAGATTTTCTCTGGTCCCAAATTAGAGCCATACTTACCTAAACAAAATAGACCAAACCCTGATATAAGAGAAACCCGGATATAAGAGACTTCTTCTCCGGTCCCAACAACTCTTATATCTGGGCTACACTGTATATTTCTTCTTTGGATAAGTACTGAGAGTGGCAGATTCTTAGTGCTCTTAACCAAAATCCTATAATTATTCCAGATTTGATCAGTGGTAAGAATAAAAATTGACTAGGTCATTCTTGTTGGTAGCTTTTCTGTAAACTTCAAATTGAAGTTTGTACAGCATGATATCTAAGAACGGTAAAGTATTGTTAGACTCGGATTCAAAGCTAAAGTCTATTGTGGGTTCAATGTTATTAAATTTGTTGACAAGATCAGGTAAAATTATGTCTTGTGGATATATTATTATATCTACGTATCTGAAATAAGAATTTTGTAGTAAAATATTTTTGAAAGGGCCTTTTTTTTGTCAAAAATTTTTTATCAAAGGTGAAAAACATTGGTGATTATTCATATTGTCTTTTTACAAATATATGCTACCTGAAATTTTCACGCACGCACACACACACATAACTATTTTTATTGACATTTAATGTATACATTAGCAATAAAATCCAATGATCTTTATTATGTATAGATGTGGCTACATGTAATAGATATAAATTACCTTTTGATTTGTATTTTAAACATGTTAAATCATTTCTTGAAAAGATCAATGATATTGATGTAAAAAATAATTCAGATTTTTATTGAATTATTTTCTTTTTTCTTCCTGTGTTACAAAAAAAATCATAAAATCATCTTTCTTTGATTGCTAAGAAATTATTCCTCACCAATTTTCCATGATTCCTACTTCATTATAGGAGTTAAATAAAATTAATTTGGTTGCCTATAAATTTTGGTGATAAGAAAAATCTATTTATTAGAAATAAATGCACTGTTCAGCAGATGAGGCCCAATGACATTAGGTGTTAAATTATGCCATATATTAAAAGGACTCAAATTTTTACTAGCAAAAAAAAAAAAAAAAAAAATGGTACAGTTAGAATCTTATATACCCATGTATTCTTTATATATAAAAATGAATCTTGAAAGTTTTCATCAATAATTTTATCTACCGAGACATGTAATTATGTATTTTTAGTATAATTTTTTATCTCTCATTCATATATAAATATACCTATTATTTATTGATCAATGCTTAATCTATGTTTATATATTATACATTTTCTGATGCTGAGATATATACACACACACACACACACACAGTTTTTATTTTGTGTATAACTAGATCAGAATCTGTGTTGAAACAGGTAATCATTATTAATAAATTCTACTATCACAAAATCTGTAGTAGATTTGTTTTCATTATAATTGAAATTAACAATTTTTCATATATATATATATATATATATATATATATATATATATCTCTGTACATCCAAATAAGGAGTGAAATGATGTGTAAAAAAAAAAAAATCATGCACATACTTATTTACCAAGCAAATGTTTCTTTTTTGACAAGTGAATATGCAATTTAAGTCCTTATTTATATTTACTGTATAAATATCCATCTGTTCTTTTATTCATACAAATTTATAAATCTACCTTACCCAGTTCTGATTTTGTATTCCTTCTGTTCCCCCATTTTAATATTAGCAATAAACTCTTCCACATCCTTAGCACCCACTACTGCCTATGATGGGATGGCCCAACTTAAAGTAGACTTTCCTTCCCAGTCAGTTGGAAGTGAGCTCTCTCTTGAGCGAGTTGTCATCGTCTGTTTGTTTTGTCATTATCGTGTACATCTGGCCTTCATACAAACAAATAGTACTTATTTTTCATTTTTAAACAAAATATAATCTGGAGATAGTAGTTTACACAATAATAACAGGGACAGTTTAATTTCCCCCCCCCTTTTTTTTTTCTTTACCTGCTGGCTGCTGTTGTTTACCTCAAGCTTGTGCCATTGTTAATCTGGAGTATTTGACTGACCACCAGTATTAAGTACAGTTATTATATATTTCTATGATAATCTTAAAGTAAGTTGTAACTGTACTATTAATATCATGCCGTGTACATCTCATAACATTCCAAGTGATAGCCAGGTGAGTGCTTTCTTAACTTTTTTTTTTTTATTTTTTTTATTTTTTTAAAGAATTTCATATTTCATTAATTGATTTGTTTATGTTCATTTCTTGAAAGTCAAAACTTAGTTCTGTTTTCTTATTTTTCCTTTATTTCCCGTCATTTTTTTTTCACCATTCATCTAATTTCTTTTTAAATATCTCTTTAAATTGAGAATATTCTAATTTTTTTTACTTCATATTTTAACTTTTTTCTTATCCTATTTTCTTTTTTCTTTTGTACCTTTTTCTTTTTATTCCTTTTCCATCAATTTGTCCCTTTTTATATCTTTTTTTTTTTTTTTTTTTTTTTTTTTTAATTTTAAAAAATTTTTTTCCTTTTTTTTTTTTCCTTTTTATTTCTCAATAAGTCATCTCTCTGGTATTTTCTTCCCTTTCTCTGTGTGCGTGTTTTTTTTTTGTTTATTGTTTCCTCTCTTTTCCATCCTTTCACTGTATCTTTTCTTGTTTCCTAAATTCATCAGCTACCAGCTCAACTTGATAAAACATTTTTATTTTGAAAGTTTTTCTTAAATTTAATTTAACATGCTTTGAAAAAGAAGATATGTATTGATTCACGCAATATAAGTTGATAAATACGTTCGCATGTGTATATGTGTGAAAAGATATTATCTTTTCCCCTTCAGGAAAGCCCATGTTGAATTTCCTATATATTGCCTTCTCTCAGTGTCCTGTATTCAATCCCAGTTTATTTCCCTCACTGTCTATTAATTCTCCACTAAATTTTTATCTTTTGGAATTTCAGTTATTTCACTAGCCATTATATCTGTCTTAGATGATAAGGAGAATTAAAACTTAGAATATTTTTGTTTTTACAATTTGAAAAAAATGTTTTTTAGCTTAAATTTGAAAATGTTTGTGGAGCTTCAGTTACTATCTTTGGTACTACTACAATTAAACATAGGCAATCAGGCAGCCCACTTCGGCCTTAGTGTACACCTGCCTTGCTTTATTATGTGCTAGTCATGATGTCATTGTCTATTTACAGATTTCCCAAAATGATTTTATTCCAAGTACCCATCCCACCCTTACTATATACATAAACTTCTTCTTTATTTTAGTCACCATCCACACCTTTTGACATTTGTACATTTAGATGAAATCAAGTTTTAGATGAAATCAAGTTTTAGATGTTAATCAATCCATGCTTTTCAGACAATTGGGGACAGAGAGTTAGAACTTTAACTGTTATATATAAATCTTTGCTAACACTTCTGTGACTTGAATGTCTGTCTTTTGACTATTTGTATGATAAGCAGTAAAGTATTGCCAGAATGTGAAAAAATATAGACTAATTCCTCAAAATTTGTTGATTGAAAATACAATTTCACTATTTCAATAAGTATAATTAATTCTGTTAGAATCATTAAATGTTAACAGCTTACAGTTGTCATTTTGTTCATTTGACAATAACTGTTTTTCGCTATGACTATATATCACCTGTGTATTGCTGAAAAAAATTAGAATTATCACTGATTTTTATATAAATATTGTTTATAGCCCAGTTCATAGTATATAGCTATCTCCAGGATAAGAAAAATAAGTGATTTCATAAATCAAGCTTGCATGTAAGCAAAAATAGATCAATACACAAAATCAGCAAGTAAATGTTGGAATATTTTTTCTTAATCCCATGTAAAGAACAGACTTAAATAAAATATAAAATTTCATTACGGAATTCATTGAGAATAAATATTTAGAAAATATTCAAAAGTTAGTTGAATGGAGAAAATCAATTAAAGTCTGTTAGAAACATGAAAAGTACTTGTTAAAATAAGTAATGTTATTTCTTATTTGCAATCAGTGATAATATGTATTGGACAACAGTAGAATAACACTGCAAAAGTTTGCAAGAAATAAAGCATATTAGCAAAGAATCAATGACAAACCTACTGCACTAGACAATTATCCATTTAATAATACTCTCTCAACTAATCTAATATTATTAACAACTCTGCCAGTTTATAATGTTCTTGGTAGTAATTTATAGAATTCAGTAATTGTTTTTAATATGGTTTAACAAATTAACAGTTAACAATAGTAATTAATAGTGCTGTATATGCAGTATAAGTTAATTTTGAATAATACAGAATTGTCAGTATCAGGATATATTAATTTGCTCTTAAAATTTAATAAATCATCTTTAACAAGGCTTAAAGTGACAATTTGATTCATAATTGGAGTGATTTGCTTCCTTTTGAACAATAATCGCCTAGAACAACATCTGTCATTTGCATACTTTGAGTAACAAAGAGATAAGTTACAATTCATAATCTACTGAGAGATTGTAGGATTTGTCTCTCCTTTCTCTTTACAAAACAAAAATAACTAATAGGTTTATTTAACTGTAAATTTTCAATTCAAACTCTTGTGAAATTAACTGATCTGTGAACTGTAGCTTAATCTCCTTAATATTGATCAAACTTGAAAGTCAGTTTTAGCTGCTTTTTCTTCAAGCTAGAATTGTGTCATTTTCCTAAAATAGATTTCTATAAAAATACTCTTCTTTTTTATGTCAATTTGTTTCTGTTAGTCTAGTTTAACAAAAAGCTATCATAAATTGTTTTATTTTTTGATAAATAAATTTATTTACTTCATTCTCAGTAGCAAATATAAAAAATTTCATTTGTGAATTGTATTTGAAGGAATTTTTCAGTATTCTAGTTTGAGTATTTTTTTTTTTCATTTGAACATTTGAGAAGACTTGTTTCAAAGCCAATGCTAACAATTTCTATTTTATCAATCAGTTTTGGTTTGTTGTCTATTTTTTATTTATAATAAAATAATGTAATTTCAATATTCAAAAGATAGTATCTGTCATAACTTAATAGCTTTAGTAGAATTACCTTTTGGTCAAGGTTTAACATTAATTATCTATTCAACTATAGACACAAACTCAAAAAGATTAATTGTGGTAAAATACATAAGTACATTTACAACATGCATGAATATTTGTGTGCATAACACATACACACACTTAGCATCATTCTAATATGTTAATGTATAAATGTACAATGATTAATAACCAGAACAAACCCTTGTTTTTTTTGTTTTTTTTTAAGGAATAATTGCTCTCAAAATAGCAAATAATTTTAGAAACTGTTTGGTATGTCTACCTGACTTGGTATGATATAACCAATTCTAATAAAGTAGCAAGAATTTATAATACATTTGTCTCTTTTTAACCATTTAATATTAAAAAAAATATACAAAATTCAGTAAATGTCACAATAAAAAAAAATGTATATATATTTGCCATATGATTAAGCAATATATAGTTCCAACCAACTTGTTTAGTATATATTGTTTTATAACAATAAAAAAACTGTTTTTGATAATAAAAGGCCTTTTTTTTTTTTTTGTAAGTAACATACTTTAAATATGCACCAATATTAGAATTTCTTAAATAAAATATAATTAATTTTTAATTAGTATTTTTTTCATCTTAAAATTTTGTATATCAGAAATTCTACATTGTCATTTTATGGCTTAGTAAGCACTGGTCAGAATAATTCCAACACACTGTTGACTAATAGCAGTAAAATAACCATGTTAGAGTTGTTATAAAACACATCAGAAATTAAGATGAAAGAAATACTAATTAAAAAAAAATTAATGACTATTTAAAGAAAGTATTTTAGAGAAATAGGATTTTAGATTTTAACACTTCTGATATAATTCCAAGTAAAATTTGATTTTCCCCCCCCCCATACTGCTTAAGTTTTCAAGTGATATCAAATAAACATACTGAATCAAAATTTCTTTTAATTTACTTAATAAAATTTTTATATTTTAGGTTCTATCTTTTGTCTACAAAGCCTCTTAAAAACTAATTTTATTCATGGGGAGGTAACTGAAATCTAGAAGCATTCATTATTTTTGTTTTCTGAACAAATGATGCTTTTTCTGATGTTTATTTTATTTGCTTAGGATTGAACTCATATAATCCATGTAGAATAAAATAATCTTGTGAAAACTAAATTGCCTTATTTTCAGTTGTTTCAGTGACAGTTACCTATTTTACAAAAGGTTGATACATTTATTAACAGATTTTTATTATTTAAGAATGGAAAAATAAGACCTCAAATCTTAATATATTGTCTTTTAGGGAATATTTTTTATAATTGGAAAGTCATCAGTCGCCTTATATTTCATCATGACTTTGCTTGTTTCATTAAAATTATTACAGGTGAATTTTCATTTTTTTTATTCGCAATTCTGTTGACATTTTTTATAATTTCTATACCATTTTCATGAAATTTGGAATTGGCAGACATATCTTGGTCTTGGAACTATAATTTTTTTTGAGTGGTCATGTATAACTGCCATTAGTCTTTGTTATACTTCTTTATGTGACATTTAATTTTTATACTGCAAGAGTACAAATACTGCACAAGTATAAATTTTATTATAGAGCAGTGTCAGCTTTTTTCACTTTGGAATAAATTTTCTTCCTTGCTGAGCATGTGGTTATGGTCCACATTAGCCAAGCACTTAGCAGAAAACCACACCCTTCATGGTTTCTGTCTATTGCTCTAGTCATTAAGCCAAGCTTGTAATATCATTGAATTGATATTTGTAATATTTGCACTTTGTATATTCCTAGTGTTGTGTTGGATATTTAATTGTAGTTGGATTACTCTGTAGACTGACAATTAATAATTAATTGTTGTTGTCAGAGTTGCTAGATGTTAGGAACATGTTATTCTATGACAGTGTTGTTGCTTCAATGAAGCAACATTTTTTTTTTTTTTTTTTTTTTTTTTTTTAAGAATTGCAGGTTGCAGTAATATTGCTGCTGTAAAGAGTGTTGCCATCTTTAAAAATTGCTTTTTTATTAATAGTTGCTTTTATTTTAATGGAGGCTTGTCCAGTCAGAATACTAATTTATCAACCATCATATTGCAGTGAACATGTTTGATGCATGTTCTTTGGTCTCTAATAGGGCTATCCTGCCTTTGAGAGAACTTACACTCTCCAACAATGTCTCTTTAAAACAAATGTATGATTTTTGGAAGTTAGCTCTGAATGCAATGTGGTTAAGCTGACATATCTGTTTGATAATGCTTTAATCTAACATGAAGTGTCTCAAGTACTTTGACATGAAGTTTCTGTGATACCACCTCATGAATATAAAGCATTTGAAAAGTATATAGCAGTTGAAATACTATTCAGGATTTTTTTTTTTATTTTCTCTGGTCACTGAATAAATTGTATCATTCATTTCAGATTATCTTAAAATGCACTGTTGAAATTAGATGATTGTCCAGTCTCACTCAGGAGAGTATACTGATTAATGATTGGACATTTCTGCTTTTAATTTTAATAGAATACTTTATTGTGAAGTGATAGGTTTCTATACATATAAGCATAGTTTTTGCATAAAGATTTTATATTTTTCTTTAGGGTTAATTAGAGAACTGATATCCTTATTAGAGAAACTATACCATTTAATGTACCTGATTAAATTTAAGGTGATGCTGATTAAATTATTGTCATTTTATGTTCATTTGGCACCAGACAATTTATAAGTAAATTGTTATCTCTTATCTTTTAAATCTTCTATCAGGTTATGGATAGTGGCATTATTTTCAAATGTTTGACAAAAGATGCCTATTTTTCATATGAGTCATTCATTATTAGAAAACATGCTAGATTACCATTTTCAGTTTCATTAAAATAAACTGAAGGTGACTATAGTTTATAGTTGCCTAAAATAAATCCCTCATTATTTTCTGTACATTCATAATGGACAAAGAAAAAGGTAGTTCTACAATAACATTATAAACACCATGGAAATGACACTGATTAACAGTGTGGCTACCCTGATTTAACATTTTACTCTGAGACTACCTAATGACAATTTGAAACAGGAAATAATGAAGATTAAACAGCAAAAAAAAAAAAAACAAACTCAATGACATTAAGTGTCAAGGAGAATAAATAAATAAAGAAAGAAAGAGTAATAATAATAATTAGAAACTATAAAATGAGTTTGGGGAAGGCTCTAGGAAGATTTGAAACAAATGGAGTAGAATTCATTAAGATTTAGTAAAACTAGATCTTCCCTAGCCTACCCAGTTGTCTCTGGGGCAATATGACAAAGATTTATGGTCTTGTAAAAAATACTCTTAGTGTCTAAATGTTTTTGTTACCAAAATTTATAACAGGAATTCAAACACTCCAAATGGGATCATTTGTTATTGAACAAAGAGAGGCCATTAATATCTTATCAAAAACATGGAATAAATCAATGTTAATGGTGTGCAGATGTCCTTATATAAACAAAACTGATAAAAGGCAGCTAGAGACAGAGTAAATGGCAAGATAGTCAAGATCTGTTATGTGCCATTTTCTGCCTTTCTACTGTTTCTGCCACTAATGAATCCACAGGCACAGACCCATATAAACAAGAATACCAGAACTAAGGGTTTCTTAAATTATTAGGTTGATGCAAAAATAATGACGTAATAATGTCGTTTTTTGACGTATTTTTTAACGTCAAAAAACGACATTATTACATCATTATTTTTGCACCAACCTAATATTACAATTTACTGCTAAAATAATTTTCCTGCACAAAGATTGTCAACCAGACAGTATAAAAGGATTAATAATTCTTTACTCTTTATGTACTTTTAAATTCTTCAATTTGTTTTCATTTAAACCCATTTTTAATTATCAATAGAATTTCTTGGTTTGTGCTGTTCACACTGGTTTTCAGCAAAGACAAAACTTACCATGACTGGAACACTGGGTGAAATTCACATAAAATCTGGTTACCTCCCCACTTTCTGATGTCAACATGTGATAGCCATGAAGATCAAAAGCACTGCCAAGTGATGACAGCAAGAATGCTGTTTTTGGATTGAAACAAGAGTAAAATCCAGGTTTATATAGTTCTATTCAACTGCAAAATCATTTGAGAAATTATAGCATTAACAATTAAAATATGTATTTGATGACCTAAGACACACTAAATTTCCCCAAAATATTAGAATTTCATAAATTTACTAGCAGCATGGCCCAGCATTTCCCGTGCTTCAAAAATCGTACAACTCATACAGCAATCGCTATCACTTGACTTAAAATATTTTTGCCCTTCCTTGCCTTTAAAGGAGTGCCCTTTGCTGTGCTGATGTTGCTACATGCCTTACTTCTTGACTATCTCACACTGCAAATTTTTTCTAAATACTATACTAAACATTAAATCTGTTACGAAAAAAGAACTAAACAAAATGAACACAAAATGATCAGCTTTAAAAAAGGACTCATAACTGGAAAAACCAAATGAAAAAGGAATGTTAACAACAAATACTTTTTCACACTCAACCCAGTTCTGCAGAATCAGAATCAACATTGAGTTTAAGCAAGCGAATGAGCCAAATTGGAGTAAAGTGCTATGCAGACTTAAATTTTTCCCACTTGTGACGAATGCAGCTATCGATTTTTTTTTTTTTTTTTTTTTTTTTTTTGCATGCTAGCATGCTAGTTAACATTCATGTCAGTCAGCTGTTGGCTCTCACGCTGGCCAATAGAATCTTCCTGCCTATTCGTGGCAGCCAGCTATTGGCTCTCACTCTGGCCAGTAGAAAATGGCTGCAAACTACTTGAAAACTGCCGTAGAAGCATGAAAAAATCAATTATTTCCACTATCAATAGGAGTTGGGAAATGCAAAGTAGTTCTTGGCCTTCTCACTAACTTGGAGCATGTGCATGTAAATTTTGGTGCAAATCTGTCGAAAATCGCGGCTGTGTATTCGTTACACACACACACACACACACACACACACACACACACACACACACATCCTGCCTTTTATAGATAGATAACAACTGCAAAAAAGAAACTTGTTTTGAATTGAACCAATTAGAAAACCTTGATGAACTTCCAGAAACATTCAATGTAGCATCCAACAATTTTTTCTTCTTCATATCTTCTACTGAAATGTGTATCCAATGTGAGGTTGGTAAGGGAGGTTATGTTATTAAATATTACAATTAGAATTGATCCTTATGTATTAGATTGAACTGTTTGGAATATATCCTAATATTCAGAAAATTGTACTTAAGATTAAAAGTTTAAAGTTCAGTTCCTAATGATATATATTGTAAGTGAAGCATGTTCAAGTTTTGTTGGCAGGGGAACACTGGTTTTAAAATCTAATAGTAAATAATAAAAGCAATTAATTTAACTTAGCTTTATTTTTGATCTAGTTATAAGAGATAAATGTAAGTTATAAAAGATGCAAAACTAAGACTTGGATTTTCAGGGGATTTTTTTACATTGGTGAATTTAAGATTTTATTTTTTCTTTTAATTAACAATATGAAATTTATTTTTATCTCTATTAGATAAAGTGATGGAAAATTTGTTTTGTGGAGTTGAACAATAAGCAATTTGATCAGAAATAATCGTGTTTTTCAAATTTGTTTTTCATGTTACTATAGATTAAGCCCTCCAGATCAAGGATATTAAGCTATATATATATATATATATATATATATATATAATGATTTTTTTTTCTTTGATTCTTTTCTTTTTTTTTTTCTTTTTTTTTTTTTTTGCATACGCATTTCCTTCCAGGTTCCAACCAGTAAAGTCAGAAATGGCTTCATGACATTTTACACTGATCATTTTTGTAAAAAAAGAAGAAAAAAAACACAAGATCACATACATTTTACATAAGCTCTTCATAATGTGTCAGCTGTACTTGTAAGTACAATATTTTGTATTTCTTTAAGGATTATTATTATTATTATTATTATTATTATTATAGTAGTAGTTAATAGTTAACAGGGATTCTAACTTAGATTGATCTTACCAAAACAAAATAAATTCATACCAGATGATTTCTTAAAATGTAAAAAAAATTGTTTGAAATTCATAATCTGGAGTTTTTTTCATATATATATATATATATATATATATATATATATATATATATATATATATATATATAAAGCATTGCTTGAAAATCTGCATTATTTTGTTGGCTAATAGAAAAAATTAGCAGTAATCACATGCTTAAAATAAAAACAAAAACAATAAACCTACAAATGGAATATTGTTTAAAAAATAACTTAATATCAAGATCATGCCCACTGTACAAAAGGACAAAAACAAAACAAAAAATACTGGTTTGTTTTCAGATTCAACATATTTAAACTATTGGGACATATTGCTTGTATAGGCTTTAGTGTTTCTGTTTATCCAGGCTTTGTACAACATTTTTATTGTCTATTCATAAATGAATACATATTTAATGAGAAAACAGAATTTCTTATGCATGTGGCAAAGTGCATCTTCATATTTTTCTTTTTGTATTCATATTTACCCTTTCCCAGAAGTGGCATATTCTGTTTTCATCAAGTCAGCCTTTGATGACATCAACTTTGCTTTTGATTGCCTCTGGCTGCCTTGACCCAATCAGATTGCTTCATCTTGTTGCCATAGAGATACCCCCCCCCCAATAATTCTTCACACACACACACACACACACACACACTTTACCAGTGTTCCAAATTTATAGAGTATTGAGAGTATTTTTTATCAGTTTGAACGTTATTTTTAGTGGATATTCATATTTGAGGTTATGCTCCATTTATTTATTAAACAGGATATTTTTCATCTACCAACCTGAATATTCAAGAGATAAGTGCATATTTTCCTTTAATGAGATTTCCTGAATATTTAGGCTGTTCAACAAAAATAAATAAATCTTAGCAAAAATTTAAATGCAATGTCAATTGTTATCTACTGTTCTCCTGATTACTCTTTTCTTTTCCCACTCATTATGTTTCTGTTCCTAATTCTTTCACACCCTGTAATCCTGTTTGTCTTGGTGGCTTTACTACCTTGCATGAGGTGATACCAATTTAACAAAAAAAAAAAAGAAGCTGTTTAATAAATAAATGGAGCATCTACTCAAATATTGGTATCTACTAAAAATAACATTTAAAGTGATAAAAATCTGTTGGATTGATTAATAAAATCCATTACCTTAGAAAATTAACAGTATGTAAGATTGAAGTCTAAATAGTTGTTTTATACTCAGAACAGATCATTAAATTAGGACTAGAATTATTTTCTTTTGAAATTTAGGCCATTCGCCATTAATTTCTATAAAATTAAGATATTCTAGCAATTATGGACATTTTTATTTGGAAATTGAATTGGATATTGAAATGTCAATGGTAACTAAAACCTTATTCTTAAACTTTGTTTCATTATATATTCAATAATTTTTTTTTTTTTTTTTTTTTTTTAAGTAGATTTTTCCAAAATAATGTTATAAAGAAACAACTGGCAGCATGAATCTTTTAAAAAGGATACAATAAATATATGCTAACAAAAAACTGGAAGAAAATTCTGTTTTTGTGCAGCAGTAATAATAGGATAGATTTTGGTGGCCATGGTTTTCTACAGTTGTAGAAACTAGCGTTGCAATTTTACATAAATAATCATTGAAATGGTTTATTAAAACTGAAAAATTAAATGTGAATCTGCAGAAATTAAGAAAAAGAATGAAAACATAACTTGGATCTAATGCAGTGAATACTTTTATAAGCAACCAGAAATATTGCATAATAGTTGATATGGGAAATTTCTATATGTAGAATGTACAGGTAATATCATTACACTGCTAATCCACCACTCTTTCTGGAACCTGTTTCTATAGTAACTGACACTTGTCGAATGGATAACTTTTTTTTCCTTCTTTGTACAAGGCAATATACAGTTTGAATCAGAATTATAAATTATTTTGTATAAATTATCTTAATACTGCTCGTTAAATAGTTCTGATTCCAACTGCTTGGTAAAAAAATTACTATACACAACATTGTATCTTTTTTTTAATCATTTCATCCCCAAGCAAGACAATAAAGCCACTAAGATGCAAAAGAATACTGAGTGTGAAAGAATATGAGAAAAGGAAAAAAAATTATGAGGAGAGAACAATGAAAGACAGGAATTAAGATAATGATTGATATTACATTTAAATTTTTGAAAATCAAAGTTGACTGGAAAGCAAGAAACCACAAGATAGTTCTACCAGTGAGAAGTCTGAGAGGAGAAACTGTTAGCATAGAAGTTACGGTTATATCTAGAAATTTCAACTGTAAAATGATGAGACATACCTACCAATCTAGTAGTGTGCTTAAATTCGTAAAGTTGAGGTACCAAAGAGAAAAGCTCATCAGAACAATTACCATGAAAATATTTCTAGAAAAAGCACAGGGAAACTACATTAATTCAGTGGGTAAGTGACTGAAGCTATTTTTTTATGATATATATTCAGGACAAATTTCAGTCTAGATTACAAGTCCCTAAAATGTCCGAATCAGATTTTTCATGTTAATTTGTATATCAGATTTATATGGCTATGTGATAAATACATTGATAGCTTGATAACATTTCAACAGAAACATATACAATGAATTTTATATGTATATGTTTAGTTTGAGAACTGAGACATATATAACTCTAGAGTTAGATTGTGTGTTGGCATTTAGCCAGTAATAGTTGCATCATTTTCATTTCATTGTTTTATTTTTTACTTAAAGTGTACAATGTGATGTGTAGATCATTGTCATGTTGAGTTTTATGAATTAGGATTTAAAATATCAAAATATTTTCAGTGATGACCTTCGAAGTCATTTTAATCTTGGCAAAACAAAGGTTTCATTTTACATTATTTTGTATTTATGTTTAATCATTTTAATCTGAAATTTTGTTACATATTTAAATGTTTTGTTTGAAAATTCATTTTCTTTATTATACCTGCCACTCAAAAAAATATTGTTAGGTAAAATTATATCCATATACTATTTATCATAAAATCAATATTTCACACTTTATGTACATAGATATTTACTAAAACTCTGTAATTCATTTTTTGTTAAAGGACACATTTGGAGATTTAGTTACAAATACCAATCCTAGCCAAGTCTAAAGATTAACAAAAAAAAAAACCCCAAAAAAACTTAGTTTTGTTTGCAATTTTAATTTTCATTATTAACTTTGTATTTTTTGCTTGAAGTTCACAAATAACCCATTGATTTCCAATTTGGATCAACTGTGTAGATCAGGGCTTTAAAAGTGTTTTTGTAGAAATAAGTGTGTGTCTAAATCTAATGTAAATCTGAGGAAACTGACAGTGCAACAGCAACTGTTTGGTGCTATGTAGGTTATAAAGATGTTAATTTACCCTAAATCCTTATTTCTATTATGGGTTTTGTATAATGACAAAGATGAGGAATTAGTAAAAATGGTCCTATATGTCATAGAAAATAGGAAAATAATAATAGTTGAAAAGAATCAATAAACACCAATGTTTTCTCTTTATCAAGAAATACTTTCCTGATAATATTAGTCTTGTGGACAAATACACAAATAAGATATTTGATGTATGATAATGAATTCAAATCTTCAATAATAATGTACAAAAGAATATTGATGTCGTGTAGAAACTTGATAATTAAAGAGCCCTTTTCTTTTAAACATTTGCTTTAAAAAATTGACAATATTCTAAAGAATAAATGAGTAATTCTGTCATGGTGTTAGGGAAATTTAATGTGTGTGTGTGTGTGATTTCTGATTGGTCCTTTCATAGGCTTCATTTTATGAAAGGGAAACTGAGTAATTGTCAAAGGTTAGATTTTTTTCTTAATTGGGTAAATAATCAGTAATTTAACTCATAAATGTGTTCACTGTAAAGGACTTCAGTCTCAAGAACTATTAATAATCTGTGTTCAGGTGGGGTACCAAGATGCCACTTGCGTAGCCTTAATGTCAACAAAGATCCAATTACATCAGCAGTGTCTGTAATTTCCCAGGAAGTATCAAATCCAATAAATATTCAGTTTGGTGCCAGAGGGAAACCGGTCTCTTTGATTTATTGAATTCCATAGACAAGTACAAAAATTTATTTGATTATCTCTGTATGTAAATTTCTAAACTTAATGAAAACTGGTTATTTTCTAAACTCTTCTTTTTTTTTTCTTTTTTTTTTTTTTTGCATTGCAGTCAGTAAATTCCATTCATACATTGGTTATGAATGACATTTTAATTCTGTTTAATACAAAAGTAGATTAAGTGGATGAAGTTTTTATAGAAATGCATACTAAATATGTACATATTTGAAGTGGTATGCCTTAAGGGAAGTATGAGATGACAACAGTAAAAGTCATCCTGAGAAAAAGCTGAAATTCTTGACCAAATGAAAGTGATATGTCTGCTAACACCAAGAAATGGTACCGAATATATGAAGTTAATATGGAAACATCAGGAATTAATGCAAGAGGGATAGCTCAATGAAAAATATGCTGAGATTGAAAACTGCAGAATATGGATGTAGCAGGTATGCACAAAAAGATCAAAGAACAAGACAAATATGCTCTTCAACAGGATGTGTAAAATCTGAAGTGGGGAACAATTTTAATGGAAAAAGAAAATATGCTGCGACAGTGAAATTGAGTGCATTAGGAGAACTCTTCCATGACAAGAGAGAAGAGAAACCTACAATACATAAAATCATGGAGGGACACATATTAAAGCATGGGGTTAGGAGTGTAGTGGCCAAGATAATTTAATAAATGATCATTTTATTAAATAACTTTTAAAATTTTCATACAGCAGTTCTGAAAACTCACTCTAATTGTTCTGATAAGAACTCCCAAATTTGTTGGTGAGGGCCTCAGACTCAACACAGGCCAACAAGAGGTAGTGCATTCTCCACACGTGACAATTACTGACGTTATTTTTCAGTTAAAAATATGAAAATAGCGTTTCTCTACATTCCAGTTGCTAGGTACATTCTGTTTTTGTTTTTATTAGTTACTTTGTTCATTTAATTTCATTTTCGTATTTTGCTTTGATAAAGTCCACATTGTACGAAACACGTCAGCAATTACCAGTTTTCCTATTGTCATTTTTATTCATAAATATTGTCTTCTCTACTGGTTAAATTGGAGAAATTTTCATATATATATATATATATATAATCTATAATAATAATAATTTATATATATCATGTATGCATACATTCATGAGGTGTGCTTCTGTAACTTGCAAACATGCTACCATATTTGTATATAGTTGTATTTTTGTATCCAACTACTTTTAATTATTTCATTCTCATTTGTTCTTCACATCAAAGTTTTCCCATTTCAGTAATTTTTACTCCGTAAATAGAAAAAAAAATTAACTTTGCTTATCATTGAAGAAAGTAAATACTTTGGCTTTGATGTTGAATATTTAAGTAAAAGATATTTAAAATTCTTGTATTTTTTCTAAACTAACAGTCATATTAGTATTTTATTGTGGATTTTTTTGCAGTATTAATAAAAAAAATTTAATAAAACAAAATGTAGGGACCACCCAAAAAATACAATACCTAAAATTTAAAATGAATTAATCTTAAAAATTTAAGAAAATATTCTCTGTAATCTAATATTTATTGAATTTTAGAAATGTTGACTTTAAATTTAATATAGTTATTTCCTGAAAATGTCATCTATGGTCACCCATACTTACAAAAATAAGCACACTTTACAAAAAAAAAAATCAAAATTCTTTTAAAAATATTGATGTTTTATGATATGTATTAAGCTTTTCCATTTATGATTAGTAAATATAGTTTTAACTTAATACCATCTAAATGTCAAAATTAATACAGAATTTTAAAAGATTTAAAACTTAATAAATTTTTCTAATTAAAATTGTAAAAATTCATTATTCAACAAAAAAATTTTTTCTTAACACAATAGTGTTCTTAATATATCTTATTTATAAAAGCAATTAAAAGCTTTTCTAATTAAATAATATCATAGTTTTATTGCATTTTTTATTTTATGATTCAGAGCAGATTTTCGGTAAATAGTGTTTGTTTGGTGAAATAAATTGATGATTTAAATTCTCCAGGGAATCCTGATTTTAACTAATATAAATATGAAGAGGCTGAAATTTTAATTTCTCAAAAATTTCATAAAATTAAGTTGGGGTAACAGGTGTTTTGTTTTTTTTTTTTTTTTTTTAAATTTCAAAAAAAATTTCATTTGTGAATAAGTCCTGAAAATTTAATTAAAATCAAACAATTATTTCATTTTTGCAAGAATTTCTCAAACTGTATTTTTAACACCAAAAAAGATGCTAAAAATCCCTATACCAAGCTTTGGCTCATCTGCTGATAGAAGAAAAACAAGATTTTCAATTAAAATTTTGAATGTGCTAGAAAGGATTAAAAAAAATTTAATAAAATAATCAAAAAATACTTTGATTTATCCTCTTAATAATAACAAACATTTTGACAATAAAACTTTGTTTTTATTAAGTTTGTCTTTTTTCATCATGGCATGCTCTTTTCTAGAATATTTTTGGAGGTACCTAAACAAAAAGCATTGGAGATATCTCCAATAAACAATTGTCAATGAAAAGCTATAAAAACTTGTAAACTTTGAAGTGTGTGTGGTTATTAAAAATAAAAGTAGGTACAAATGTATCTTTCTAAACTTGTTATATTTGCTTACAATTGTATCCATTCTGAAGGTTTGTTTCAATGACTTTTCTTGGCAGTTTCTTTCATTGGCCTATATGCTGATCTGTTCAACTTGAATAGATTTCAGTAGATCTTGATGTCTACTCTGTTTTGTGTTTTTATTTATGTTTGATCATTAATAACTGATTAGATTTGATATTTAGATTATTTTTCAAATTTATATCATGGTAGAAATAAAAAATAAAAAAAGCACACCAATCTCACTTTTTTTTTTTTTTTTTTGTCAATCTAAAAAATATCCCACCAAAAGGCATCTTTAGTCATTTTTATATTAAATTATATAGACCATTACTGAGATGTTTCAATCTTAGTTACTTTATAGGTATGTATAATGTAACCTTTTATATAGATAATCTTTTCTGAAGATATGATACAGATAATCTCTCTGTTCTAGTCTACTTGTGTATTACAAGTGATAACATGACTTTCTACATTCAGTCAGATATGAGAAACTGCTTAATGGAATGTCATGAAATTTTCTATAAAATTTTCCCTGTAAATTGTTTGCTTGATTGCAGACCTCTTTTCCATGATATTTGAAGGATTCATATGTATTTGAATGAATGCAAAATGAAATGACAATGAATTTCTCGTGATTTCCCAAGAAAATATAAAAACTAAACATTTAGTAGATTTTATTTTATATTTCAAAATTTCATTGAGAAAGTAAATAATATTATTCTGCTTAAATGTAAATGTCTGAATAAATAAGTTTTGTCATGGCCAATTATGAAAATTTCCTATTTGTTCATTGTATTATTTTCATTTCATCTTTTGTGTTCATTGCCTTTTGGAATGCATCTTTATCAGTATTTTATTATTCCATTTTTATATTTTAAACAGGATATTTTTAAATAGCAGTATTGTCTGTTTAAAGTTATATAGTAAAAATATTGTTAAAAGAAAAATAAATCTTTTTTTTTTTTTTTCCAATAAGATTATACACAACTTTAAAAATATCAGTTATACTTTTTCTTGATTATTTTCTGTAATATGATCAATTAACCAAAACATCTATTTTTTGTTTAAATTTTTGTCTTTTTCTGTTGTATTTTTAATTGACCTGCATTATACATAACTGATTTTTCAGCTTTGATGATAAAAGTATGATGATTGTTTTCTTTTTTTTCTTCTAAACTGAAAAAGATTATTCATATTAACAAAGATTTCATTCACAATTCATTGAATTTGATAATATACTGAAGCATTTCTTCTGTCATCTTGTAATCTCCTTGCAACTTTAATTAGAAATGTAATCTTCCCACTTTTCAGCAATTCTTCAGTTACTGGTAGATATTATTATTAAAACATTTTGTTATCTTTACATATTATTATGCCTTACAGATGAAATCAAAAACTATTAGGTTGGTGCAAAAATAAGGTCGGTTTTTGATGTATTTTTAACGTTATTTTAAAGGTTAAAGGTTAATTTTGCACCAACCTAATATAAAAGTGTGTCCTCTACAGCCATCAATTTTTATTAAAATTATTCCTAAAGTGAAATCCAAGAAAAATAAATTGGAAATGCAATGGATGTTCATTTTCTTCTTCATTACTCAAATGTTTCTATAAAAATGAATTACTTTGATTCCATCCTTTAATATGATCTCTTAAAGCCTTTTTTATAGTGAATTCCTTTCCAATTTTCTGTCTAAATTGAAAAAGTACCTTCAGTTTTATTTTAAATTTCTCTTTGTTTCTACATCACAGATCTACTCTGGTAATTTTTAATATTTGAACAAATCTTTAAGTTTTTCTATTTTTTTTTTTTTTTTCCTTTTCCAGCCAACCAAATGTCTTGGCAGCCAGGCACACCTTGAACCTCCAAAGCCTGTTCGACAACACTTGATCTCCCCACCGGCTTCTCCACCTGTGGGATGGGAACCCACCTTGGAGTCTGACCCTGTGATAAACTATGATCTGTTGGCAGCAGTGGCCAACCTCAGTCCAGGTTAGTATAAATTTATATGTGCTTTCATGGATGGGATCCTCAGTGACAATTCATATAGGACTAATTCTCTCTGCTTTGTCTTTTGTCTTACTAATCAGTAAACAATCTTGTTAGTGATTTTAATAGAATGCAAAGAAATTTTACCCATAAAAATATAGTGTCTAATACTGAAAACAATTTTGCTTTTCAGTTTTTCTTTGTAATACTTTCATTTGTTTAGTGTAGCCTCTCTAGGTGTCATTGTTAGATATGTCCTATTTCTCCTTCTTTCTACCAATGCATTTTTAATTATCTCTATAGAAGCATTTTCTTATTTGTCACTTTAGCTTATTACATGTGCCAATAAAAAGTTGCTGTATAGGGAAAAGAGCCAAAATGTTATTGTTCATTCCATCAATTTAGTAATTTATCTTTTATAAGATTATTTGTGGCCTTGATAACTTAAGAATTGCCTAGACACTTTTATTTGATTAGGCTTCATTAATTTCTATCAAGGAAGACAAAGAAAAGTTTCCCTTCAAACACAAAGCATTTGATTACTAAATTAAAAAAACCAAAAAAACACCAACATAACAAATTTAAAGAAAGGAAGATTGTTTATATTGTTTCCTGGGAACAGATAAGAATTAACATCCTTCTTTATGTATTTGCATGTAATGTTGTTAGATCTTTTGTCAATTATAGAGGAGCAGGGAACACTTCCATTCAGCCTGTATTGACTTGTCCTTTAATTGGTACTTCTAAAAATGTCTAAAATGTTTTCTTTCATGTAAATTCAGGGCAATTGACTTTTACTTCATTTCTCAGTGGAACAAAAGCAATTAAGAACATTTTTTTTCCATAATAACTCAAATATATATATATATATATATATATACCCCATTCAAACAAACTATCAACAATTGTTTTTTTATTCATAGATACAACATGGCTAGTTTTTATCCTAACATATTGACTAAATCTTTCAGCATCAACAGAAAACTTGTTCATTTGTGTAAAATAAAAAAAAACCTTTTAAAGAATCTGTTGTCACATTTTCAGCACTGACTATATACTATAAAAACTTTACTTTTTTTCTGTATTGAATTTAAAATTAGCATTAATGCAATTGTTGAATCTTTCCAGGAGCAAATGTATCTGAAGTTGTGTTGAAACATTTATCTATGACTAAATTTATTGTTAATTTTCTATATGTGCAGGTGAGGCCCATGAACTTCATCCACCAACAGAGGACCAGCCAGGTATTGTCGTCCATATTTGCGAGGACCCAGAAGGATTCAGAAGTCCTGGCGCACCTAAGCCACGGATTGTTCAAACCAAGTGTCCAGACCGAGTGAATTGATTGGCCAATGAAGAATACCACCCCCCCAACTCCATATCCCTCCTTCCACTCCCATTACCTACCAATTTTCTTAAAACAAGAGAAGAGATGGAGTTATGGAAGAGGAACCATTCCCAAAACACTGAATGGTTGAATTTGTGTGGAAGAAGAAAAAAAAAAAAATGAATGGGATTTTTGTGCAAAACTTTGGGTGATATTTTTGGATCTGGTACCTTCTTTCTCCTCCTTCCTCTTGGGTTATTTCCATTTCCCTGCTCCCTTCTCTCTATTTCTACTATTCATTTCTTCTCTAATTCTAACTCCCAGTCCTTCTCTGTCCCTATGGTACAACAATGGCTGATTGATGACAGAATTTCAAATAAAACTTTTCATGCAGTAAATACACAAGAAAATACCAATAATAGACAAGTTGAATGAATGCACACAAATATTCAGTAAAGAGAAAATGTTTAAATGCTTTTTAAAGACAGTTTGAAACCAGCCAACATTGCACAACAAACAGCGGAATTACAACTAGAATCTTTGCTTTTGTTTTTATTGTCTTGTTTTGTTTTTTAACTTTGTTTCTTATGTCTGGTTGTGATAAAGGCCTCCTGCACACCGAGTATACAAGCTGTGACATTCACACTTAACATACATTGACAGTAGCCAAATATAAAACCACTGATATTCTTCAATTCTCTGGATATCACCACATTCATTGTTAACCTCTTTCCTGCTCTGTGCTTTTCAGCAAAAACTCAAAATCTGAATATTTTCCATTTTCAGAAGTAACCAGAAAAAGAAAAAAAAAAAAAAAAATCAAATGGGAGATATTTTTTTTAAACAGATAATCAAGACCAAAATGTATTAGACTTAAACAGAAAAATGTCAAGAGGAAAAAAAAAATGGATACAGAAAGACTCACCTTGAAATTGGTTTCACATTGATAGGACAATGAAATTATTATTGCTATAAATATCATTATATTATTATTTTAATGTGTATTATTTAAAAATATGAGGTTGTTTTTTTTTTTTTTGTTTTTTTTTAATATTTATTTTTCTTTTTCTCCTTCCTCTCTCTTTTCTACCTCTGTATTTATGTTCTCTGGGTTGTGTGGATTTAAAAGTAAATTTAAATGGTTTGTTGGCAAAGGGTCCAATCATTGGACAAAAAGACAAATTCCTGATGGAGTATATTCTGTATTCTCTACCCCACTCCCTACACCCATCCTCAAAACTGTCACTCCAACTTTGACCCACTCTTTTCACTTAAAATTGGAATTTGTACTCCTCAGCAGAAAATATATTTAACTTGACTGTTTTATGGCCTCTCATCTACTGGGTTGCCCACGAACACGCACACACCTAACCGTCAGAAGTTGGTACTATATTGCTTTTTTTTTTCCCTTGATTACAAGAGGAAAAATTTAAGTAGAAAATATTTAAAGTAACTTTCTTCTTATTCCTTTCCTGGATGTG
This sequence comes from Acanthosepion lycidas, assembly GCA_963932145.1. Classification (NCBI taxonomy): domain Eukaryota; kingdom Metazoa; phylum Mollusca; class Cephalopoda; order Sepiida; family Sepiidae; genus Acanthosepion; species Acanthosepion lycidas. Next base: position 68,265,770 of record OZ010591.1, read on the forward strand.
GATATTTCTTGATTAAATTTCCCATCAAAAATTCTTTTTGTTGTTGTTATTGTTGAATTTGATAGATTTAATTTATCAAATTAAAAAAAAAAAATTTAAATCAGTATTTACACATCTTTACAAAAGATTTTTAATCAAATTCAGATTACATGATTGAGTATCCAAATTTCATTATCGGCTTTATTCATACATATCCCAACATTCAGAATGAAAATGTCTTCTTTTCTCCTAAGAAGGAAAAAGGGTGGTCACCAACTCTTTTGGGATGAAGTAAAAATATTATCACTACTAAATAAATACAAGAGATATTCTGTTGCCCATGTCTAGCAATGAGAAAGAATTCCATTTGGGAATTTCAAACAGCTGAAGACCATAAAGCTGATTACTGTATTCATAACACAAATTTATCTCTTTCCCTTTTGCGGGGAGTGTGATGGCTGACCTATTGAAGAAATGTAAACAGTCATTTTTGGGTGATAAAGTTTTAAAAGGTAAATATAGTCAGAAACCATAACTTGTTGAAAAAAAGATTTTATGAAAGTGACTGCACAGTATAGTAGGATGAGAAAAAAAGCACCATGATGCAATTCACTCTGCTGGAAGCTCCAATACAAACATTTCAGAGTGTTTGGATGTCGATCTGAGGACTGCAGAGGATTTGAAAAGAGTTGGATGAGTCTAATGGTGATTATGAAGGTATGGCAGCTTGGAAAACTCACTGATAAAAAAAAAACAAAAAAAAAAAAACTTCTAAATTTGTTGGTGAGGGCCTCAGACTCAACAGAGGCCTACATCAAGTGCCTTGAGGAGGTAGTGCTGCCCTATGTTAAGAGTGTGGCTGCTGGAAGAATTTCTGCAACCACATCACCCCTTACATCTGGCCACCTTACTTCCCAGACTGTAATCCCCTTGATTATGTGTGGGGGTGCAGTTGAGCGAGAGACCAACAAAACTCCTTATAACACTAAAGATATACTGAAGGCAAGGATTAGGGCAGCGCTTACCAACATAAACAAGGAGACATTCCAGAAAAGGTGCAAGAGATTCCAAAGTTGTCTGGAGGCTGTGGTTGACGTCTAATGGTGATTTTATTCAATGAAGTTACTCTTTAGTATTTCAAGATATCTTTGTGTAAGTTTGGTAAATATATCTTATTTTAAAAGATGTCAGTGTTATTTTCATTTTTGCATAATTTAGACAATTTATTCATTGCAGTGATTTGGAATTGTTTGCCTAAGATTGTTGGAGAGAGAGACAGATAGACACACAGACACCATTATCTATCTCAATGACATTTTGTAGTCTAATAACAGTCAATTCTCACTCAAATGATCTCAACTTTTAACAAAATGTGTAAAAACTAAGTTGATTGTTCAGACTTATCTCCATGAGAATCTATCACTCCCACTCCATCTTCCTGGTAATGACAATGTGCTGTTGATTTAACACCTTGACTATATTTTTTCTTCTATGGGACTATTTGAAAGGACAGACCTATATCAAAATCTTCCTACAAGCCTAAGCAGCAAATCAATGAGGCTGCTGGAGAATGTTATGCAAAACCTGCTACTGCAGGAGTTGGACTACTGATGTGTCATGTCACAGGTGGTGTGCAGATTTAACATTTGTGAAACTGAAATCAGTTCTAAAATCTACCTTTGAAAATCTTGTGTGAAATCTTTTTATTGTTCTACTTGTTGCCTATTTAATTTTGTTTGCAATTTTTTTTTTTTTTTTGGGGGGGGGGACACACACCAAAAACAGGGTTGGTTAAAACTTGAGGACCAAATTTATTCTTTTATTACATTATTCAATAGAATGTAGGTGATCATGGCTAATTTCCCATAGTTTGTAGCTCTTACTTTTCCTAAACCGTTTTGCTATCCATTTCTGGTCAAAGGGCAATAACTGCTCAGGGTAATCATGAGGAACAAAATAAGGAAATATTTGTTTAAAACTTAAAAGTATTGCAGTCACACACCCCTGCCAACCAAGGATTTAAAATAACTTTAGGTTTAGTACTAGGTTATATTTATGCTATAATCAATGAAAAGCAAGTCTTACTAATGGTTTGCTAGATTTGTTGTAGAATCTGACTTTATGATTATAATTTAATTATATAGATGTGCAAATAGTTTAATGGTTAAAGACTCAAAAACATTGTCAAGTTCAAATTTCCTGTTAAGATACTTTCACTCAGATATCCTTGGGATAGCTATGGGTTAAATAGTTGGGTAAACTAGATTATCTAGTTGTGGTTAACAAACAGTATGGAACTACTTTGAATTCAAAATTGGATGTGCAGATGGTATATTAAAAAAACCTGGCTACTTGTTTCCGTGATGAGAAATCAGATTTGCAGTGTACCTTCAACAAATGGCTCTAATAATGAACATTGATCATCATTAATATATTATCAGTCATGCTAGCAAGTTTCTTCATCAGATACTCATTACTGTAGCCTTGTGTCAGCCTAGTCTAAATAACTTCTATACCCAAGTCTTATACAATGTTTAACATAAGAATTTGACATCATTAACTCTTAACAGAAAAGTGAAAGACCAACTGAATAGAGTTGATCATTACTTTAATCCTGAATAAACTTATTTGTAAACTTGCTAACTAGAATTCATTGCAACCATAGAATTTTTTTTTTCAAAATTAATTAGCACAAAATTATAAAAACATCTAACAATAGGCATCTTCCAAATGTTTGATATTCTAACTAGTTATGAGCACGTTAAGATTCTCCAATTTAAATATGATACTTTTCTAGTAGTGAAACGCTTTTATTTACTTGTAATTAAGTATGGTAAATTTTGGAATAAATTGGATTTTGAAGCAATGTTCAAACCATGTGTTTATAATTCAAAGTAAAGATTAAAACAAATATTAATATTATTTATATATTTTTAAAACCTATAATTATACAGCAGGTTTTACATTGACTAAGTAGTTTATCCTGAAAAGAAAGATTACAGAACAAATAAGATATGCATGCATGTGTATATATATATAATTTTATTTTTTTTGTGAAGGGGAATAAAAACGAGTATGCAGTATACATTTCTTTTTCTTTATAGATACATCAAATTTGTTTTATTATACACAAAATACTTTACATATGTATGTACAGCAGCACTTGCTAGTCACTTTAATAAAAGATGACTAGAACAGGCAAAAAAAAAAAAAAAAAAAAAAGGCGGCCCACCTTCATTACTGTCAGATGGTTTGCTGATTATGTTGTCTTTCTAAGGCAACAAAACAACAACTGTTCAGTTTACTTTTTTTTTTCCCCTCCTAAGTACATTAACAGTAACAACTACAGATGGTAGAAATAATATTTGTATTCAAGTTAGTATACAAAAAAAAATTTCTTCAAGATTCACTTAGAACCGGCCATGGCAGTTCTAAGGAGACTCTTCCAGTTTCACCATACTTCATATTTTAATAACTTTTTAAAAAAAAATTCAAATTCTTAGATTTTAATCCCAATAATAATTTGAATACTTCTGGTGTAAAAATTTTAACATCATCTGGAAGTCATTTATCCAAAACGTCATTATCTTTTCTAAAATTAATCTTTTATAAAATAATTTTCTTAGATCATTAAGAGTGCACATAGGAAGTGATAAAATTAATAAAACTAAGAAATGTAATATTTGAGGCAACACTGGCATTCATTAGCTTATCCAACTAAACATCATTCTAGTGTTATCACATTTAAGTCAACTTTAAACAACACTAAGTTATTAAACTTTAAATATTGGTTGACTAAAAAAAAAAAAAAAAAATACAAATCAAGGATTAAAATATACTATTTAAAAATAAAAAGAATAGTCACTGATTGAAACATTTCTCAGAAAGAATTCTTAAAAGTTTAACTCATCACAAATCCCTTTTCACTTTCAAGCAATAATTTTTCTTCTCTAAAAAGAAAAACAACAATTAAACACCCATACCCAGATACCTAACTTTGATTAATACTGATAATATAAAATAAAAACTGGACAAGCGGCCAGATCAGTATAAAAGAAATGTTAAAGCAAACCACTTCTTTCGTATTTAGGCTTTTTTCTGTTGTCACTGATATTTTCAGTGAAGGCAAAACAAAGATAGTGACATAAGAAATAATGCCAAGTCAAAGTTAATTCTGAAGATTTTTTTTTTTTTCTTCCAAGATTTTATAACTTTATATATTCACTTCAAGAATATGAAAATCGAGAGCTGAGATTCAAATCACAGACACAGCAATTTATAAAGTAACTTCCCCAACAAGTTCTCTACAGAGGCAAAACAATGACGTCATAGCAAAAATTGACTTGTAGCAATTTACCAAGTTGGGTTGATAAAGGGAGGTAATTCATGATGGCGGTAACAGGTTAGCAGTAAATAATGCATAGATTCATCTAAGTCCAAAAATTATAACAAAGTAAGAATTCCGGAGTCTAGTAATCAGAAGGAACTGAGAAATATTAAATTATTCCTTTTAAATGAAAATTTACGTACTATATATAAAATATGAAAAATAAAAATTAAGATACTGCTTACCACTCCCTTCCCCCTCCCCCAACAAAAAAGCAGCTTTTTTTTTTTTTTTTTTTTTTTTTAATTGCACTCAGAGCATCTAATACTTTCAGGTCAGGAGAGTTAGCTAATGCTAATTTCTTGTGTGGTCTGTTCCAAATAAAGTCTAATATTCTGTTTAGAGAAATTTTGAAAAATTGAATGAATTTCAATGCATATCTTGCTTATATTTATCGTTTATCTTTAAATTTAAGCTGTAAAAAATTTAAACATTAGCCACAAAATTAATTTTTTTTTAAGAAAACCCATTATGGTTTCTAAATTTCTTGTATAAAAATTATTTAATATTTCATTAAATTAGAAAAGAAAAATCATTTTTTACTTTATAAATAGAGCAATTATTTAGATGCAGATACATATAACACAGCTATTATTTAAGGTTCTCAAAACATTATCTAGTTCATTGAAAACCAGAATTATGTAGCACCATAAAATGACTTAATTTCTTGAACATTTTTGTCTTGTAGACAAATTAAGGTAATTTACTTTCATATCACTGCAGTTTTAAGAGCCAATGGAACACAACTTACAAGTTGATAAAATTATGATTATTGGAATTTCTAATATTTTGAATCACTGTTTGATTATTTAAATTAAGCAACATTCAACCAAGACAATATTAAGCGAGTAACTCTTTAAAAGTTCAGAAGCTGTTTAAAAGAAAAAAGGCTTTTCCTGTTAAAGTAATTTAATTTTCCATTCCCTCCACCCCACCAATATAAATACCTCAATCAAAATTTGCTTTGATAGAATCTAAAAACTAAAATTTGCATTTCTCCAAAGTGATTTATTTATTTATTATTTTTCTTTTGGGTCATACAAACACATGATAAGGAACCAAACTGGAGAAAGGCAACCCAAACTAAATTGGGTGATATTGAAGAAGCTTAACTCTGGCACATGTAAGTGAAAGTACAAAAAAAGCCAGAAAAGGAAAAAGAAAACGGCAAATTAAGCCCAAAACTAAAATAAATTCAATATTTGGAATATATATCAAATGTGTACAGAAGTTCCTAGGACTTTTTTTGAAAGACTGAATATGGGATTTAAATTTTTGGCTGAAAATTTTGTACACCACTAATATTTAGGTTGCTTTTTAGCTTCCAGAAACTATACAGATCAGAAAGATAACTCACTCGTAGCCTTTTATTTTGGGTATGGGTCCAGTTAAAATTCACATGGTCAAAGATTATGTAGATAATAAAAGAAAATAGTACAAAGTTCACAACATGCCCATTGCTAAATCATGAACCATTTGTTTGGCAATAAAGTGGAGCTTGCTTAGTATCTGTATATCCTTTCAACCAAGTTAAATGCCATTTTTTGAAGATCAAAACATTTATAAGCTAGGCCAATATTCAGATTAAGTTTGACTACTGGTTTCCAAATCATGCTTGCTCAATAGGATATCCTCCACTCAAGAAACTACCTATTGCAAGCTGAGTGAAATTTGACTACTGAGAAATCCGTAATAAAAACAAAATTACTTGCTATGGTTCAATTAGAATAAGTCATGTTTTAATCACTGGTGGCACTTTAGGTATAATAATAATAAAAAATATTCAACTTTAAAGGGGTTTTTTTTACCTTGAAATTGGTAGTTTGCTATTTTATTTACTGGCCTAAACAATACAATTACAATGGGAATCATGGCAAAAAAAAAAACAATATGAAGATGATGGAGCACATTTCCAACAAGACGAGATGGAAAAGTGCAAAGTTGTGAGGAGGAGGAGGAATTAAATGAGTGAAATAATAGACTTAAAATGACAAACTTGATAATGTAAAATGAAAAATCCTCAGGAAATCAAAAGAAAGAGGAAATGAAAAGAAGGTGAATTATGAAGCCTTACCAAATGGCATTTGGTACAATCATATGTTAACTCCCACCCAATGGTTACAGCTCCCCCAAACCCCCAGTAACATCTCACAGCAATTCCACTTTTTAAAAATCTATAGTCAAGAAAGACGAGAGCAGAAAGGTGGAGAATGTCTCTGTACAAAGAAATTACTTGAATAATGACAGACAGCAGGTGATGAGTGGCTCCCATTTTATCCCATATCCTGACAAGAAGAAGAAATACTATTAAATCTTTCTCTTCACAAGTAATAATTATGCAGTCCTGATGTTGAGGGTTCACAATTTTCAGGCAAAATCTCAATGCTACTGTCATCAGGACTGGTTCGCCCCGTACCACTGCCTGAACTTGGTGCACTATGAGTTCCATTCTCTCTCAAATGGGAAGGAAGTGGTGGTGCCATGGCACCAGAGGGAGTTGTGTTACTTGAACTACTGCTGGAACTGGAAGGTGAAGATGTGCAGTTCATTTCCAACATTTCCTTTATGGGTTGAGGAATTTTCTTGCTCTTTTTCAGTTGTAAGTAGATACCTTCAGCTTTGTTCAACATTTGATCCACGTTTATGGTGAAACACATGTCATTGATGTGCTGTAGAGAGAGAAAAAAAATTTACAATGCTAAGTAAAAAAATCCAAACTTCATGGTTACACACACACACAGAGAAAAGTGCCAGCATAAAAACTATTATAGCTTTTTATCAGAAAGTGAATAGACAAAAAGCTGTCTTTTTATTTATCTAACACCCTTTAGAATAACCATAATTTTTGGGAGGCTTCTTGATTAGGCAAAGAACATTTTACCAAGACAAACTGAAGAGAAGTATATACAGTAATAAAAATGCTGTGTAATGAAAAAAAACAAAAATAACAATTAACTAATTTAAAGTATTTCTATTTCACTGGGAAATTCAAATACCAATTACTTTTTGTACTAAACTAATCTAATGATAAGCTGAATGACTTCAATGAAAGTGATTATAAAATTTAAATTTCTAAGATTGTACATTGTGATTATTGAATGACTCACTTTCAATATTTCAGTAAAACCAAACCGGTTTTCCATTAAAGTTGCTCTTTCTGTGTCCAAAATAGCAAGACAAATAAGCAAATGATAATTCTTGCATGGTTTGTCAGTCCATAAGACCTGAAAAAAGAAATAACAGTGTTAAAAAAAAAAAAAAAAAAGTCCAGCCAATGATATAACATTAAACTCAATCATATTAATTAATAGGTGATTGATTTTTTTTTTTTTTGGCGGGGGGGGGGGGGGTCAAAGCAAAAAGGAAACATTCTTACATCATAGCTTGTTGTAGAAACTTAAGTTGTTTTTTTTTCCTTTTGAAAAGAAATTCAAAATACAGATCAATTATTTCAAATACAAGTTTTAAAAAATTTGGTAAGAGGTCAAAAGTATTACAATTCTTTAAATTGTCTTATCAAGACTAGGTACGTATTTAAACAAACATTTACAATTATAGAAAGCATCATTATAATTCTGTTTGTATCTCTCTTAGCACAACCATTATGCTCTACTTTATAAATTATTCCGTTTTCATCACATGGATAGACAAAAGGCACATGAAAGATGCTACTTGGTTTCAGTGAGAAAAACGAAAAAAAGAGATGGAAAGATTGAAGTATTTAATGGTTGTTCCAATGAAATGGAAAAAAGTTGTCGATTTCAAATCTTTTCATTTGTACCCCCTTCTTAAAATAACAACCAGCATTCATAGTTATGACTTATTGCAATATTTTGTTAAAGTTGTCAAGCACAAATGACAATAGGGGAATTTCTATGGATATTTTGACAGAAAACTCACCACAAACTAATTCAATCATTAACTTAAAAATTAAGATTCATCAGAAATTTAAAATAGGAAAACAGTGAAATTTTCATGGGTATCTAAAGTCATTAATTGTTAATAATGACCATAAAGTATTAAAATCCAAGTGCCTTTTTAAGCTAATATTTTTTATTCATTAACACAAACGTGACAGGATGATTTTCTAGATAGTTATAAGGCTTATGGAGAGAAAAAAAAACAAAAAAAAACTTACCTCCCATAATCTTTGAATATCTGGGAAACTAAATTCTCGTTTGAATACAATTAAAAGCCATCTAAAGCAGAAATAAAAGTTTCCAGAATCATGGCTCTCTGAAATTTAAAAGATAATACAAGTCATTTTCCAAATAATAAAGGAAGAAAAAGAAAATATTTTGTGTTCTCATTATTATGAAGGAATAAAGAAACCTATATAAACACCAAGAACAATATTATATCACTAGTCATAACTTTGCATATAGTGACTGACAGTTTAGTGATCAGGCACAATTTTTTTTTTTTTTTTGGTAAGTTTGCTAGTTTGCATACAAGCTGTCACACATCCAGATCAAATTTATAAAGAAACTCACAAAATTTATATTTTGTTCAAGTACTTTCAACTATTAAGTCATCACCAATAACATTAATTTTCTAATTTATAGTTGAGAAAAGTTTTCATGAATTCCATCCATTTTATTTTTTAATTTTTTTAGAAATTATATAAATAATAAATGGATAACTATATAGAAAAACTAAAACCTTTTCAAAACAACACAAAGTGATGTTAAGTTGCCACTTCTGTAATGCAAGTAGTGACTTCAGCATTCAGAGTCAGCATGAGTAACTTAACTGTCAAGTCTATTCCAAACCAACAAGAAATGTTTTCAAAGAGAATGTTCAGTTGTTCTTGCAATAATTTGTGATTGCTTCAATTTCATAGCTTTAAATGTCAAATTTATGGATCATAATGTTATATAAAGAAATTTGTTGGAGCTACCTTAAAGAAATTCAACAAAGTTTCTTTCATCATTCTGATAATGAGTCAAACAGAAATCTTTAAAATCTCTGATTTTAATTTACTATTTTTCAAGGTATATAGTTATATTACTTCATAACTAAAAATCTACTTAAAAATTTTATGCTTCATGATATGAACAGAATAATGAGGCCCATTTGTGCACATTGAAATGAACAAATTGAAACAAAGCCTGAATAGTAAAGTTATATAAAGAATTTTCTGTTTTCATTCTTATAATTTGTCAGTCAGTAATGTTTTTGTGTGAATAAGAAATATATGGTAGTTTTAACATTATTTCCTAAAGGTTGAAAAAAAAAAAAAAAAAAAAAAAAGATATTGTGTAACTTGTAACACCATAAATTATGATTTTACTAACATTTACTTCATTAAAATATTTTCATTTTAAAATGGACTAAAATATTACTTACATTCTATTAATAAATTTTCTTCGAATATTTTCAGCAAAGCTAAACTTAAGCTAGCTAGTTCTAATTATCTATTCACAAAATAATCTTTAAATAATTTAAAATATTTTTTTAAAAAATTCATTATTAAACAATAAAATAAAAAAATCCAGTGACATATATCCCTATGTAATATATAGATCCTAGGCACTCTAGAAATTTAAGAAAATTCAATTTGTTGAAAGGTTGAGAAATTAGAAAATCTATTTACCAAGATAGCTACAAAGTTCTGGATCCACAAAATGCATCAATGTGTGCATCTGAGCTAACTGTGTCTTCATACCCTGCTGGTCCATCTCAAAGTTTGAACTCTAGAAGAAAAAAAATTATAGAATTATTTATAACAGACATCTCAAATAGTCATAACTAAAATCAATGTATACCAATAGCAACAGATGTGATAAAAGTAATTTTTATTCTAGCCAGTTCAACTGAAACCAAAATTAAAATATTTTCACTTAAATACTGTTTTTCCTTCTCTAATAATTTTGAACTGTTACAAGTCTGTATTGTATTTTTGCATTTCAACTTAAAAATGTAAATTTTCAGTATTTGTAGGAATGGTGCTTTGTTGATGATTGTTTTCAGAAGTCAAAATTGGTTCTTTGTTTTCAAATAAAGATAAAATACCAACTGATTGTATAACACATCTAAATTTTAATGTACTAATGGTAAGGTTAGTTATATTGGTGAGGCATCTTGTCATTTCCACAAATGTGAAATAGAACATTTCCTTGTGGATAAAAGGTCGTCAAATAAACAAAAATATAATTTTAATTGTTTCTCTGTCATCAAAAGAGAGCATGTGTATGTGTGTGTACATGCAAGAAAGGGAGGAAGTGTGCGTGTGTATATATATATATATATATATATATATATATATATATGTGTGTGTGTGTGTGTGCGCACACAAGAAATAGCACAATAAACCCAAAACAAAACCAATATCAACTCACCACTTTCTCCATAAACCCAGCAAAGCACCAGAAGGCATCTACTTCGTTTTCCATAATAACCAAAATTGGAGAGAGCAGATCACTCATTCCTTGGACATAACCTAATAAAAGAGAGCATTAAAAATTATATTTATTTAATCTCCAGATGTTAAGTTGGTTTTGTGGAAAATACTCAGATTTTTTTTTTTTTTTTTTTTTTTTTTTAATAATTTCATCAGGACTTCAAGGAATGAAGGGATGAGTTTAGACTGTGGGACCACGACACAATGCCCATATTTAATGCCATGGTATCCTTAAAAAACAAGCCACGTCCATGGCAAATTTTGCTTTCAACTTTTTTTTTTTTTTTTTTTTGAATTAACAAAAAAACGTTACGTTTTTCTTAATAAGGTTGGGGATTTGCAAAAAAAATTTGACTAGAATCCTATGCAGATATATTTTCATAGGGAGAGAAAAAAAAAAAGTGTAGATGAAAGGAATTTCAATAAATATTACCAATCTTGCAATATTTATGTTTACCAGAAATTAAATAATCATCTTATTTATACACACACATTACATAGTAATAATACATTTCATTTTAAAACAATACTTAAAAAGTCTGGTCCCCTCAAAAAGGAAAGAAAACTACATGCATGTCAGAGGTCAGTTTGAGGTATTTTTATTGTGAACAGGACCCCCAATCTAAAATAGAAAATTAATGTTTTTCGATTTTGACAAATTGCTTGAGTAAAGGTGTTTCTGAATGAAGGCAACAAAAATTAGTGAAAATATTTTTATCTATAAGAAATTACTAATTAATATTCATGTCAGAAAGTAAAGGATCATTTTGACATTTTACTGCACACATTTTTGTATCAAAAGTTATTTTGATTTTATGCTGAAAAAGCCTTATATTTTCATACAATAATACAACAATCTTGTACTTTCCACAACATATTCTAAGTTAATGTTGTATTGTCTGATTTGTTTTTTGAAATATTCCACCGCAATGTATTATTGCTAATAATTCTAGTCATCATAAGTTGTCAATAAAAAATATTTGATTTTAAAGCCTCTTGTTTATTTTTTATCAATTTTCGTTGTTTTGAAAAGATTTTACATTAATATTACTTTTTACAAATAAAAAAACAGATTTTGCAAATACTAAAAAAATTGCTGCAGTGCCCTCATTTTTAAGGGTTCCATCAAGGCAATATTTGCCTGCCACTATCTTAGCTAAACTCATTCCTGTATAAGAGTAAACAAAAAGATGTAGATTTCAGGTGCTTCTAGTTTATCATATTACAGGTGTTAACACTGTATTGGAAAAGTGATACTCAACTGCAGGTGCATTCAAGCATTTTCAAACGTTAAACGTGTGAATTTCCGGCCTTAAATTATTAGAGATAGCAAGAAAATGTCAAACTTTAGCTCTACTTTGCTTATTACAATTAAGGAAATGGAGTCAGCTGATACTTATTACTTACTGAGATCAAAATTAAACATGCAATAGGTTCTGAGAATGTCATTGAGTACTTGAAGATTGTGATTGCCTTCCCCTTCAAAGAACTTGTGGGTACGATCTGTTCGGGAAACATCTTTTTCTGTGAAACAAGAGAAAAATTATCAATGTAATTGTACAAACTAAGTTAATTATGTACTTGTAAATTTAATTAGACAAGAATTTCTATAAATAAAATCTTGCTTGTACTTACCTATAAGAGCTTTGCTGTCTCTTAACAAGGTGAATCGCTTTTCCTGTTCTTCGCTAATCGTTTTCCACTGTAGTTTCATTTTGAAGTAATCATCCCTAGAATAAAGATTTTATTCTCTTAAAGTTTTTATAATTTTTTTTCAGTATTTCTCCCCACTTACAAAATCTTAAATTATGATAATTTAAGATAAGGTCTTCAATAATTTATTAAACTATGAGGCAAAAAGTCTGCTTCAAATGTCAGGTGTAATTTATAAAAAGCAAAATGTTAAATTTACCTAGAGTAATTTGTTAAAATATATTTCTAAGTTGATTTATTTTATGTTAATTCTCTTCAGTACAAAGAATAATGGCTCTCTACAGCTTCTTTGAAAATGATAGTGGAGTGTTTTCCTTGTCTTCTGTACAATTTTGAATTCAGAGTTGACTTTCTCCTTGAGTGACTGCCACCCAAAGATCATCCAATCTACTGTTATTTAACCAATGTTTGGGATGGAGAAAATATGGATTCATGCCTTTTCCAAGAGCAGACTTGGATGGAATTTGAACTCTACTCACTAATTTTACTTTCAGCACTGATATCAAGTGCATCTGTTTTATATTGTCTGAAGACAATTTCTTCAACACATTCTAAAACACTAAAACCAAAACAAATTGCAACATTGCATTAAAGCTAATCTCCAAACCTAAAATCAGATGCTTTTATCATTTGAATCTTTTCAGAAAATTTATTTCCAAGTTCTACTTGTTCTTGTTTAACTCAAAATTTAAATTTGTAAGCTATCTACACAATTTAACCCCAGATATGTATTCTGGTAGGATATAAGGAAGATGATAGAGGCATGAATACCTATCTTTTTTTAATAGTTTCCACTGAAACTGAATAGAATCAAAGCAATATTGTAAATATAACTATCATCAGCAATGTCTTTGCCTCTTTTGCATTACCAACTGCTAGTGTTGTCAAAGAGTCACTATTGGAAATTTGTTTATTTCCTACACTTCAAACTTGGCAGAGTCAAGAATAACCTTCAAGGTCTCAAAGGCATTAATAAGAACATGATAGGTTATCTACTGAGAAAGAAAGAGAATACATTTACAAAGCATTCTGTTGCTACTACTACTGCAAAGAAGTTACCATGTCAATCTGGCTGATTTAGTAGCAGTTATCTCTTCTATGACCAATTGGCATTAGATTCAGTTGTAAGCAATCACCTTTACCTGACTTGATCTAGCTGGTCAATCAGGAAAAGATTGACAGACAATATTGTTATTACTTTATTACTAGAACTTTCATTAAACTGTACCAGCATTCAGGAAGCCAATATCACTCGAATGCCTAAGAAAAGAAAAAAAAAACATTTGTTTTCAGTCAGCCTCAAATGGTCAAGATATAGAAACATTTTAAGTAAAAGGCCAAGAAAGTTACAAAGTTTTTCCTTCCATAATACTGCTCCTCTCCCATGATGTTCAATGCAAAAATGTGCTGCTCCCAATGGAGTGACAAGCTTTAGAAAACAAGCCTACAGTTCTGATCCTTAATTGCCTCATGGGTAGGCCTTCAGTATAAAACAGCATGTTTTCCCAGCAAACACACTGGGATTGATGGGGAAACATTCTCATATCACTTACACTTTTTTCTTTCTTTCTTCTGATCTGCTTTTGTGTGTAGAATCCCATTTGTAGTAACCAAGGAGGAATTTCCATACTTCTACACGTATTGAAGGTTCAATGCCCTAAAAAGAGAAATTGTAAAGAATTATTAATCTTTCTTTGAGATGGTTGACAATCTTTCAGTGGGAAAATTATTCTAGCAGTAATTTGTAATAAATGAAGAGACCTCAAAGCAGGATGAGGAGGATTAAAACTTGCCTATTTTGTAATCTCATCTCTGTGTGTCATCTGTGTGTATTGGCTGGGTTATACAGGATGCGATAGAGTGCCATCGAAATTATACAAAACTGAAAATAACACTTGAAATACTAAAGAGTAAATTTATTCAATAAAATGGCCATTGGCTTCAACTACAGCCCCCAGAAGACTTCAGAATCTCTTTTCTGGATGGTCTCCTTGTTTAAGTTGGTGAATGCTGCCATAATCCTTGCCTTCAGTTTATCTTTGTTGGTGTTACAAGGAGTTTTATTGTTCTCTCGCTCAACTGTGTCCCAACATACAATAATCAAGGGGCCTGCAGTCTGAAGAGTTAGGTGGCCAGATGTAAGGGGGGGGTGATGTGGAAATTGTCTGACAGCCATGACTGGGTTCTCCTGTTTGTGTGGCATGGTGCAGAGTCCTGTTGTTAGACATAGGGTCTTCTAACAACCATCCAAAGCAGCACTACCACTTCAAAGCACTTGATGTAGTCCTCGATGTTAATCTGAGGTCCTCACCAACAAATTTGGTAATTCATTTATAAGAATGAACAGAGTGAGTTTTACGAGTTGCCATACCTTCATAATCATCATTAGACTCATCCAACTCTTTCCAAATCCTCTGCACTGTCCTTAGATTGACATCTAAGCACTCTCAAATGAACAAATGCCAAGCAGTATATCATGCTTTTTTCAAATTTCTGGCAGAGTGAATTGCATCATGATGCTCTTTTTCTCAAAGATGGTGCCCAACTGACCCTACTATACTGTGCAGTAGAGAAAATCAAAAACAATATGCATGCACAAAATTAAAAATATAAAATTGTGACAATTTTCCCACCACACACTGTACAAAAATTTCACAAAGCCCTGGCAATGATTTATTGCATGTTTTTCAATATCATGACCTTTCTTTGTTTGAAAACCAGGTGTCTATTGTGGAATACTTCATTCCAAAAGCCCCTACATTGGTGTTTGATAGTATTTTAAATAAATATAGCAAGAATTCTTCTTTGAAATCTTGGAAATTTCAGAAGACCATAAATCTTGTCATACTGCCCCAGAGGCTGGGGAAGATCTATACCACTTCAAGTTCAATTTGGGACTAATCAAAGTCATGTTGGGACTAAGCAAGTTCATAATGAAATAGCCAAGTTCAAAATGGAACTAAGCAGATTCAAAATGGAATAAGCAAATAAATAAATTAAATATTTTCATAAAATAATAATGTTCAACTTTACTATTGAAAGGTTTTATCTTCTAAGAGCAATCAAGAAAATTGAAATGAAAGGCATATGTTTTTTGGATGCAACTTTCAGCACTTTAAATCTCTCACTGTAAGTGCCAGAAATTAACTTTGACACAAATTTACCCGTTCAAGAATAGCCTCTTGTAAGAAATTGATAGTAAAATCTATGTAATGCTGTGCTTTGATTTTTAATTATCTGATTTACCACCCACTTGATTTTTTAATCCATATTTGTTTATTGAAACACGCAAATAAGTTTGAAACATTTTTCTATCATTGTAACTTATAAAAAATGAATACATCCAACAGTTTGGAATATAAATAGCTTTGTAAAAATGGCATAATTGATATAAGTTTCAACCTCCGACGTCAAAAGTTCTGATATATACCATAATACATATGCACATATGTATTAATGCATGTATATTTCTTTTAGTTTCAAATTGATTTTTTAATATCTAAAAATAATTAAAAAAAATAAAATAAAAAAAATAATTAAATATATAGCTAAGAATAACCTAAGAGACATAAGTGCAAGTGAGAAGCAAATTTATAAGGTCAGGTTATCATTCAAATCAATCTGCTTCCCTCTCTTTTTTTTCTTTTATCTTTCCCTTAATATACGTGTCAGTTTTCCCTTTCAGCAACTTGCTATTGCCTTTGCCTATCTAATTTTCAGTCATTCTCTCTCTCTTTTTCTTACTTTATGTCCCCATCTTTCTCCCACACCTCCCCCTTCTATTGTCATAGTAACCTTCTCTCTAATAGGAAAAATGTGGTATTAAAGTAGTAAGTAGCAGTTACAGTGGGTTTTCATGATTAGACAGACACTATTAGTCATAATGTTACAAAATGTATTATGATTATCAGTGTCGTAGGAACAAAATTCATATTGATAGAGGGATTTTTGTGTAGTCCCCTCCCCATCTTGAAAATATGTCTATAAATAAAATATTGCCAGAAAATTGTTTGGGGTGATGAAGTCTTTCCCCCCTCGTTTCCTATGACCCTGATAATATGATATGTAGCAATTATACACAAAAGTATATATAGGGCATGTTTTAAAAATTAAATCAAATATTTCAGAAAAAATACAAAAGAGAGAGTCATAAAGAAACAACGATTTTTTTTAAAAGAAGAAAAATTTTATTCAATACTGTACATCTTCAAGATTCAATACATTTGGTATAAGTGTTTGAACCTTTGCAATGGATCTCTTGCACAGTCCACTTGAAATTTCAGCAACTCCAATGCTGAACAATGTTTTTGAATTCTCATGCTCTAAATTCAACTCTACTGAATCCCACTTGGTTCTCTTCCCTCAAAAGTGTAGGAATCTATTCAGCCAATAAGGATTTCACTTTTGATTTTATTACAGACCAAACTGGCTCAATTGGATTTAACATGGGGCTATATGGAGCTAGTCATAATTTTGTGTTCTTTAAATTCTCCAGTCAGTATGTGTTCCACACCCGAATGACATGGTGCATTGTCACTGACCAAAACTACTGGTTGCTCATAAATGGTAAACGTATTTCTGAGACAGTCTTTAATCCATTCTGCCGTGTCTTTTTTGAATGAGCCTCATTTAATTACATGGTGCAAAAGGCCCTGACTGCCAATACATCCTATCAAATGTATGTTGGTGCCCCTTGCTCCAGCAGAAACTACTGTGCATTGACTTCCTCTCTTTGATCTGTCTTCTTGTCATGTGATGTGAAGGTTGAAATTCATTTCATCCATATAGTATAGGACTATCCTGTCTCTGGGCGTCCAATAAAGTGCATGCAAATTCACATCTTTTTGCTTTATTTTCCACAGAATTTCCTGCTTCATACCTGATATCTTTCAATGTATATAAAAGTGCATTATGGTGCAATCTTATGGCCTCTGTGGAAGTGGTTACATTAAATCTTTCAAACAAGCCTTTTTTTCAAATCCAACAGGGTACATCGGCAATTAGCTTCAATTTCTTCCACAAAGTAATCTCGATGTACTGGTAAAATTTTTTTATATCGTCCACCACCTCTCCTATCCAACTTCTCTCCTTCCAAAGTCCATCTATAAGCAGTAGATTTAGGGACAACAAGATGTCCTGCCAACTCTCTCCACTGTCCATCTGAATTAAATGCTGCCAATATCTGAATTCTTTTCATTTCAGACTCGTTCTTAAGAGGTTTTCTACACGATGACATTGTAATAATAGTAGGCCGTGTATCACTGCTGTCTATTTAAAATGTCAATTTCCAAACACTATTTACGAAAAAAGATAGATTATTCCAATTTGAACTCGCCTAGTCCATATTGAATCTGCTGCATTCCAATTCAAACTTGCTTATTTCATTTTGAATTTGCTACATCCCATTCTGAACTTGGCTATTTCATTTTGAACTTGATTAGTCCCAAATTGAACTTAAATGGTATAGTCTTACTAAATCTTAATAAATTCTTTGCTTATTTTAGATTCAGATCTTTCCAGAGGCTTCTCCAAACTCATTTTATGTCTTCTAATTAGTATTTTAATTTTTTCCCCACCTTTTCTCTTTGAAATGTAATTAGGTTCTGTATTTTCTCAGTTTAATTTCAATCATCATTAGGCATTCTCATGCATTAAAATTTTGAACACTGATTACTCTCTGGTTATATTTCACAGGAGGCAAAAATGTTAAGCCAGGGTCACTTATGACAATGATGAAATGTTTGATAAAAATCATGGGTTTGTGAGAATAAGTTTTCCGCAATTTACTTTTCAAATAGAAAATAAATGACATTTAAGTAGTTGTTCAGTCATGATTATGAAGTGTTTAATAACCGGCAATTGGGCCCAAACAAAAGTAACCAATGCAACAAGTTTATCATTTTGTTGTCTCTAAACTTATCCACATGAACAATTTTCATATTGGACTCCCTACAGAAAATGGAATATATCAAAAAGACTTACACCATGAAATATGATTTCTTTCACTTCTTCAACATTGAGAACTCTTCCATCTTTATCCATCATTCCAGCCCATTGATGTGCTTGTAAGGGTTCTCCCCGTGTTACTGTTGGTCGTGGGGGTAATTTGGTCTGAAGTAGAAAAGAAAAAAAAGAAAAAGAAAAAAATGAGCATTATACTGATAATACAAATCAGCAGAGAAAAGGTTGAGGATTCAAATTTAGAAAAGAATAAAAATGTACATTTATTAGGATCTAATTTCAAGAAATTACCAGATTAATGATTCTAAATTAATAATTTTGTTTATTCTTGATGTACTAGCACATGTCTATACTGTTTTCAATTTAAAGGGTAGTTTTTAAATTACTGCTTACATAATTTTGTTTGTTTTTTTGTTTACACCCACCATCATACACATGGTTTCTGTATTTTCTCTTGAAGTGATACGAGTTGCTATTCATGTTAAGGTTCTTGCAAAAAAAAAAAAAAAAAAAAAAAAAAAAAAAGGGAGGGGGAAATAACATGGTTGGATAGAACAAGTTTACATCTACAAAATCATTTTTCTATATAGTCATCAGCAATGACATCTTTGCCACTCATGAACAGGTGTAGCAGAAAAATACAATTTACACATAGCAAATTAAACCCAAATTAATACAATTATTAGAATACATATCTAATTGCACACCAATTTTCATCTAGTTAAGTCACACATGCCACACTCTACTCAAAAATTTTAAAACAAATAAATATACCAGAGTACTGGCCATTATCAATGCAACTCTTGCTTGCCACAGATGTCTACAATTATGTCCATATAGGCTATAAGAGAAGCCAGACAACAGGAGAGAGAGTAGAGAGAAAGATACTTCACACACCCACATTAATCATACAGGCTGCTCAAGAGCATGGCTGACTGCCTGTCTGACCATTAGGTTGCAAAAACAACCTCCTGTGAACACAAAAAGAGAATGGATTCCACTACAACACAAGCCCAAACCAATAGCCAACAAGCAATCAGCAAAGTTAAGCATACTCCTTTTCCACACTTCGTACACTGTACATTCGAACGCTACACTATACAACTTGCCAGATACATTTTCATATCTTATAAATGAAAATAGATCTTTGGTCATTTCTCCAAACCAGTGTAATTTGTTTCTTTACTCCAACCAACTTCCACCCCCAGATCACAAGTGCTCTTCATTTCATAGGCTGACAGATCTTACTGTTTATACATAAAGAGAATCGTCCATTGGGAGACAGATGCCAATGAGCAATTTTGTCTGCTGTGTACCTGTTGCATTCATCATAACAATGTGCCTACTACTCTTTATGTCCTATGTATTTTTTTATGGGTTGAAAAAACAAAAACAAACAGGTATGTCAGCACCTCTACAGCCTCAATTTGGTTCCTGCAAGTCCTGGGGGGGGGGATAAAACCAGAGTAGTCGGCACTGAAAGCAACTTCAGACTATGGACATGATTAAAGAGAATGCAAGCAGGCAATTGGATTTTGTTGGTTATTTTGAAAAGTGAAAGATATATAATTATGTGATGTCTTACAGGAAGTACATTCAAGAGACTATAGTGCCATAGCCCCAAGCAGAGTATTTTCATCTGCTTAAATGGCTAGATTATTTCTGTAGGGAAGACATATAAATCCCGATTTTTAAGATATTGTTATTTGAAAATGGGAAATTAAAATATTACAACTACTTATATTGTTCAATTATGCTTAACATTTCAAACATTAGGGATTAACATGTTTTGACTATACTACGGAAATTTTTTCCCATAATATATTTACCTTCTTAAAGATTGGCATACACATTTGTTCATTCTCTAATCACAACAAAATAAATATATAAAATACAGGTATAAGCTGTAATTATTCCCTTGACTTGGAAAACAATTGTGCAGTGTAACTTCAGTCCACATATATTCAGCATCTGCATTAGCACATTCTAAAACTGGAACACAGTCAAGTCTTGAAAGCACATTCAATGAATACATGTAGAACATCAATATTTATTGACCTTCAACTGAACAGACACCATAAGAAAAATCCACAAGCAAATTTAGAGCATAAAAATGCAGATAAAGGATTTTTTTTTTTTTAACTTTAAAAATCTTCAGATTAGATAGGGAGGAAGAAGAAAAGTTTAATTTCTTATTTGAAGATGGTTGATTAGATATGAAATACTTTAAATGAGCATTTTAGACTTTCAACCAAAGAAAGAAAAAAAAGCATATACAGCAGTTTACAAGTTTGCTGCTTTACCAAACTAATAAAATATATTGATACAAAGTAGTATTATAATTCAATAGAAACCCATATCCAAATAAAAGTTCATAACCAACCATGAAAGCTGTTTACATGTTCTGTACAGAAAATATTTTCTTTAATAAATGTTAATGCTTTAAAGTTAAATATCTGAATAAAAAAATAAATTTTGAATATAAACCAAAGACTAAATCTATCAGGCACCACACAAATTTTCATTTATGAGGCAAATGGAGGCTTTACAGCATATTATAAATAGTTTTTTTTTTTTTTTTGTTAATTAAAAAGGAAAAAAACATTCAATAGTAATTACTAACAATATTTAGTTAAGGATATACAAAGCAGAAAAATGAAGTTTGGAAAAAACATTTAACCCTTTGAACTCTGAACCTCTAATGAGCACAGTATATGCACTTTCACACATACCAGGGTTCAAAGTGTTAACATACTAAAAGAAGCAGTGAACAAAAATTTACTAAGGTTTAACAATACACTATTTATTTAGAAATGATGTATTTCAATATATTAGAAGGGACAAAAAAATCTTTATCCAAAACAAGATTAAAGAATCTTAAAATATTATTAGTAACGTGTGTACTCATACCTCCATGCAAGGGAGGGACAAGGAGTTCTTGACAACCCACTTCTTAAAATATGGTCAGACATTTTTTCTTGGTTGAGTCAAGAGCTTTTCAGCACCCCTTACACACACAATATATATATTACGCATGCACACACACACACACACACAACCTGAAGAGTGAACTGAACAATTACAAAATGTTAATCCACAAAACTTTAGAGACAAGGTACTGAATAGAACAATCAGCTAAGTGACAAATTTTATTTGTATTAATCCTATACCCCCCCCACCAAAAAAGCTCAAGTAATTATGTGGCTTTGTTTCTCTACCATTATAGCCAGTACTGTATGATAGGAAAAAAAATCCTTTCCAGCCAATTTTAAGATTGATCTGTAAAAAAAAAAGTTTTTACAGTAACATGGATTTTTGACAATGAACTTTACAACATTGATTGTATTTGACAAAAAGATGTGAACAGCCCTGCAACAAAGAACTCAATCACAAAATAGCAGAACTCAAAGTCATGCAATGATCATCATGCAAATGTTATTGAGAAAGAAAAGACAAAAAAATACTTTAGAAGTATGAACAATTCAAATCAAGGATACATTACTATCACAACTAAAAAGATGAAGTGCTGAAAGTTTTGCATCAAATTAAGGATTAAAAAAAAAAAACATACATGCAAATATTTTTATGCTAGTGAAAACTGATAAATACAAGTGTTCTAAATATAAGACCTTCAAATATCTTAAAATTACAGGGTAAATTATTTGCTCAAAAACTTCAGTGCTATGTAAACTTTAAGCAATAGAAAACATTAAGAAAACTTATATTTCAGCAAAACAAGTTTTATTAAACTTTCAGCATTGATCTCATAAGGGCTGCTGGCAAATATTCATAACTAGCTACTGACAATATAGTGTTCCTTTACTTAAAAGGAGTTAGGTTACTAACTAGAATGTTATACAAGTTTAGAATTAGAAATCCCAAGTGAATATTGAAAAGTGAAGTTTGTTCATCTGCACTGATATTCCAGTCAATTTTATCTTTTGGTAGGTGGTGGCATTATGTTTATAAAACTCCAGACAGACATATTTCACACAAAATTCCCCTCTCCAAAGAACAAGTCCAGCCATCTTATGATCAATAATAATAATTATAATGATTATAATTATTATAATAATTATGATTATCAATAATAATAATTATAAAAAAAAGAAAAAAATTGCCCTATGTCAGTCGTTAACACCAGATATCAGAGAGGGCTAGGCCGATATATGGATTCTTTAATCAAGAAGTAATATTAGTGGGTAAGATTGAGAGAGAAAAAAAAATAGGAAAATAATGTCTCTGATTGCAAAATATCACAGACCAGAGTCAAGACAATTTTTTTTTTCCAAAAATAATATTAAAATAAAATGACAATGATTACTTCAGTATTTACATGCGGACTATTGTCCCCATCTTTTTGGTAGTTATCACAACATTTTGGCTGCTTTCATCAGGTGTATGTCAATCCAGATACACCTGATAATGGCCAAAGGGCACATCATCTGAAATCTTATGATAAAAACTGCAAAGATAGGGATAATAATCTGCATGTAAATAGCATAAATAATAACTCCTCACCCAAGAAATTCAGACAGAAACTACTTGAATATCTTACAAAGTAGTGATTACTGCAATGTGAAAACTTAATTAGGAATTCTAATGCATTTGGGTTTTATACATCATGATTCTCAATCTCGTGTGCATACTGAAAATCCTTCAGATTGACCCACTTTCCAAATGACCAAACCAACATTATTTTTTTTTATTTATTTATTTGGGAAGAATTAAAGAAATTCCAAGAACAATGTGCCAAGTGCTGAATTTCAAAGGGGAACATGTGGAATAGCATTTAGGTTTCCTGTCTCCAGGTTAATTCTAGGTTAAGCAGAGAACTTTAGCACCCCACACTCCAATATACACTATTTTTTCCAGCAAGTAAAGAATCTGAAGAAAGTTTTTCAGTATACAAAAACTAACTTAAATCCATACTAACAATTGATTTTACAAGGCTAGTTGCACTGGAAGAAATGGAGTCAATTATTTGCTAGGAACAGCTTGGCAAGTTTTCAACTTTAAAATTGTTACAGTTAAACTTTGTTTTAAGAGCTTAGAAAAAAAACTAAAAACAATATCAATTAACCAACTTTTTCAAGGAAAAATAATTATCAAAAGTCAGATAACAACCCACCTCTGCTTGAAATGACAGACAAAAAAAATAAATATTGATTTACGCTTTGGGATTGATGAAACTTTTACATGAACTGAAGTTAACATTTTCTATTATCAAAGTCAATCCAGTTTATCACATACATATAATAACTATAAATATTTTTAGTGGGTACAAGTGTTTGATTTGATAGCTCTGTTTTTTTTTTGATTTTCTTAAAAAGTGAAATTAATAACATTTACCCAAGTCCATGTAAATCTTGTGAGCTGTCAGTCCAGAAGCACTTCTACATAAAGGTTTTCTATTAGTGTAAAAAGCAAGAGTGTATCCATCACTAGCTTACTAGGCATGTAATGTAACTTACAGCATCTGCTCTTGGTGGTCACCCATCCGAGTACTGACCAGATTCAATATTGCTTAACTTTGGCGATTGGAGAACTGGTGTTTCAACATGATGTGGCCATAAACTCAAATTAATAACAATTGGCCATAATTTCATAGTTTAAGAATATACATAAAAAACAAACAAACAAAAACAGGGTTAGCTAATCAAACATGTACCCATTAAAAATAACATTTATAGTAATAAGTATATGTATATATATATATATATATATATATATATATATATATATGAATTAATGGATTTATTTTTAATCCAAGTTTTTTATTATTAGGCTGGTGCAAAAATAATGACGTAATAATGTCATTATTTTTGCACCAACCTAATAATTCAAACATTATTATAGTGGATACTTATTTGAAATAGTCTCCTCATTTTATTTATTTATTCATTAGTGAGTAATACATCTATCAGCCTATTGGAGGACACATTTTCTTTTCTTAGATTTTTTCGAAAGCACAGGCTAATAGTTGTTTTACACAGTTTAATAAATAAATAAAAATATGATGTCTATTTCAAATAAGAAGTGTCCACTATAATAACATTTTATGTAGTAAAATTTATATGTACATATTTCCCAAAGCTGATTGGAATTTCAGTTTAGGGAGAAGTGTGAAACAACTTCAAGCTATAGATACAAAGTTAAATTAAGCAAAGACAATAGGTATATATCTGACCTTAGGAGATTGGGAGGGGAAGGAGAAGACCACAGTGCCCACTCAAAATCAAATCAATAATATGTTTAAAGCTTTCCCAGTGTTTACCCTTTTAAACTTGGGTCGGCTTGGTGGTTTAGGGTCAGCAACTGGCTTGTCTGGTTTCTTCTGAAAAAGAGAGTTGTAGAAAGATGCCAACTTGAGTGAATGTGCAAGTATCCATGACCAAGATTGTTGTTGCAGGCAATGTGAACAGTGATTGAGAATTCTATATAGCCTTTGGCATCAGATCCAACAAGAGAGAGAAAAAAAAATAGAGGTCATAATGTTAATAGTAATGGTGGCAAGAGAACAAATAAATGTTAAGGCTGAGGAAAGTTAACATGCCATACAAAAAGAAAATATTACCGGTTGCAAATTTCCAATAATGCTTTACATTTTAATAAGTAAGAGAAAGATTTAAAAAAAGATAGAAGAATCAGCCAATTTATTATTGGTTTTGTTTCATACTAAAGGCAAACACATTAAAAAAAAAAAAAAAAGAAAAAGAAAAAAAGTAACAAATTCACATATACATTTCCCAAACTTTTATAGCAAATAGTTGGTACTAGCATTATGCAAATTTTATAGCAATATTCAAAGATCTAAAGAGAAACTACATGATTCTAATAGATAAAGTTAAAATCTGAATTAACTTGAGTAGGAACAACAGTAATGTACAAGAAAATTACTGCTTCCCAAAAAAGCTATCACCAGTTCCCAGCAAATTTTAGTTCCAAAATTAACATATCTTACAAATATACAAAGTCATCAGATTTTTTTTTTTTTTTTTTTTTTTACATACAAAACTTGAAATTAAAAAAGAAAACTTCACAATTAACTAACTACAGATGCTAGTGGATGCAAGTCTTTCCATAACTCGTTTACAAATTACACTCAAGAATATTAATATTGAAATTTAAATAAACACTTGTATGAAAGTCTGTCTATATTTCTGAGATGAGGTATTATGTACATTATTTGGACTATAGTCCTCATCTTTGTCGCCATATTTATTATGTTTCGGATGTTGTACACTCCGGCCTTCTTCCAACCACCTGAAGAAGGCCGGAGCGTACAACGGCCGAAACATTGTAATAAATATGGCGACAAAGATGAAGACAATTGTCCAAATAATGTAAATACTTGTATGAAAGTGTTTAACATTTAGTCATAAGACCTGTGCATCCATTCCAGTTTGTTTATGGCAATTCAACAAATAGCTATTGCAATGTAGCCATCCGGTTTTGGGGGGCATTTTACCTTGATTTGGAGAATTTGGTAAAATATCAACAGGAAGGACAAGCATTAAAATTCTTTATAATTTACTAAATTTATTTACAAAAATAAGACACAATATGTTGCATAAGTAATCTTTAAAGCAGTTTATAATAACAAAAAACTAGATGTCATTATGACAGGCACTCAAATACCTAAATAAGAGTGAATGTGTTTAATATTTTCAAAAATTCTAGACTAAAAAAAAAAAAAAAAAAAAAAAAAAGGATTATTGAAATACATAATTCATCAGTCAATTGATTTTTTGAAATAATTCGATTTGCAGAAATTATTTCACTTAACTTTGTAAGACACTACATACAAGTTAGACATTTTTAGAAATCAGTTAATTGAAGAAGTACAAATGATAATGATATTCAAACTAATTTTCAAAATAGAATTTCTTGGGATGATTAACCTATATTCATTTAAGATACAATATAAAAAATTCAATCAAGTCACTGATACATTTAATTATAAAAAAATTAGTAATGTTTCTCAAGAGAAAGAATTCAGCAACAATGAATAAAATATTTTACATTACCAGTTGTTAGTAAAAATAAGGCATCAAAATCTATATCTGATAACTATTTTAACACCTCCCTGACACTATCTGTAAGCAAATAGGAATAGATAGAGTTGCCTATTGCCCGATTTATTATCCACCTCAGTCATTTTGCACATGAGTAGAGGTTTATCTCTTGTTTTCTGCTTGGGATTGGGTTTCTGGTTCCTTCTAAAGTATTTTCATTCCAGTAGGTTCTTGTGACATTATCACCTTACTTGGGGTGAATTGATTAAAACAACTAAGTCATTTTCTAATGAATCTTTTTGCAAAAGATTTAAGCATTGATCCAGATTGATTATTTTAGATTAAAATAGATAATATAAAAAACATTAAAAGTAATGCCAGTTTGAATTTAATTTTAAAAAGTGAAAATTAAAATTCCTCAAAGTCTAGAAGAAAAACATTTGTGCAGTTAGCTTTTCTTTTTAATAATCATAATTCTCTTTCAAAATGATTACCCTCTCTGGATACTTGTAGAAAGCCAAGAACTGAGAGAGAATACTTGTTTTTAGGGGGAGAAAGTGGGATAAACATTTAGAGAAGGTTAGTCAGTATTTATGGAATAGTGGAGTTAACAGCAATCCTAAAGTAAAAGAGCAAACTGATCTTGATGACAGGACCTGCAGTAGCAGGTGTTGTAAATGAGGCCAAATAAGTTGATGTTCTCATTGCACCCGACAAAAGTAACTCGTGCAAAATTGAAAGTATTAAGATGAGCCATCATCGTGCCTGAAATACTATCTTGGCTATTCAAAGATTTGTGCAAAGTGGGTTTTCAGAATGCTGATAGAGTCCATGAAAAAGCAGAGAGTAGATTCTGCCCAAAAGCTTTTGAAATCCCAATTGGTCACCCACAACCTTTTCATCTGCTTGAGCTCATGTTGGAGGAATCAGATTTTTTTTTTTTTTTTTTAAATTAAAGCTTATCAACCTTTTTTAGTTTAAAGCCAAAACATTTTGAATTTTAAGAATTTTTTTTTTTTTTTTTTTTTTTTAACTAACTTTTTTTAACTATAATTTTTGTAGGTTATTTAAAGCCAAAACATTTTGGATTGTAATAACTTTCTGTTTTTGGGTGAATATTGCATTCATTTTTTCAATAATGATTTTTCCAGATGTAAGTTCTACTATTTAACGTGTAGCTGGAGCGAGGAAGAGACAGACTCATACCTTTCCCCCCGAGGTATTTGTGCATAAGTAAAATTAACATAACTGACTGGAATTTAAACTCTGCTATCTTATTTCTCATTCCAAGATGCTAACTCAGAAGATAGTAATTCTCTAAAGAGTATGACACAAAAGAAACTTGCACATGGCTTAGGGAACAGCCAAGAAACTTCTACAAGGCAAATAAATATGCCCTCATTCAAAGATGTAATACAGTGATTGAGGCTGAAAGAAACTATGTTAAGGACAAGATTTGGAATCCTTAAACTTGTGTTTGTTTGGTATGCTTTGTATATTCCTATTAAATCAGTTGGAAGAGCAGGTATTACTTTTCTTTCTTTTACTACACTAATCCTCATATCTTCAAAACATCTAGTCAAACAACAAACAATTACATAGTTTTTATTACACAATATAATTTATAGCAAGCTGAGAATTATAGCATCCATCAAATTTGTTTTAGGATAAATGCAGTTAAACAACAAAATTAGTTGATATTCAGACATCTGTTCTCTTTAAGCAATTATCATTCTTACAACTTTGATGTGCAGTGTCCCTTCAGGACATGAGCAATCATGGTTCTCCACAACTTATTGCTCTTTGTATATTTTAGTAAGGTTTGTCTTATAGCTACCTCTCCTAATCCCTCTTCTGCCAATCATTTACATAAACTTGTTAGATAACTTTTTTTTTTTTTTTTTTTACTGCTTCCTTCTGTCCCTCTTGCCTTCATTAAGTCCTGGTGTCAAATTCTCTAAACCCTCTTTCCTCATTATGTACCCTAAAAATTTCAACTGTCTCTTTCTGATACTAAGAAAACAGCCTATAGTAGCCTCAGTAAAAACCACATTTCCATAGCTTCAAGACTTCTTCATTTGTGATAGATGTCCAGCATTCACTGCCATATAAGAGGACTGATATTACATAATGGTTCAGTACTTTGTTTCCAACATTTTCCTGTTAATACTTTGCTTAGCTTTTGGAAGGCATCTTTTGCTATTCAAATGTACCTTTGTTTTTAAGTGTCTCCAATTTGTAGTTCACATCTGTTCATTTTGCCAACAAATATGCATTGTCTTCTTACAATTGATGTTTCATCCTTTCTTATCGCTTTACTTTATTAGCTTCTGTACGAATTCCTGTAGTTTCTTTTTAGTATCTGCTATCAACACTGTGTCATCTGCATATCTTATTCTATTAAGATTGTGGCTGCTAATAATGAATCCTGATATGATTTCTAATTCTCTCAGGATAGGCTCACTGTAAAGGTTGAATAAACCTAGTGAGAAGACAGCCTCGTCTTATACCCCTTTCTATTTTTGTGTACTTACTGAAGTCCTTTTTCTATCTGCATGCAGGCGGTTTGCTCTCAGTGTAAGTTATGGATTATTCTAATATCTTTCCCAAATAAATCAAGCTTACTTAGCAGTCTCATCAGTTGTGTTATCATATTCCATGTTCCTTTTGAAACTGCACTGTTCTTGTCCTATTTCTGATCTAATTCTGATACATGCGCTATTCATCAAAATTTGGATAAGTTTTGTTGCGGCTCATTAGAGCGATAGTCCAATGGCGCTCACATTCGTTTGCCCCCTAGCTTCTTAGGCAGTGCTATGAAAATGGATCTACATAGGTTTTCTGATATATCACCACTGTCCTATGTCTATTTTGTTATTACATGTTTTCATCTTTCATCATGGAAGAGTTCTCTATTGTATTCATTCCATCTTTGAAGTATTTTTCCTTTTCTAACATCTGCCTTATAAATGGTGCTGATTCTGATATGATCTTATTTGCTGATATTACTAAAGCCACTCAATGTATCCCAAACCAATTTCTTTTCTCATTTAGTTCACTGTATCTGCTTTTAACATTGTCAGTATATAAATCTTTCAAATTCTGGTTATCCAAGTGTGTGTTGTATTGAATTTGGGTGTTGCCATTGTCCCATTCAACTTTCAAAGTTTCACTCTTAGATTATATATCAAGATGGTCACTCCTGCAGTTGATGCTTGGGTATCTTTTGCAGCATAAAACTGCATTCTTGAATCTCTTATTGACCATTATGTAGTCAATTTGTTTCTTCATTTCTCCTCCTGGGCTTTTCCATGTCCATAAATGTCTTAGGTGTTATTGAAACCAGGTATTGCCAACCATTTCACCATCTTGCTTCAACTCTATTTGGCATTCAGGTCTCACATGAAGATTGTGTTTTCCTGCAATTTGCATTGTGCTTTGGCATTGTCTAAGCAAACCTTTCAGTTTCTTATACTATATTTTGTGTTGCCATTAGAAAAAGTTAATTGCATAATGATGCATATATTCTTTGGTTAAAATTCCCAGTAGTGTCAGTGTTTAAGATAGAAAATGGCAAAACTATTCTGAAACTTGAAATGAAAATTTAAAATCAACTGGTACATTGGTATAGAAAGTGTTAGCATGTGTTGGCTTCAGAGAACCAATGTCCTAATAGAGTCTCCATGAAAGGCTTAGAACAATCAAAGTTTAAGTATCCCAGCAATGAAGGGGGTTTGGCTTTATCTGCCTGACAGGAATCCAAACATTCTTGTAACTATGAAGGACACAATCTTATGAGTGGGTGTATAATATCAGGGATGCTGTACTACAATTTTGTGAATGCTTTCTGGACCATGCAGTAGTCTCTGGTGGGGCCTCTCGATGCTATGATGAAGGGTACTGCTACAGATAATATCTCTGGACAAATCTCTGCAGGTGTATATCTCTCTGTCTACCAGTCTTCCACAAACCAAAGCACACATGAAACCAATCAAAATACAAATAAACAAAACTACCTATCCAACCAAAAGAAAGAAAATGTAGACCCCTTGTATACCATCTCCTACACCAACATGAGGGGTCTACATCCCAACTTTCCAAAAGTGGAACACCATCTTCTCCAATCTAAACCAGACCTCCTGCTACTTCCTGAAACCAGTATCAATGATGGATCATCAAGAAAATCTCCTAGACCTCTTCCTAACCTCTTGCCTGATAAATGCCTATCAAAAGTTTTACCTCCACTATGTCAGACCATTCCCTAATTAGTGTCCAGATTGATGCGAAACCTAAGGCATCCTCTGATGTATAGTTTCATAGAAAAATTTTTCACTATGCAAAAGCAGATTGGGACAGCTTTTGATCCTATATGATGGAAACTCTCCTCCCAACCTTCTTCAAGCATGCTGCCTCAAAAACTGCTGCCCTTGTCATTGATTGGATCCTTTCTGGAATGGAGAGTTTTATACCCACAAAAAAGTTCCAGCAAAAACCAAATGATCAACTCTGATTTACCCCTCAATGTGCTGCAGCAATAACTCATTGAAACCACTCCTTCAATATCTATCACAACGAGCAAAATTGCTACATAAAAGTTCTAGAAAACACTATGTGCAGCTACGCACGAGCAGTCCAGGCCAAAGTTGAAAAGAAACAAATTGGATCCCATGAATTCTGGAAGAACATTAACCAAATCATGAACAGAGGTAAAGCAGCTGTGCCCACAATTATAAATGGCCCCAAGGTCATACCTTTTTGCCTCCTCTTTAACTCAACGTTAGAGGACAAAAACCATCACCTATCCAAGTTCCCACTGGGCACAATTGCAGTAATATTACCATCACAGTCCAAGAAGTCCCCAGACTTATCAAAATGCCTTGACCCTTAGAAAGCCACTGGTCCAGATAAAATTCCAGTGGAAGAACATCAACTCAGAATTATCCCCAATCCTAGCAAAATTATTCAACTGCTGCTTGAAGTAGAAATCCTTTCCAAGCTTATGGAAAGTGTCAAGCATATGCCTGGTTTTCAAAAACATGAGCATGCGACCTTCCCCCTCCTAAGACAGACCCATCAATCTCTTCAGTATCATCAGCAAGCTTTTTGAGGCTATAATCAATAAGAAGGTAGTTGAGCAGCTAGAAAAGAAACTCTTCAGTGACAAGTAGTATGGGTTTCAGCTGGCCTGATCCACGGCCAATGTCCTAACTACCATCACTCAGAGAATAAGTGAGGCTCTTTACAAACACACCTTGATGGTCATAGCATTAGATATCTGAAAGGCCTTGACAAGGTGTGGCACAAAGGCTTACTACCTAAGTTCTGTAGTTTTGGAATCACTGGAAGGGTCTTCCTGATAATAAAATCCTTCCTAACAGGTAGGTCCCTGAAGATAGTCATCAAAGGTCAGTCCTCTGGAGACCTAGGTCAATGTAGGCACCACATCTATGCCAATGATAGAACTATATACAGGCAAACCTTTGTTCACAAGGCCAAGCCAAGTAGAAGACAATCTTAACCAGTTCAAGGCTAGAGTTAACTGTTATCTTCTACTCCTATACATACAAATGACCTCCAAATATAACCCTCTACCTCAAATGTCTAATAAATGGCGAATATTGCTGTAAAAAAAAACAAAAAAAAAAAAAAAAAAAAAAAAAAACAACAACAACCTCTGAATCCACCTCCCCTGCTTAGTGGAAGGAAAGTGGCAGAAGAAAAAAAATATTTCATGTGACACTGGATTACAGAGTTTGCAAGTTCAAACTTGATGGTTAAATAAACAAGGGCCTCTTAGATAAGGATTTATAAGAAGCATTACAATATCAAGAGTATGATATCATATCTGACATTAAGAAAAAATAAATGACTACTTTCGAAGAAGAGTGAATGAGACGGAGGAAGGAGAAGACGGAGGAGGGAGGGGGGAGGAGGGAGGGGGAGGAGGAGGGGAGGAAGGAAGAAGAAGATCAGGAGGAGGAGACGAAGGAAGAAGAAGATCAGGAGGAGGAGACGAAGGAAGAAGAAGATCAGGAGGAGGAGACGAAGGAAGAAGAAGATCAGGAGGAGGAGACGAAGGAAGAAGAAGATCAGGAGGAGGAGACGAAGGAAGAAGAAGATCAGGAGGAGGAGACGAAGGAAGAAGAAGATCAGGAGGAGGAGACGAAGGAAGAAGAAGATCAGGAGGAGGAGACGAAGGAAGAAGAAGATCAGGAGGAGGAGACGAAGGAAGAAGAAGATCAGGAGGAGGAGACGAAGGAAGAAGAAGATCAGGAGGAGGAGACGAAGGAAGAAGAAGATCAGGAGGAGGAGACGAAGGAAGAAGAAGATCAGGAGGAGGAGACGAAGGAAGAAGAAGATCAGGAGGAGGAGACGAAGGAAGAAGAAGATCAGGAGGAGGAGACGAAGGAAGAAGAAGATCAGGAGGAGGAGACGAAGGAAGAAGAAGATCAGGAGGAGGAGACGAAGGAAGAAGAAGATCAGGAGGAGGAGACGAAGGAAGAAGCACCAGTCCAGTAAGTACTTGACTTCTCATGCTATCCCCTAACTTTATAAGAGACAGATCAGGCCAAAAATGGAGTAGTGTTGTTATATTTGGGAGGAAACTGCCCAGTTCTCACTTTCCAGCCTCCACAGAGCTCAAAAGTGTATCAGAGTCCTTGCAGGTGACAAATTAATTTTCCACCCTGCAACCCATCTCTCACAGGTATGATATGGCACTGCTCTATTGCTACTTCCAGGGAAAGTGCTCAGACAAACTACATTTCTTGGTTCCACCAGTTCTAACCTTCATGTCTAGGATCTGCAATGCCACGTACATTGTAGCAAACCACCCACATTCCCTCCATATTCCATTGGTGAGAAGTTCTACTCAAACAGCTTCTTCCCACAAACCATGTTCTGTGGAAACAACTCCCAAAAAGAGGTCTCCCCAATCACTACAATATTAACCTGTTCAAGTCTAGGGTTAACTTATCTTCCTCTCCTATCTGTATAAACTGCCTCTTAACATAATTTTACCTGAAGTGGCCCCCAGGCCTTGTATAAAGTGAACCTTACTACAAAAAAGACTTTGAAAGACCTATTAGAAAAAAATGTACAGAAAGAATATACCAAAATAAAAATCGAAGATTTTCGATCATTCATTTGAGGAATTAATTTAGAAGATGAATAGCTAAACTGACTAGACTAAAAATGTCTAACACCTAAGCACTCTTTAAAATAAGAATTGTTCAAATTTATTCAGACATTTAACTTTTCAGTCTTGACCTAAAGGTTTTTTTTTTAGTTTAATAAGTGACAAGATTTTGTATATTTACTGAACATTTAAACACTGATAATTTCTCATGGATGTCAACATTTTAGTTTTAATTGGTTATGTTGCAATACAAACTGAGCTAATGACACTCAATGCACACTATAATAAAATAACATCACAAAACATTGATGTCTAGGTTAGTTTGGAAATTGTACTAAGCACTACTTTATAAAAAAAAAATTCTAAAGAACGGTATTGACAGTGTCATGAAAAAAAATATACATGTTGACACTAGGCAATGTAAGTTAAGTAAAGATAAGTATGCCTACAGCAGTGGAAGTTCTTTCAGTATTAGTCTAGCAAGAAATGCCAATAAATTTTTCATAGTTACTCAAAACTCCACATGTAAACTTAATATATCAACTGAATATACTTTGCAATAACAAAACCATCAAACTTTATGGTCAATGGATCTGAAGCCTTATATCAACTGCATTACAGTCATTTTATCATATCAACTGATTTATATTGAAATAATTATAATATAGCTTTCAGATTTGTGATTTAAGAACTTTAACAATTTAAATTTCTTCCAAGAAAGTAGGATTAGACATGAAACAAAATAAGGAAATATTTGCTTAGTAAAGAATTTTTTTTTACCCTCAAATATCAATGCAATATAGAATATCCCAAGATTATTTTAGAGAAGAAACCTTATGCATTCATTTTAAGGTTAAGTGATAAATTTTAACTTCAGAATTGCCATTAAATATCTTTAAAAATTAAGTAACTTCAAAACCAATTACTACAAATCTTAATTACTAGCAACTGTGAAGCTTTGGAGGAATTAAAAAGCTATCAGCATGACCCATTTCTCAAAATCTAAACTACTATCAGAATACTGATATTGGGTCAAATGAAAGCTTTTCAGCACCTCATAATATAGATAAGGCAGCCATCCATTTCACAAAGCAAATATGATTATAAGAGTACAAAAGGCAAAACATGCAACATGCAGAAATATTTATTTTCTGTTTGGTCATTATATGCAAGTAATCAAAGCATTTTACAAAACAAAGTCTAAACTACAGAAAATGCAATTACTTTGGTCCTAGTGAAATCCATGCTTACAGAATAGAAAGCATACTTCTTCCCATCCATATATGTAAATAAAAAGGTAAATGGGATTTATGACAGGTGTTAATTACCTTGGTGATGAGTTCAAATCCAGGTTCATCTTGATGGTTGATCTCCATACCAGCAATGTCTTCATTTAGAACCTCTGCCATCTCTTCTCTAGGTCGAGTGCTCATAGACTCTGGTTGTAAGAGAACATCCTTAAAGAAGTTAGTCACTTTTGAGAAGCCACCTAAAGTGCTTGTGAAGGGATCATTGAGGAATTTCTGAAGGAAGGAAGGAAAAAAAAAAAAAAAAAATGGTTTCGTTCAGTTGGTATAGAAAAATAAGAAAATGTGACTTGCTTCACACTATGAGAGCTCAAAGCTTGAACTTTGAAATTTTACTTTTCCAGTCTATTATGCAGCATTTTTTCATAGTTATTTATATTCATTTATAATAATTTCAGTATTTAGTTTGAAGGCATTGGACAAAGCAAGATTACTTAATTTGAATTAAGTAATCAGTTCTCAATTAGTGATGATTGAATAAGTATTAGAACAAACTAGTATTGAAAAATTAGGAACAAAAATGCAATAAAAATATTAATACAACTAGCTTTTACAGTATTACACAATGAAAACTGATGTTGAAATTAGTAATTACCAGAAGAATTTGGGAAAAAAATATATATACTGAATTTTTAATCTAATGTTTCTGCCTCATTTTTAAAAAGAAAAAGATACTAAAATATAAAATGAGCAAACTTTCCTATATTTAAAATTTACAAAAAGTTTGCTTTTCTCCTATATGGGAAACTGAATATCTTGTTTAAACTTGGGTTTCACTTCCCATAAGTTTCAATGTATTTTGAAGTTTATTAAAATTGAGAACCCAAGTGGTCCTTGTAAAATTTCCACCCAAATATTGGTTTCCTTGATATTTCAAAATAATAAGAAAGGCAAATAAAATGAATACATGCATGCATACATAGTGTATAAAAAATACTTTTACAAACTTTGAGGGCGTGTTCCTCACACCAAAACAAGGACAAAAGTCCATATAAACATATTGCTCGCAAATCCTTCATTTTTGAGTTAAGTTTAAAGAAAGTTTATGGTAGATGGCACGGTGTTGCCATGTAGACGAGGTTACATTTGTCATTCATGTACATTTGTGGCTAGTCTATCTTCAACATTTAACATGTGTAGTAGTGAGTTAGCTGAGAAGCGTTCCGTTTAACAATGGCAGGATATTCATATTGTGAGCAGGCAGATGTGGACACGAGGCTGCAAAGTTATATCAGATTGTGTTTCCAGACCAAAGGCAGCAGAATCATTCAACCTCTGCATCGACAGGATCTAAGGCACCACAAACAATGGATTGAGGAAGACTGTGATTCACTCATACACTTGACTATGAGGAACACATTCTACAGGCTGTCGGAGACGATTCAGGTAACATCACATGTCAAGTGCCCCTAACATGTTGTACATCCCATAGTACCACATGGAGAGTACTTCAAGAGCAGATCCTATATCCATATCATTTGCAACATGTGCATGGCCTTTTGCCCTCTGATCACTCACCATGGGAGACCTTTTGCCAACCAACATTTGTGGGCGGATTGGAATTTCCATGGTACAATACAGGCTAGACACTAGAATTAGTTTACAATTAATGTGTGGGCTGGAATTTTTGGTGACTGTCCGATAGGTCCATATGTTCAACTAGCATGTCGTACAGGAGCTGTCTACAGGGACTTTATTCCGAACACACTTCCAGGCCTGCTAAAGGATATACCCTTGCTTATACAAAGATGCATGCGGTTCATGCATGATGAGGCTCTAGCACATTTTAGTCATATTGCTCGTAATGCACTGGCTGACATCTACCATGAAAGATGGATAGGTAAGGGAGGACTGGTTCCATGGCCTGTATGTTCCCCAGACCTCTTATCTATGGGGGCCACTTAAAACAATTGGTTTATGCAGCAGACATTCGTCAATATGTCATGGTGACACCATGTGAGAGTATTTGAAAAGGTCAGCCAGACAGGTGCATGTGTGTGTGTGTGTGTGCGTGGAAGCAAGCAGAAGACGTTTTAAACATTTGCTCTGTTGAGGTACAATGATGACCTTTTGGACATATTTTTATAGGAACCTGCCCCCAATGTTTGTAAAAGTATTTTGGGATTTTATTTTGGATTGTACATTTAACTATTGTAAACTTTACTCAAAAACAAAGTATTTGCAGACATCTGTTTATATGGACTTTTGTCTTCGTTTTGGTGTGAGGAACCTGTCCCCAAATTGGCACTTTTACACTTTCACACCTCCCATGACACTGTCAACTACAATGTTTTTTTTGTCTTCAAAATAAAAAAAATAAAAAAAATATATATATTTTCCTTTCTTAATTTGTTTTATAATTTGTGGATTTTAATTTTACATAATACATTTCTATAAATTTCTGACTTTCTTTGAGAAACATTTGACAGCAGAAACACATTTACAGAAGCTTTTTAAAACCATTGTTAATGTTTGTAAATTAAAGTTAATTATTAATAATTGCAACAGTCCAACTGTTGTTATTTTAAATTAATTTTATGAAGTTAAACTTTTTGAAAAAACTTTTAAAAATAAGTTTTTCATTTTATAAATTTATTTGGTTCTTTTTTGCTTCTTTCTTTTTTTTGAGGGGGATGCAAAAGTGTAATAGTGCCCCCAAATTTTGTAAAAGTATTTTTGATACACCCTGTATATAAACAAGGCAATATATAATCATTCATTGCTTGCCAATTTCTCACATATTGTATTTTTTTTTTAATTTCTGTGGCTTTCTGAACTACTATGACTTCAGAGAAAGGTAAGGGATTTGTTTCACTTTCATTCTCCAGTTTTGAATACGTAATTGTCCTTCAGGACTGGTTGCCCCCACTGTCTTCCCCATAACTATAGGAGGTGGATTCATTCTCTTCCCAAGTGGATGAGTGTCAATTTCCAGTGCTATTAAGTTATAACTTCACATCAGATCCTGGATTTCAGGTAAATAAAGAGTTTTTTTTTCATTGTACAGCACAAGGGTTTTTCAAGTTTTTATTGCAAGCAAGAACATTTTTTTCATATAAAATTTGACAGGAGTTTATAAAAAAAATTATTTTAAATATCTGGAATACAATAAAAAAGATTAAATAATAAATTGTATTTTTTTAAAAAATGCACTCTTATTATAAGTGCAGATTATAATCTAATTTTGTAAAAGAAGATAATGTTAGTAAGACATTAGACAAACACCCTGGAATTAGAAATAAAGCAGTTAATAGCATTTCAAGAGATATTTTGTAAACAGCACAAAGATTAAGTCAAAAATGCAAGCCACTCAACTATCAAAAGGCAGCAGTTGATCAGTATCTACTTCATTTATTCAATACTTACCTTTAAAATTGAAAACTTACTGCAATATACTAAGAAAGCATGTCATGCCTCACTGACATCATATGCTAAATAGAAGGAAAACAACAGTTTGAGATATTGGAAAATTCATCTTTATGCTATCAAAATTATAGAAATAGTCTGGCTTGAAAGATCCCAGATGAAGTCAAACTTCATAGACATTTATCTATCAATCTAAATCTATAGGAAACTTGTAAAGCATAAGCATATGTGAGTACTGTCATGGCTTCTCAGGTGAAAAAGAAAAAAGTATTTTAGTGGTTCTGGTGCAAAGTGTTTTGTTCATATTGAACCTACAATTTACCATTCCTTTGCAACATCATAAAAACTTATACTTAAAAGAAAAAAAATAAATACACTGAAGCAATCTCCAATTAATATAGGCTAGATGTCATCTTTGTACAAAGTTATCTTTACTTCAAGTTTATACATCTTTGAATGTCTTACAATAATCTACCAGTTGTACATTATACCTATAATATTCCAAGTATCAAATTTGTCAATTTTAATTAGAATACTAATCTAGAAAAGAAAGATTTCATAGAAATTTGAATCTAGGCATACAAGAAACTAACACTGTAGTCTGATTATATAATTAAAAATCATAGAAAAAATTATTAAATATGAAACAGGGTGATTAAAAAGTAACTCCCTATTTGTAAAAATTATAGTTAGATGGGAGAGTCCACCATACATAGAATAGGGAGCTACTTTTCAATCACTGTATGTTATAAGATAGAAGCCATGATTTGAAAAGGAGAGATTAGATCAGGTTTATAAGGCTTAGTTTAAGATGACCATACACATCCTAAAATGAAGTTCAATGCTTCATTAGGTCAGTTTGAGATACAAATACAAATTGCTACCATGTTCCAAGACATGGTAATTCTTTTTTGGAAGTTGAAGAGAATATAATGTGTATTTAGACAGCAAGAATTCTTTCAAACAAGTTTTTCAAATTTCTGAATAAGTTGTTCTATATAATCAATAAACTTGAATTTAGTTAATTTTTGTTTTCTATCACAACCAAGTAGATTCAACTATTGCTACAATTTGAAAATATAGAGGATGTTGGAATTAACTAAAAGCATTTACATAGACAAAAAAGCCTTGAAAATGAATGTAGCAACATTCAAAAGTGCTCAGAGGAAAAACAAAAACTTTGGAAAGTTTACAGATCATATAAAATAACTCATCTGTAATTTAGAAAATTTAATAATTTATATATATATATATATATATATATATATATATATATATAAAATATTCCAAATTATAATGTATGCGTGTTATAACATCATTACAAAAATAGTCATTTTGTTTCAACACTTCTGGTGTACACCATCACTTGATAAGACACCAGAAGTGTTGAAACAAAATGGCTATTTTTGTAGTGATGTTATAACATGCATATGTTATAATTTTGAATAAATATCATTTGGTCTACTCTGTATTGAGCACTCATAAAAATACTGTTTTTGCTTATCAGAATTTTATTCCACCTGTACTTGGAGATTATATATATATATATATATATATATATATATATATATATGCAAAAGACTCATAAGCAAATGCTTAATAGCAATAAATAAGCAGTCACTTGGTTTTGCTAAAGTGACATTCTAATTAAGCAAAGAAAAAAAAAAAAAATTATGGTATAGTGTTGGAAGGGTGATTGCTGTGAGGAGGATCACAAGCTTTGTAAAGTAGAATTTGAAAGCAATTATTACCTATTGAAACAATGATCTTCATTTTAGTGATGGCAACCTCCTAAATACAATTAAAAAGTGGTCATCTTAAACATCAAATATACAAGCTAAAAAAAAAAAAAAAAAAAAAAAAAAAGAAAAGAAAAGAAAAAAATAAGCTAATGGAATAAACATGAACATTTTGGGGAGCTTCAGATAGTACACATCCAAAGAAGGATTTACATAAAAATGCAAATTAAAAAAAAATTTAACATATCTTCATATAATAAATGTACTTTACATTTTCAAATATTGATTTGACTCCCTCCCCCAATAAAATAATGAAGATAAGAGTATACTATCCAAAGAGCTTCCCACAATGAAAAAAAAATACAAAAATATTATGATCAGTTTAGTAAAATTAAGTATTAAATAGCAAGCTTCATGCTGGTGATAGGTGGAGACAGGATGGCATAATGATTGAATGAAGGCATCCGTTTGAGTCAGCTAGAAA
Source organism: Acanthosepion lycidas (assembly GCA_963932145.1). NCBI lineage: Eukaryota > Metazoa > Mollusca > Cephalopoda > Sepiida > Sepiidae > Acanthosepion > Acanthosepion lycidas. The sequence goes on from OZ010591.1 coordinate 68,306,265, forward strand.
GTGTCTTTTATTACTAGCTACTCACTTGTTTGTGCCTTCTTACTGAAAGGTTGCCAGAAAAAGCCTCCTGGATCTGAAAAAACAAATGGCCTTAAGGTAAGGGTTGTTGCAGTGGATACTAATAGTAAGAAGGATAGCTAATGACATTTCATGTGAACAAATTCTCTAGATAATTTATAGTTAACTGTTTTTTGGTGGAATTATGTAATAGTTCCTAGAAATAATCTTTTCCTTTCATTTTTTTTCTTTTTCAAAAATTACTATAGATTAAGTACACCAGGTCATGACTATCAAAAGAAAAAATATTTAAAAATTTTTTTTAAAAAGTTCATAGTGGGGGTCCAGTTTAGTATGTAAATTCACTGTAAATTGATCCCTCTATGTAAGACAAAACAAATATGCCCATAAAATGTGATTCCTGATTGATTGGTTATGCGATTTCTGAAAAAGTAAAAAATATATTTTTTAAATTTGTAATCTGGAGTACTTAATTGACAGTAGAATAAAAAAAAAACCCAAAAAACTCCAGATTATGAATTTAAAAAAAAAAAAAAAAAAAAAAAAAAATTGTGTATGATGCATACGGGGATAATTTATAATTAATTTAAATGACAAAGCGGACCCTCTATTAATTTTTATAAAATTTAAGGTTTTTCTTTTGATATTCATGATCTGAAGTGCTTAATGTATAGTTATATGAAAAAAAAAGATAATTTCTGGTCACAATACCTATTGTATAACTTTACCCTATGTTTTTAATGCTAAGTCTTATGCCATAATTGAATGCAATTTCAGGAGCAGTAGAAATGACACTAATACAAGCTTTTGTCATTTTAGCATCTGAACTGGATAAATTTTCCCTCTCAAGAGAAAGAGTGATGATAACTTGAAAATGCTGTCTTTTTACAGCTGTTATGAAACCTGATTTCATAGACAAAGTAAAGTCTCAATCTTACAAATTTATTCACTATTATCCCAAAAATTAAGTTAATGAAAAAAAAAAAAAAAAAAAAAAATTCATTTTACCCCTGAGAAATTATCATTTTCAATTTCTGTAAGCTTACAGCAAGAAATAAAATTTACCCCTTGCACTATGTTTATTTATATATTTAAATGATAATAAAAATTGAAATATTTAATAATAGTGATAATTAGGGGGGGGGGCAGTCTATACTTTCAATGCAAAAATCACTAAATAGTTATTGTCAATATCAGAATTTTGACAGTTTCATCTCCATCCCATAATGCTTTATAGTCACTCGAGATATTTGGTGATAATTTTTGCCAAGTCAGTATAAGTTCTGCTCATAATATTTAACCCAAAATGAATTTTACAGTCATTTAAATTAAAACTATCCATAATTTTATAATTACAGAATAGATTAACTTATTTAAAAAAACAGAAATTTTCAAGGGGTTAATGAACTAAGCCTTTTTGTTTTCTAAATGGCTGAGAATTCTTAATAAATCTTTAGTCAGTATCCTTACTATATGTGACAGAATGGCTAAGTTTTGGGAGAGAAAAGATTCGATTAATTTATACAATTGGCATGTTATCCAACTCAAAAGATGTGAACCGGTGAAAAATCAGTTTGCTTATTCATTGGCAACTTCAGTATCAATTTCTTGGGACATTCCCTGAAAACAAGAGTTATTGGGATAAAATTAACCTCAAATTAATAAACATAGTATTCAGGATATTTTGAGAGAAGATTCAAGATATTTCATCACATTTAGAAACAAAATACCATATAGGTATAAAGTTTGAATAATTGATTCAAGTAATGATTGGAAAAAAATGTAATTGATCTAATTTCATATTTTACTAAGTCTAGTTTGCTTGTTATTTAGTGATGTATAGTCAATAATAATTAAAAGCAACTGGAACTTAACCTTGCTGAGGGCTGGTCTTCAGTTCTCAGTTTGTAATATGAATATATTACAAGTTCATCTTATAGTTTGATAAGTTTGATATTTAAGTATATGTATTTGGAACCCAAATTCAATGTACAAGTGACTTAAAAAAGCAAAAATTGTGATACCTTCAGGATCAATTCAAGCTCCCAAAGACTGAATGGTAGTGTGGAAAACAAAAGGAAGACAAGGTACAAATTTTAAGGGGGAGGGCGGCGCCATTACATAGCTGACTGCTTGGTGCTCAGTAGTAAAGGATCATTCCCACAAAAAAAACGCCAATAACCTATGGTACAGAGTGTTAATGTGTTCTGACAATACTTCATAGGTATTTGAATTTAATGCAATATTAGCAAATAACCATTTTTATTGCTAATTAGGCTTGTGAAATACAAGATGTTAGAGATTCAGTTATCAAAAGAAATTTTACAAAGAAGTTTTTCAAAACCACAAATATAAGTCAAAACCTTCTTTTCAGAGATTGTTCCCAATTTTAAAAGAATCAAAAAGTAAAGAATAGTCTTTAAGAGGGAGATCCTACAAATTCCCTTATTTAGAAATGAATATTGATACCAAAGTCATTTCCGGCAAACTGTCAATTAGTAGTGAGTATTACCGTTTCCATGCAATTTGGTAAAAGGGAAATGTACTAAAAAAAAAAAATAGTTTTGCAAACTACCCATGCAATGATGCAGGTTAGATGCCCTTAATCAATTTCACCAATGCCTTTTTTTCCTCTTAAATATAAAAAAAAAAAACAGTAGTAGATTTCTCTGCCTCATGCCAAAAGTCAGTTCTTTACATTCCAGGAAAACTAATCCCATTATACTATCATCAGGTCAAATATTTTATAATGGTGACTTTGCAGTGCAAGTGTAAGCTAAGAGCAGTGCATATTTGTGAAATTTTTAGTGTGATCGTATCCAACACAAAATTTCAGAATATTTTCCATCTTTGATAATTATTGATGTTCTTATGATAGAAATAAAATTCAAATCATTAAATTAAGCGAATAACATTGCCTGTTCTAGTTACAAAAGAAAGAAAGAAGCAGTCGCAAAATTAGAAACTAAGAGTGGCCCCAAAAGCTAACAATTTGAATTTCTAAAAGTAAAAACGACAGGCATAGAAAATTTTGCAAGCAACATTAAGTGCATGTCAGTATTATAAGCTGTGGTTTGTCAATGTTAAATTCAAATATTTAGTAGATCAATATTATCTATATGTGCAAAATGCTTTTAACAGACAAATAAATGCAAATATATTCAAATCTGAAATGTAATTAGAAATATTTGCATCTTCCCATCGATTATAAAAATATCAATTTCCTTAATTGCATAAGCCTAGTTGAGGAGATAAGATAATGAAAAGAAAATATATTGAGTTAACTGCATATATTTAAAAAGTTAATCGTGTAATTAACTTTTTAATGCAAGCAATTTGCCAATTCAGTTTTTGAAACATTTTAAAATCAAATGAACATTTTCAGGTTAACCGTATAAATATATTTACAAAAACTTTTTAAAAAATGATTTTTTTTTTTTTTTATTACAAGAACAAAACTGAATTCCATTGTGTGAAGAAATAAACATTTTCAGTTTTAAATGTAAATTTAAAAATTTGAAGTATTGAAAAGTGAACAATAACAAAAAGTGAATATACTAGGCTTTGAACTATTAGTGCATCTTAGTGATTATGATGACAATCTATGTAGACAAATTGGCAGATTATACTACAATAAAAAAACAAAAAAAACAACAAAAAACTCACAGATACTAAATGTTCAGAAGAATCAGAGAAAAGGTTCAGTTCATCAAAAGACTTTGATAACATATCAGAGTCATGTTCTTCCACAATATATAATCTGTTATCATTTGGTGACCTGTAAGTATAAAACAAACCAAATATGAAATAAAGTTCATTATTCAGTCTTGATTAGTGCAATAATTGCAAATACAGTATGTAAAGTTTTAACCACTTTTATACTTCCCAAACAGAAAAAAAATGTAATATTTGAACTGTATACAACATTAGATATAAATAGAGAAATCTATTAAACTTTATCTTAAAATAATAAAAGTTAGCATTACATTTAGCTTTTGATATTGAAATCTTATTGGAAAATACTGACAAATTTTCAAGTCTACCTCAAAACAATGTATTATGCATAGCTTTTTTATTATATTAGAAAAGAGAATTTAATACATGTTTTAAATGAAAGTTCCAACATCTTAGCAATTTCAAATTTAAGATTGAACAAAATTTAAAGTGGAGGAAATAATAAATGACTGAAAATATTTTCTGTAATTGTTTTGACTTCATAGTGAAAAAAGTGAAAACTATACATATCTTACCTTTTAATATGCACATGATTATTTAACAACGTGAAAAACTCTTTGGTTCCACCAGAATGAAAGTGCAAAGCAGGATAAGTGGTTCCATCTTTAAGAATAAAGATCAGATAACTCCAGCCATGGTGTATAGCACTAGTTTTAATACTCTTCAAATCTATAAGGTCAAAGCTTATATTATATTTTTTCCTAGATTCAGTCTTTGCATTGATTGTAACTGAAATAAAAAGACATTTAAAGTTTTAAAATTAGTAAAAGAGACAAAGAAAGTTCTTATCTTTTTAAACCAATTCAAACTTGGGACAATATTCAAATTCAGCAACAGTTTTTGTAGTAATGTTAGATTATGCTTGCTATAAAAACTGTTATAAAATACATTGAAAGTATTGGGTGAATTTGAGACTTACACTTTATCTCACTATACAGAAGTAAAGAATATTTTAGAAAGAAAACTTTACAAAAAAAGAAAAAAAAAAAGAGATAAAAAGGAACATCACTACTACAGAAAGAGGTAATCGACTAAAGAACATAGGAAAATATTACTTAATAAGTGAGAATTTTGTGTGCGTATATATATATATATATATATATATATATATATATATATATAACACACACAAGTCTCAATTCATCTTTTATTCCTCATCTAGAAAAGACACAGGTGTGTCTGAAAAATTGGGATTTTTAACACCTTTCATCCGGTTTTCATTTGGTCAAAGGCCTACTAATATACAATAAATATTTTTTTTTATCTCTGAAATTTCTTTTGACACTCTCTCACACATTATATATATATATATATATATATATATATATATGGTGTCCACCTGCCAAAAAATAGACATCATTTAAAATGTGAATATCCGAGTAACTACATGTCCCAGGCAAATTAAATTAAATAGGTTATATGTTGAACAAGGAAAGATTTATTTATCAAAATTCAAACAAGATATTCAAAGGGATGTAGATTTTATAACCAATTTCACAAAGTTTCTCAAATGTTCAATATGAGCAACACCTGTGACATGACACATGCCAAGTTGGTAGTCCAGTTCCTGTGAAACACACTATAGCATGTCTTGCACAACATTCTCCAGCACCTCAGCGATTCTCTGCTTAAGTTCCTCTAGGCTTGTAGAAAGGTGGTGATATAGACCTGTCCTTTCATATACCCCGCCCCAAATCACAAGGTGCCAAGAACACCACATTGGCATGCCTTCCTGGTAGATTCTCATCGAGATAAGTGCCTCTGTTATTAGACTACAAAATGATATCAATTTATGAGCATATATATATATATATATATATATATATATATGTGTGTGCGTTTATTCATCTACAGACAGATTGTTTCGCTGTATCACAGCTCAGTGTGGCTAGACATCTGATTGCTTCAAGCTGGGATCAAAACCCAACTGATTTGACATAAGGAAAGGAATTTTCATGTTTTTCTCTATATGAAATATGCCAACGGCTTGGAGAACTCTGTCCATACTTGAAGAGTAATGCTTAAAAGCAGTAGGAGCTGCTGTTTTTAAAACCCCCTCCATATATGGCGGGGGTGGTGTGGAGGAACAACAAAGCTACAGTAGAAACTTGCTAAGGAAATCAGATACATGAAGAAGTTTGAACATTTTCTCCATGTTTATCATTCACTTACCAGATTCTGAATCTCTGTCTGCTTTGTAACCAACAGCGTTTCCTACAACAGCCCAATCATGGTCATCAAGTGATGATACTTCTTCAACTTTCCATTCTATAAACATTCCTTCAGGCTGAAAAAAAAAAAAAAAAAAAAAAAAAAAAATTACTTTATAAAGATTTTATTCATCATCATTTTAAAAATTGCTAGAAAAATTTGATTCTTTTAAAGGCAACAAAGCAAGCATAAACTTGTCATTTGAAAAATAATAGAATAAAGATTGATCTACATGGAAAGGCTATAAATAATTGGCAATTACATTAGATCAAATAACTTATGTTAATAGACTAAGTGAGTACAAAATATGAATAGTACAAGGATGTTTTTTCTCAACAGAAAGAGGATGCCATGATAAGTGCCAACAGAATTAGCTTATATAACCTTAACAGCTATACTATGCAGATGACAATAGAGCAGATTCAGAAGAAAGAAAAAAAACTAATAGACAAATTAGTCAATAGATACAAAAAACAAAGGACTTATTAACTGTAAGAAGACAAAATATGTAGTTGTGAGCAAAAGGGACAGCCTAAGATGTAGGTTACACATTGGAGATGTCAAAAATAAAGCAAAAATTAGTACAAAATTAACTATCTCGAACTAACTGAAAACTCGAACTAACTGAAAACTCGAACTAACTGAAAACTCGAACTAACTGAAAACTCGAACTAACTGAAAACTCGAACTAACTGAAAACTCGAACTAACTGAAAACTCGAACTAACTGAAAACTCGAACTAACTGAAAACTCGAACTAACTGAAAACTCGAACTAACTGAAAACTCGAACTAACTGAAAACTCGAACTAACTGAAAACTCGAACTAACTGAAAACTCGAACTAACTGAAAACTCGAACTAACTGAAAACTCGAACTAACTGAAAACTCGAACTAACTGAAAACTCGAACTAACTGAAAACTCGAACTAACTGAAAACTCGAACTAACTGAAAACTCGAACTAACTGAAAACTCGAACTAACTGAAAACTCGAACTAACTGAAAACTCGAACTAACTGAAAACTCGAACTAACTGAAAACTCGAACTAACTGAAAACTCGAACTAACTGAAAACTCGAACTAACTGAAAACTCGAACTAACTGAAAACTCGAACTAACTGAAAACTCGAACTAACTGAAAACTCGAACTAACTGAAAACTCGAACTAACTGAAAACTCGAACTAACTGAAAACTCGAACTAACTGAAAACTCGAACTAACTGAAAACTCGAACTGTGACAAATTCAAAGACATATAGGAAGAATGAATGATACTTTTCAGAAACTGAGCCTCAGATGTTAAGGGACTGAAAATTGATATTAGAAAAAAAATAAATAAATAAAATAAAACAAAAGTACAGATTGCTAAAAAAAAAAAAAAAATGCCGATTAACATGACATTTAAATTTTTGAAGATAATAGTTATCAGGCAGAAAGAGTTCCAAAGTGAGAAGTGTGAGAAAAACTATTAGCATAGAACCTAAAGTTACATATAATTTAAACAGTAAAATGATGAGACCTAGCTGCCAATCTAGTTCTGCACTTAAATTCTTGAAGTCTAGGTACTAAAGACAAAACTTCAAAACAAATATCATGAAAATAATTTATAGAAAAGGCACAGGGAATATATGTGGCAATGGTGAGAAAGTGACTGAAGTCAAGATTGATATTATTTAAGACTTTTTGGATTTTGTCAAGAATCTCTAGATACATAGAAGCACCAGATTAGATGTGGCAGCAATACTCAATGCATGGACAAATGGTAGACTCATAAGGTGAAAGAGATTCTTGTGGGAAAAACTGTCTTGCATGACAACAGTTTACACATGCATACGTACACACAAGAACAAATATCAAAAAATATCAAAAAGGTGCAGTTTATTTTGCCCTCCCTCCAATCAACATGAGAGAATGCACTGCGTGGATCTCTTCTCTCCTAAAGTTTATTTTTTATATATTGAGAGAAACTTCAAATGCATATAAAAACAGATTTGGAAATAATTTGTCTCTTGCTCAGAAATCTAAATGCGAACAAACTATTTTCCTGACGGTCAAATATATAATAGGGCAGAAGTTATGAAAACAAGTCCTCTCAACAGTGATCTGGTTTATATTTTTTCTGAACAGATTAGTCTAGGAATTGAGAAATAATTTTATCACTTCCTTGAGGAATTAAGAAAATACATATCATTAACAAAAAGAGAGATAGACGGGGGCTTATATTTTCATGGACAAAAACGAATTGGGAAATTTAAACAAAGAATGAACCCTTTTTGAGGGTTGAAGTTATGAAAACAGGTCCTGTCATTGACAAGCTGGTGATCTGGTTTATATTTTCACTAGACAGAGATAAGTATGGAATGGAGAAATAATTTTCACTCTTCTTTGAGGAATCAAGAGAATTAAAATTAATAACTAAAATAAAACCACCACCACCCCTCGCCAACACACTTTAAAAATTAGATTTATCACAAAAACAGTTATTCTTGCTCTGAGAAGTAGGCTGAGGATGAATGCTGAGAAGGAAGAGGGAGAATTTAGCACCAGTATGATGGGCGAGTGCCTTTTTTTATATAATTTTAAGCACTCAGTATTCTTAATAATCTAATTTTAGGAACGTTGAATTTAAATTTACTATAGTCATCACTCTTATTTTCTGATTATGTTGTGTATGGTCAACCATACTTTCAAACAGTGGAGAATTATGTGATATTTTATATATATAAAAAAAAAAAAATTTTTTTAAATTTTGAAAATCTTGAAGCAAAAGACTTTTCACTAAGCTTTTCAATTTTTGATTAGTAAATATAGTTTTCACTTAACAATATCACCTAACCAGAATTTTAAACAATTTATATATTTTTATAATTAAAGTATATAAAAGAAAAAAAAGAAAACAATTCTTATAAAAATTCATTATCACAAAAAATCTTTTTCTTAAGACAATAGTGTCCATAATAAATCTTATTTATAAAACCAGTTAAAAGAGATTTCTAATTAATGTCAGATTTATTGCAACTTTTATTTTATGACTCTAGGCAGATTTTCAGGAAATGAGCAGTAGTTAAAAGAAAAAGTAATATTGATGATTTACAGTCTCCAAGAAGCCCTGCTTTTAACTAATAAAACAAATTTTGAGATTATAATTTAATTTCTTGAAATTTTGTGAAATTAAGTTGGGGTGTAAAAAAAAAAAAAAAAAAAAAAAAAAATTCTGAAAATAATTTAATTCATCTGTAAATAAGTACTGAAAATTTAATTAAAATCCAACAATTATTTAACTTTTGCAAGAATTTCTAAATCAATGTAGTTTTCACCACAAAATAGATGCTAAAATTTCTGATACTAATTTCTGATCCCCAGCTGATGCAAGAAAAAATCTTTTCACTAAAACTTCAAACATTCTAAAAAGGATAAAAAAAAAAAAAAAACAAAAAAAAAAAAAACACAAATGTTTTTTCTTAATATAGATTTTGAAGATTCATCATGTATGCTCACTTTTTTAATGACTCTGTAGAGGTTACTACCTAAAGAGGATATAACTATATACTATTGGCTCTAATTTCATGTTCACATTTTGCAAAAACCAAACAACTTATCATGGGGACATCCTAGTTCATTGTGATATTCATTTGGTTTTCATGATGATTTAACTGGTTAAATAGATGAACAAAACCATACAAAGACTTAAGACTAGTTTATGCATACAAGACTATAATACAAACATTGCCAGGTTACATTTTAAAGATTTTAACTAGCAGCAATGTGTGCCTGTTATAAGAGTATTCATTATTATTACAATAATCATCACACAAAAGATGTTAAGTGCTAAATTTCTTAGAAATATAGAAATAGATCTTTTGATAAAATTTTTCAAAGAGCCCAAGTGTTTAATAGTACAGAATAACAAGCCACTATCTTTAGTTAAAAAAAATGTGCCATTTAATGTCCTGTTAAGACTTTATCAGTCAGCTGCTTCATACACAAGTAACATACTGATAAGGAACCAAAGTAAATACACTCATTGGTTAAAAAAAAACAAAAAAAAAAAAAAAACACTTTCTCCCTTCACGATGACATGAATTTGATCAAGTAAATCCAGCAGTTTTTGTACTTATATTCAGCCAGATAAGCAAATAAGAGGGTAGTGTTCTGTTAGTCAGTTATGTGCCATGCGTGATACACGCTTAGGCAATCATGTATATTTTGATACATGACTGACGAGGCAGATTTTTTTCCCCCGTAGTAGGTTGCCATTTCTTTCAGTTGCCATCCAAGATTATAGAACCCAGTCTGTCCTGCTATTTTTCCATATTGGGAGGGGGGAGGGTAAAGAAGAGGATGCATACCTTTCCCAAGGGTATGCTTAACCATTTAGCCATGGACATTAATTTCAGCAATAACAGTTTATTGTTACATTTACATTCTAAATGCCAAAACAAAGAACAAAGGATTTAAATTTGTGATTGAGAATGTTGTCAAGAGACATAATTGCAACTTGGAGCAAAAGAAACCTATATGAAGTTTTAGCTAATTAATAGCTCGACTACATAAGAAATGTGTAGTAGTCCATATGGATATAATAAAAGTCAATAATACATTTCAAGAAACTAATCAACAAGAATAGATTTAAAACAGACAACTTAAGACATTCACTTATAAATGTAACCAATAAGATGCTAGTTAGTATTAATCCAAGGTCTACAAAAATTTGAAGTAAGGCGAAACATGCAAATATTCACTATAGAATTTGGCCTAATACCACAGCTAAGCTATAATTAGTAAATCACTATTCACTATAGAATTATTACTATCCACAGATCTATTAGAAATTTTAATGCTACGAACTAAGACTGTATTTATAATACAAAAATGAAACCACCCAACTATAGACAATATATATATTTTTTTTTTTTCTTACATAAAGTTTTAGGGTTATTTCCCCCCCTCCCAAGCCAAGAATATTAAGATGGTGGGGAAGGTATTTTTAATGAAGAAAACTGCTTTTAGTAAAGTTCTTGAAGTTCTATTCACCCAATCATTTTGTAAATGGATTAACAAATTCACCATTTAAGAACTTGATTAAAAATTAATTTTCTAAAATTGCACCATAAAATTTCTATTGGACCTGCTCATTGTTCTCAATTTTTTTTAAAAATAGCTTCATACACTATCAAGAACATATGTTAATTTAACACAATAAAAAATGTTATATTTAATCGATTCATACAATTAAATATTGTTTACATATATAACTTTTTTAAAATTATGGTAATTAAAATAGCCAAAGAAAGTCTACAAAAGTAGTAATGTCCCCTACCTACTAATAAGATATTTTATAAGGTAAACACAAGATGTGTTTTCTTGTTAGCATTAAGTAATTCCTGTGACTATTAGAAAATCTCATTTAACATATAGAAGATGAGGATGTATGACTAATAAATAAGTCTCTCTCTCTCACACACACATTATATAAATAAAACAATTACATCTTGATGCTTTATGAAATCAATTATCTCCTTGACAATGAAAACTGAAGACAGTTACATTGTTAGTTTAACCTGTACAAGTGGTAGAATATATATAATTCCATTGTTATGGAAATTCAAAATCAAAAGTAATTAACTAATGATGCTAATCAATTGTTGTCCTTACATGAACAAAAATGTTGGCTAGTGGAATAAACATCTAAGTTATCAGAGTAATGAAGTCATCATATTTTAAAATGCTGTCTTCTAAAATTGTAACAAACTAGTCAATGACTAACCATCTAAGATCAAAGCATTATATGAAGAAAGATATAGGCACTAATTGAGTGACAGTTTACAATTATTAATATACAAGTAATGGAGAAAAAAAAAACAAACACAAACTTGAATGATGTTTATTTAGAATGCTGGATATGACCAAGAAGATGTCCTCAAAAATTTTTTTTTTTTGGTGGTATGGTGATATGGCTTTGGAAGTAGATATGTGCTTAGTTTTATGAAAATAAAACATGCCTGATTTTTTAAAAATATTACAACAGGCACATTTAGCTTTGCAAAAAACTATAACATCTACATTTGAATTTCAAATAGAAGAGTTTACTTTCAAGTATTCCCCTTCAATGACAAACTTTTATTATTGATTTGTTTGTTTTCTATGGTCCACTAATCTCTTGTAGGTTATTTAAAGCCAGGAAATATCTTTAGATTGTAAGAATTTGAGGGGAAATAATGGTTCAATGATACAAGTTTTACTAATTAATCCATACCTGAGAGTGAGGGGAAAAAGATGAATCCATGCCTTTCCCAAGGACATTTGCACATAAGTGAATATAATGAACTCAACAAGAATTAGAACTCAGTTTACCAATTAACAATTCCAAGCCATTACCCATTACACCACCCACACATACAAGCTTACAGCATCTGATATTCCCAAGCAGTCACCCATTTAGATATTGACCAAGTTCAGTATTGGTTAACTTTGGTTATCATATGGAAACTGCTGTTTTATTGACATGTATATAATAAATGATATGAAGGAATACTTAAAAATAACAAGAAATGAATAATTTAGATAGTTTATCAGTCTGCTAATAAAGCTCTTTATTTCTCTCATATGTTTGTGGGTGGGGATAGTGAAATAGCTGTTGACTTATTTAAATATGACTATTTCTAACACAACATAAGACAACTATTATTAGGTTGGTGCAAAAATAATGTCGTTTTCTCACATGTGAGAAAACGACATTATTTTTGCACCAACCTAATACATTGACAATTTGACATATTTCTGCAACTCATTTTGATTGCTTATTGAATATTACATTGATAAAAGATTTCACAGGTTTAGCTAATTCAGACTTATTTCTATATTATTATAAATTGGGAAAGATAATCCTAAAAAATTAGTTGAAAATAATCAGTTGGGTTTAGTGTATGAATATGCATATGAGTGATCAAGCTAACTTGAGAAACAAACACAGCAACAAATATATCTCACACAAAAGTGCACTGTCATCAATCAGTAGTCTCACTTCTGTGGTCTTTTGCATGCTTAAACCAGTTTTCTTCAAAAACATTGTTCCTTCGTAAATATCTTTCCTCCATTTTCAATCCATCAGTAGCCATATTCTCCTAATTATCCTGATTGATTTATAAAGAGTGACCTATCTATTGAATCTTTAAAATGTGTTTTGGTTAATGTTGTCACCTTTTAGTGCCCTTTATCTGTTAAAGTAGTTGTTTTGGCATGTGCTTATTCTCTTGGACCAAATGACCTGTCCAACATAGCCAGTGCTTATAGATTTAATTTCCAATGCTGGGCATACCAACCTGTTCAAAATCTTCTGTGTCTAGTATCTTTGATATTAGATGAATTTTGAGGATGACAAGTTGCATTGATGGAATCATTCCAAGGTCTTGATAAGTTTTTGGTATATTACCCAGATTTCACTAAAGCATACATGTTCTATAAACCAAAATCTTATTACTAGTTTTAACATCTCTGAACTTCCAAATTCTTAAAAGCTGGAGTAGGTTTTTGTAAATTATGATCTCATCAAATGAACAAAAGTGATTCAAAGTTCTCCCGAGACATGGAAATTTGTCTACAACTTTCAACTCAAATGTTGCCTCGGGAGATCTCTGGTTCATAATATAAATTAGTTTATTATCAGCTGATATAACACCTCAGTCTTATCCAATCTTATTTGAAACCAAAAAGCTTTACAAGATTTGTTGAAGCTCATCTACATGAAGGACTTTACCCAGTTTTTCAATTAATGTTTATACTTCCTCAATGAAAGACTTATCTACTTCAATAATTACTGGACTTTATTCCATATTTCTAATAATTCAACATTTGAATCCAAATTTAACAAACCAGAAAAAATGCTATTTCCATAGATATGAAAAGTATCTTCCTATTATTACTAAATCAACACAGCATTATTGAAGTAGCTTACTGTTCATAAGCTATTTTAATAAAACTACAGAAGTTCTGTTATGCTACTCTGTGTATAATCTGTACATGCCAAGACATTCTCCACAAATCAATTATCTTTTATGACTTTTGTTTTAAATATTTTGCAGTTTTCATGTGACAAATGTGAAGTGCTTATTTATTTCAGCCTTATGCTTAAACTGTTGATTTATCCCAGTATCACTTTCACTGAATGTTCAGCTTTTTGAAACCTCTTCAGAAGAGATTTATTATATATATATATATATATATATATATATATATATATATAGAGAGAGAGAGAGATATCACACACTAACTGTTCTGATAAACTTTCCTCTTTAGTAACTCAAATAAGCACAGTACTAGATTAGCAGGTAGGTTTCATCATTTTACAGTTGAAATGGCTAACTGTAACTACGTTCTATGCTAACAGTTTCTTCTGTCACTTTTTTCATTTGTGGAACTCTTCCGGCCTCTTGCTTTCCTGTCAATTCTGATCTTCAGAAATTTAAATGCAACATCAATTGTCATCTTAACTACCATTTATTTATTGTTCTCTCTCCTTAATGTTTTCTTTTTCTAATATCCTTTCACATTACGTAACCTGTTATGCTGTAGTGGCTTTATTGTCTTGCTTGAGGTGAAATGATCAAAACAAAAATTCTTCAGGACATGGAGAAGTTATAGTTTATATATGAAACTAATTTAACTTAAAAATTTAGGTTTCATTAAAAACAACAACACCTTGATAACAAAATGGTGAAGTGATGCTATTAGGTTGGTGCAAAAATAATGACATAATAATGTCGTTTTTTGACGTTAAAAAATACGACAAAAACGACATTATTACGTCATTATTTTTGAACCAACCTAATATAATAGTAATATCAAGTAGGAAATATAAGCATAAGATTCTCATGGTAACAATGAAGCATGCTGTGCTTATAAATTCTAGAAAGATAAGTCAAACTTTATAGACTCAAATGCATAGGTGGTATTCATCTAATTATTTCATTAGAATATAATGAAGCAAACAAGACCTGAATACTTTCATTTTCAGGATGTAAATGAAAATGTTTGGCAGCTACTTAAATAGCAAGAGACAATTCCCACTGAGTTTTAAAGTCAAATATTCTTCTTTTATGTGCTGTGTCCCTTCAGGACATAGGTGACCATGGCTCTACTTCCCCCTATCCCTTGTAGCTCTCAATAAATTTTGTCTCTTTGTTACTTCTCCCAGAGCATGTTCTGTAATCCACTTGCTTAAACCTGCTAAGTAAGTCATGCATTGCTTGTCCTCGTCTCTCTTTCCCCTGTGAGTATCAGATTCTCTAAGCCCTCCTTTCTCATTACGTGTCCCAGAAATTTCAGCTGCCTCCTCCTGATGTTAAGTATAAGACTCCTCCTTGTTTGCATCCTCTCCAAAACCTCATCATTGCTCACACATTCAGTTCATGAGATCATTAGCATCCTTCTGTAAAACCATACCTCCACTGCCCAGAATCCCCTTTTCATCTTTGAGGAGATCGTCCAACATTCGCCGACGTAAAGGAGGACAGATATCACATAGCAGTTCAGTACTCTTTTCTTTGTTACCATGAAATTGGCCATCCCAATAAGTCTTTGAATCTCAGCATTGCACTTACCATCCTGTCAGAATACTTCCCAGATATTTAAATTTATGCAGCTGCTTGATTTTAGTGTCCCCAACCTGTAAATTGCATTTTGGACTCATCCTTTTACTGATGACCATACATTCCGTTTTGTAGTTTATGCTTAGTTCCTTCTTTTCGCTCTCCTTCACTACCTTCTGTAGGAGGATTTGTAATTTCTGTGTCTGCTATCAGTACTGTGTCATCTGCATATCTTATGTTAAGATTGTGGTTGCCAATGATGAATCCTGGTAGAATTTTCAATTCTCTCTGAATTGCCTTGCTTTATAGGTTGAGTAAGTCTGGTGAGAAGACACATCCTTGCCTTACGCCCCTTTCTATTTTTGTATATCTGCTGAACTCATTCTCTATCCCCATGCATACTGTTTGCTGCCAGTATAGGTTCTTGATTATTCTAATATCTTTCCCAAATATATCAAGGTAGCTGATCTTTGTAGCATACTTTGTCAAATGTATTTGCATAGTCTATAAAGCACAAGTCCTCCTGCATGCTCTATTCATCAGAATACAGATGAGTTTTGTTATGTAGCTCATTAGGCTGATTGTTTGGTGGAGTTCACATTCATTTGTGCCTGGTTTCTTAGGCAGTGCTATGAAAATAGATCTGCTGAGATCTTCCAGTATATCCCCAGTGCTGATTAGAGATTCTTTACAGGATATTGAAAGATAAGAAAGAAAAAAGGAGGAAGAGCGTATAGAAATAAGCTCAAATAAAGATTTTGTTCTAATTCATGTCTATTTTGATTATATAGAAGAGAGGATTTTATAAGTTTGGAATAATATTTGAAATGAAAAAGTGGGTGTCATAATACAAATAATCATTTTACAAATATAAATAAATTTGCTTGTTATTAACCAAATTATTTACTGAAAATCTATTGTTACTGGTGACCTACAACTTAATATATTCTTAGCAGTAACTTGAAAGTATGGAGGGCAATATTGAGTAAAATTTCTCTATATGGATCAAGTGTAGGTAAAAATTGAAGAAAAAAAATCTACAAGGAATTTACAAACATTTACTAATCTAACAGGGTTATTACTATACAAAAGACATTGTGTATATGTTATCAGCATTACTATGCTACTTTTCCATAAAGTTGACAAGAAGATTATGGTTCTTGGTCTATCAGTGCACAATTGTATTGATTCCCTCCTTGAAGAATGTGGTGTTAAGTGCTTTGAATCACTTCTGCAGCTCTTCAGCAATAGCATCATCTTTGCAGAACTGCTTCCCAGATAGATATTTGAGGGGACCAAACAGATGGTCTGAAAAGAGCCAAGCCAGAACTGTGGTGGATATCTCAAACTTATCACTGGAGACACTGTGTGTGTGTGTGTGTGTGTGTGTGTGTGTGTGTGTGTGTGTGTGTGTGTGTGTTGGGGGGGGATACGTTTCTATGCAGCAGCAACTGTCTTGGTCTCTTTCAGCAAATAGCTCCTCTTCACAGCATCAGAGTGAATATACAGTATGAGCAACACACCATTTACATCCAAGGAGGATTACCACCAACTGAGTGCTGAACTTTGAATATTTTTTGTGGCTTTGATGACAAAGGCTGCTTCCAGTTTCAAGGTCATAGAATCAACCTAGACTACTTTAGACCATCATCTGTTTGGGTCCCTCAAATAACATTTATTCAAAAACCGGTCCTATACAAATGACACAGCATGTTGATGAGGATATTTATGCATAAATGAGACAAATACATCAATCTTGATGACAACTAGTATATATATATATATATATATATATATATATATATATATATATATATATAAAAGTCCTGGAGATATAAGTACAACATTGTAAAGGTCTTTCTTTTTAGATCTCTTATAAGAACATTTAGAATTAAATTGCCAAACTTGATCCCAAAACCACATTTGTACTCTAGCATCAGATAAGTATAGCCAAATAAAGATAAAAAAAAAAAAAAAAAAAAAAAAAAAGTTGGCCAGCCACTTATGCTCATTTGGTAAGGTTCAAATGACAATATAAATCATTTCCTTCAACATAGTTATATTACCCGAAGTTCCTTTTTATGTACATAAAGATTAATTGCACACATTAACAACTATAAATATAAATATGTGACCTTTTTCTTAATAATTCCAACTATATTCTGTACATACACACAAGAAATAAAAGAAAATATAAACAGCAAGACATGTATAATTATTTTACTAATGTAAAATAGTTAAAGTCATACAAAGTTTTGGAAAATTTGAGTATGAATTTTTCTACATTGCTCTGATTTCTCATTCCGAGCCACTAGCCATCACACCCTCACACCTCATTAGCCTGCAAACAAATGTTTCTTTCTACAGCAAAACATCATTCAAACCAGCTTATAAAATATTAAGGTAAAAATGAGATTTTTTATAAGTATTGCCTGGTGGTGGAGGGGGTGGGGTTAAAAAGACAAAGGTTTTGTGCATATAAGTCAACCAGAGTTGGTCTGCTATATTTACCACCTTATTCTGTGTTAGATTAAGAGAAGTCAATTGTGTGTGTGCACATTAAATCAAGGGGGAATGTGAAGATACTGTAACCTCTTTTGTCATAAGTTTAGAAATTTTCCAGATTATAATTTCAAATATTTTGATATCTGCTATTCAAAAACAATGGGCCAGCTTTTAACATTAATTGGATACCTTCAGTTATTTTTTTTAACCCTGTAATTTCATAAAGTTTTGACATATACTGCACCTCCCTCCAAAAAACTAAACTATATTTCCAACATGACATTAAACCGTTAGTATCCAACACGTTTAAACTTGCCCATGAAATATCACCTCTCACAGTCTCACTCCGATTTCCTGCATTATTTATGATGTCATCATATTATGTTTGAACATAGAGAGCTGATATTTACAAGGCAGGTTTGGGTGGGATGAATGCTAAAAGGGTTAATCTCATTTTAACAAGATTACAAAAAAAAAAAAAAAAAAAAGAAAAAATCCAAGGATAGGATTATGAATAAGTATTTCATCATATTTCTAATATGAAGCTCAATGAGTGTACAAACTTTGGCTAGTGTTATGTTTACGGAGACACACTTCAACACTTCTGCCGCTTAATCAGATGACAATTTTTATTTAAAAAAAAAAAAAAAAAAAAAGAAAAAAAAAGCTATCTCATCATAAATCATTTAAGAAAACGATACTTTTGTCAAATAATATTTTACACCTGTCTTACCCAAGTTACCTCTGCACAAATTCTTGGGATACTTTGATTACTTAATAGTAGTCAAGTTTCACTGTGAGCTTTGAGTGTGATTCAGCAAACCAACTGTTGTACCTAAACCTATAATTTGTATCAATACACTTGTAAATTAATTAATATTTAAACAACTTCTTAAACAATTTAAAAATGCCACTCGAACATCTATTATTTCTTCTGCTATCAATTTGAAGGGTGCCTAGTAAACAGAACATTACCCAAAACTTCACTGGTTTGACCACAAATTACCTATTAACAGATGATGCTCTCTTTTCAGCTTATTTAGAAGGAAAATGATTTGATTTGTTTGTTTAATGGCATATCAACTCCTTATGAGTCATTTAATGCGGAAATTTAATTTTCTTGGGAGCTTTGAAATAAAAATATTTTGTTATTCTGCTTTCACAATTGAATACATGGTAGTTGATACTCAGCTTTTGTGCATATACATGTTTGTGTGGAGATGATTACTAGAGGCAGTGATGTGTATTTTATATTGTAGCTTTGTTGAAGTTATATTTTGGAATACAGTTTTGATTTCTTTAAAAAAAAAAAAAAAAAAGAAAGAAAATTTGTAGGATATTATATGGATTAATGTCATGAAAGTTCTTTCATATTAATTGTTCAGTTTTGTTTGGTGGCATATCTACCTCTATGGGTTATTTAATGCTGGAATCTAAATATTTTGAACAATTTTATGGCTTCAACTCAATATTTTGAATGCAGTTGTATGACTTCAACTACAGATAAAATGTATTGTTGGTCATTATTTATATATAACGTATTGCTAGTATTTTTATACTTCCATAGTGATTTTTTTTTTGGTGGGGGGAATCACTATTTGCCCATAGCTGGGACCCTAACAGGTGCTATCACTTCAGGTCAAGGTGGACCTGGGAGCAGCAATTAAGTGGTTCCACACACATCAAAATATCCAATCTCCCAAGCAGAGTCCTTGCTGTTGGATGTAGTTTATTATCATACCCAGGACTACTGGAAGGAAAAAGCAGCACCAATGTAATAGTTCTGATTACAACAGATGCCTCTGTGTCCACTTATGGTAATTATAAATAGGTCCTCAAAGGGGATAAGTCTTTCACTGATAAAATGAGTCATCATATAGTTTGGTTCTTGTAACTACTGGTGGCTCTGTAATAGGGTGTTAGAGAAGAGTAATTCTTCTATTTCTCTCTTCACTCAATTTGAAGGAGTGTTATCGCCCGCCAATGAAGTAGAATATTTTGCTCGTAAATTCTCATCCAATTTCACTCTTGACTCATCTGGATCTCTAATTTTCAATTAAAACTGAGTCTGTGAGATATATGCATATAACACTGTTCATGGTTTATACCATCATCTCTAGACTGGATCTCTACAAAGTATGTGAACTAGATGGTATATATGTAACAGTTCTTAAATGTGATCTTTAACTGGTTCCTGCTCTCTAAATTCTATTAGGTTGGTGCAAAAATAATGACGTAATAATGTCGTTTTTTGACGTTATATGTCAAAAAACGACATTATTACGTCATTATTTTTGCACCAACCTAATAAAATGAATGCCTTGCTGCTTGTTGAAAATCATCTTCTGTAGTTCCAGTCTTGAAGAACTCAGTTGAACCATCTGATCCTTCTAATTATTGGTCTCTTAGCATACTTTTTGGCAAAATACCAGAGGATCTAATCAACTCCAAATTGGTTAAACATCTACCCATGCGGGCTCTTTCAGACAAGCAATACAACTTCTGCTTCTCTAGGTCAACTGCTAATGTATTAGCGGTTACTGCTGAAAGAGTCTATCAAGCTTTAGGCTGTTGCTTTGGATATTTCAAAGGTGTTTGGCATACTGGTCTTAACAGGTTGTAAGGTTATGGTATTACTGGATTCATTTTTGATTGGATTCAATCTATATCAAATTGCAAAATGAATCTTGTCATGAACGGTCACTCTTTTAGATCTTTTTGCATTATGCAAATGTCCCCGGGCTCTATCCTTAGACATATGTTGTTCATAATTTTCATCAACAACCTTACCAATGCCATCAATTCTCGGCTCTTTATCTATGCTGATAACAACTATTTACACCTGTCTTAATGGTAAGTGATCAGTCTGATATGGTCAGATTGGCAGCTAATCTCAAGAATAACCTACAATCTGTTAACTGAAGCAAGAAATTTCCTGTTAATTTTAACACCTCCAAAATGAAAGTGCTTTCTTAATAGTCTTAGAACTTTTTTTCTCTCTTCCATTAGCATGGCTGATGCTAACCTCCATGAAAATGACTCCTTGTGGCTTTCTTGATCTAACATTTTCTACCAACGAAGTGGAAAGATTATATCGAATTAATTGCTAGGTCTGATGCTAGGAAAGTTGGTACACTGTTGTGCTAGACAGTTTTTTCTCAGCAGAACCTATTCTTCCATGAAATGAATATTATTGTCACTTCTGGCTTGGTGCTTCTGCTATGTATTTAAAGATTCATGATAAAATCCAAAGAAGAATCCGCAATGTTATTGGTCTTGTCCTGACATCTTGGCTTCAGTCACTTTCCCCACCATTGCTGTAATGTAGTTTTCATCTGCCTCTTTCATAAATATTTTTATGATAATTGTCCTGATGAGCTTTTGTCTTTGGTACCTCAACTTACTGAATTTAAGCACAGTACTAGTTTGGCAGCTAGGTATCATTTCACAGTTGAATTTGTTAGATTCCCATAAGTTCTATGCTAACAGCACTTAACTTCAAGCACTGAATATAGAAAAAAATTCTAGCAATGGCTGCACTATGTTGGAAAAAAGTCATGATGATGACAGCTTAAAACTTAATATCACCTGAAAAGATAAAAACTTTCAACATTGTATATTGCAATAACATAAAAATAGCAAATAACTTAGTTAAATTTCTGCTTTTAAAGAGAATCATTAGATTGAGATTATGTCATTATCTAATATTTCAACTCTTACCAGTGTTTACACAGATTTGCCTGGGAAGGGGGAGGTATGCTAGAAATAAGTTTTGTCATCACAAGGTTAAACTTTGAAAGTAAAACAGTCTGTTGATTGATGAAGAGAAAGCTGACAACTTTACATCCATACAATATTACATTCATACTCATAGCAGACATTTTCAAAAAGTACTCCTGTGAAATGTTTTGTCTGAAACCCAGAACAGCAAGCTCATTCTTTGTTCTATACTAGAACTAGATATATGTAGAATTACAAAATTAATATAATTCAGGAGTGGTTAACTGACTTGAGCATCCAGTGGATATGTGGTTAGCCGAAATATAGTAGTCAATCTTTTCTTCTCTCATCAGTTTATATATTAAAAATATTAAGTTTTATAATCTTTTGTTATTTTTGGCAGCCTAATTTTATTTTACTGAGAAGCAATAATACTTTTCTTAGTTGTTACTGGGATTCATTTTCTCATGGTTTTGAAAATATTTGGTATATATTATTTGTTAATAGTTAATTTATATAAAGTATTTGTAGCAATAAAACATGCATAAACTGTCTTGTTGCTCTCAAATATTTGAACTTTATTATGTCACTTTTACTGTAAAAAAAAAGTTTTTTTACACTAAGCAAGTTTGGTCACCCACGGGATATATTATTATAATCCAACATTCTGCCCCAAGTTTCTATATGGTAAGGACTATATTTGCAGAGTCCATAGGATTTTTTACACTTGCAATGAGTAATGGCTATTAGCAGCCAGAAATTGCATTAAAAAAAAAAAAAAAATAAAAAAATAAAAGCTGTATTGTTTTTCTGATAGAAAAAAAAAAAGGAAAATAAAAACTTTATTTCCCAATATTAAATTTGGAAATAATTTTTCAGGTAAAATTTAGTTAAGGCATCATCAATTGCTAACATTGGTAAGTAATGAAAGCACTGCTAAGTAAAACGATCACTATTGTTATTACTATATAGTGAACTCAGTTTATAACATTCAATCAATGACTCAATATAGTAACAATTACACCAGTGGAACAGTGGCAGTCATTTCAGCAAAAAGTGTTTTACTATCTCCTACAACAAGAGGGTTGTAGTTAGACTTAAAATGCCTTACCCGGAAGACTTCAAAATTAACTTACCTTTTCAACAAAGTAAATTCTTCCTGGAATATAGGCATCTTTGTCTTTCGATTCAAGTACATTTGTATGAATAAAAACGCTGTCTTTCTCGTAAAGGACCTGTTGAATTAAGTAAGACAAGAGAGATTTTATTTAATTTAGAATAAGTGTAGTATTTAAAGACTTTTTTTTACCGGTTAAACAGTAAATTCAAAACAAAATACTAGCACAAATAAACGACTTAGAAAACGGTTATAGATTTGTTGACTAATTTTTTCTTAGTCTTGATTTAACCACGAGAAAAAATACGTAAAAGTTCAATACTTTCGAGTTTCGACATTAATTGTAGCGTATATTTACTATTTACCACGGTGTATTAGAAAAAAAAAATCTGAAGTGGATCGCAAGTGAGGAAAACAAGTTACAAGTAAAACCATAAAAGTTAAAACATTCTCATCTACCTGGAATTTTAAGTAAAGAAAGTTTCAATAGAAGGCCACTTAAAAACGTTTGTTTTGCTTTGTTTTTTTTAAGACAACACCTGGCAAATAATACCGATACCAGGTGACAAAAAAACACCTGTTGTCGACTGAAAACAGATTCTTTCCAGGTAATTCTTCCTCATCGGAAGTAGAGAAAAATAAAATTGACAGTAAGGTAAAGAGAGAAAAAACAAACAAAAAAGAGAAAAAAGGCGGGCAGTTTTTGTTTTAAAAACAGTTTTTTTAAAGTAAGTTTCGCAGAAAAAAGGTTTATTCATCCTAGTCCAAATTTTGCTTCTTTTGTAATAACGAAAGACATTGAGAAATTATGATCTTAAAAATAAATTTAAAAAAAATTAAAATTCATTTAATAGTTTGAAGTTGAACTATAAAAAAAAGTTAATACAAAAAAAAAAAAAAAAAAAAAAAAAAAAAAATCAGTGAAAAAAATTTTTAAAAAAAATAAATAAAAAGACTAAGAGACTTTAAAAATTTAACTTTTGAGCTTTAAAGGCGTATAAAAAACGTTGAGTGCACTTTAAAACAAAAAGGCGACTTAATGCAATTCGTAATTCACAAACAAAAATCAACCACCAAACTAAGGAATGCGGTGGTCAGGTGAACTTAGCACACCCACCTAACACAGGTAAAAGTAGGTAGCATATTCTAAACAAATAAAAACTTACCTGTGAATAAAATAAAAATGTACATTGGAAAGTTACAAAAACTTTCTAATTGTCGATTTTAAGGGGTACCTAGTACCCTTAGTTAAAGAAAAAAAAATAGCAAAGTTTACTACTTGCTTGTAACTTGAAAATAAAACTAATACTTACATTCACTTTCCAGAATCAGTTTCATCAAATGTTTTCTTTTATGAATTAGGTCAGCTATATAAATTTTAGCTAATTTATACGGAAAGAAAGGGGATAGGTGATGTTGCAATTTTTTTTTTTTTTTTACAACAGCCAAAAACAACTATATGACGCATAACAATATTTTTAAAACATTTTGTTAAACAAATCAAACAAAATGTAGTAACTTTTTTGTAAGATAAATAATTTATTTGTAATAAGTATATTTTAGTCAGGGAGAAAGAGAACTTGTATTAATAAAGAAAAATATATTCACGTACGTACCTATCAAGAATAAAAAAAATAGAAAAAAATTCTCTTTAAGTTGGCAGGTTTCATTCAGGTTGTGTAGAAACTTAAATTAACAAACAATATGTAACTAAAAAGTATGTAACTATACAATGTATAATTAAAAATTTAAGAATCATAGTTTAAGTCGAGAAGAACAAGTAGCAACACGTCGAGTCAAGACTGGAAGGGAAAAATAAATAAATCCACAACAATGCAAAAACCACACGTGTACTCAAAATGTACGTGGCAGGTAATTTATCAAATAAAAGTCCACTAGTGGGGAAACGAGTTTAAATATATTTTTTTTAATATTTAGGAAAATAACAAAAATGATAGAAGACTAATAGTTTCTTTTTCTTCGAATTAAACAAGAGTGGACGATTTGATAACTTCAGACAATATTACAGTCTGACTTCTTTTTACGTATGTGTTTTTAATGAATGTGTGGATTATAGACTAGAGAGAGTTGCTCTCGGGCTTTCTACTCTCCGTCTTACTAATTAAGTCCGATAGAGCAGGTTGTCTTGGTAGGTGTGCTGACAGTCTTACCTTGTCAGAAGATGCCATATCGCTGTCACTGGCAAATGTCTGGCTATTTAACAGCTCAGACCAATGGTAAAAGCCGTAGCGTTAACTTTTCCCCTTCTTTCTTTATTCGTTGTTCTCCAAAATTGCTGAGTTTAGTCAGCCAAGATGTGGGCCGCACATAACCAAAACAAAAGTATAATTTTCAAGATAAAATTTTAATAAAAAATATATAAGCAAATAAGCCCCGATCTACTAGGCATATAAATTTATGAAATTATGTTAAACTTTAAATAAATTATTCATTTCAAGATTTAGTCGAAAACTAATTTTTGAAGTACTTAAGAGACCGTATTCGTCATTCATTTACCCACCTCTCTTTCAATTGTTCCACGTGATATATGACGTCACAGACTCAGCCATCTTGTATGTTGTCGTCTGGTCTGATAGGGACCGATAGACGGACGAGAAAAATGTCTGTCCTATCCCCAAAGTTAAATAGATAATTTTTTTTTTTTTGTGTGTGTGTGCGTGCCACGTTTACAACCACTGAAGGAGTCCATACGTTTATAGGATAACTAATACTGCAGTGTTTGCTGATTGCATTTTTTGTGCTACTCATTGTTGTTGTTTTTTTTCTTTGCATTAGGTTCAGGTCGAAGTGAGGAGTGTTAGTGATTGATACCACCACCAAACCCTACTCAAACTATTTACAAATCTGTGTCTCTACGTACGTCACGTTTGTATAACACTTCATGTGACTTGCTAACTGAAGGAAAATATTTTTGACAAAAATATCTTGTAGAAACTAAAATAAAAAGGGGTTCCAGAAATAAAACACAAAAAAAAACCTGAAGCAATGTCGATCGGCGGCGCCGGGGGAGGTGCAAGTCAGAATGGCGGACGAAGTTATTCCTTTAAGATGGTCTTGTTGGGTGAGGGATGTGTTGGAAAAACATCTCTCATCCTCAGGTATGTGGAAAACAAATTTAACGACAGGCATCACACGACTCAACAGGTGAGAAATCATACCAACACTTGTGTTAATGTCCATAACGATTTTTTTTTTTATTTGATCGATATAGCCATGAAAGATTGAAGTTGGCAGTGTATTGCTCATTTTAAATCTGTTGGAATTGCATAAGTAAATAATGCATTTTTTTAATATCTGGGAATTTTACTTTTATAACTAGATTTTATCTTTTCTACGATCTGCTGACAAGTTTCAAATATAAATTTAAAAAAAAAGGACTTTTAAATTATTCAATTTTTGAAGTGACTTTACTTTTTCCTATTGCATTTTTCACCTGCATTTAAAATTCTTTTTTAACGAGAAAAAAAACTTAACAAAATCAGTTCTAGATTAAAAAAAAATAAAAATGAATTATTTTTTTTTAGTCATGTGAGCACCTCTTCATTAAAAAACAACAAAATCCGCCAGGTGATTATCTTCGATGTTTATTTCTAGTTCTTAAAAATAAGTTAAAAAATGTTACATAAATTTCAATCTTAATTAGCAATATGTAGCATATTTTTTCCCAAGAAAAATTTGTAGTCTAAAAGAGCAAATGGGCCGATATGCTCTGTTTTTAGTTTCGAGTCATCCTGTGACCCATTCTCCTACGATAACCCTCCCATTTTGAATTATATACTGGGGACAATGATTTAAAGTACGTACTTATTCAATGTCTTTTTCATTGTTCTGATCTTTTCTTACATTGCACGTTGGTTTTTCTCCACTTAAAACAACTAAATGTTTTTTTCTGGATTCTTTAAATGGAGACTGTAGCTACTAGTTTATTTTGTTTCAGACTTTCTCTGCTGAATTGTCTTTATAAAAACTAGAAACTTTTTTTTTTACTTAAGCTATAGGTTGCATAAAATTTTTTTAAAAAATGCAACGTACACCTACTTGAGATCCGGTTAGTGTGACGTTCACTAAAATTTTTTAAAAAAGCCAAGTAAAATAATTTAAATGTCTCATTAACATCCGCATTAAAAGCGACTAAATTATTTTTAAATATAAATAAAGAAAATGACTGTCACTAGTGATTATACAATCAGAAATAAAACCGAATATTAGAAGTCGATAGTGTTTGAAGAAAGAAAGGAGCATAAACAAATCACATGTAATGACCGAATTGATGACACTGCGATTATTGGCAAAGTTTTTTTTTTCTTTATTCATCAGGTGTGTTTACCATTTTGGATCTAAGATTATCAATGTATTTTTAGATTTTTTACTAATTAATCTAAAAAACAACATTAAGAATCGCGTTTCTGCTCATCAAAGTTTTATATGATAGATTTTTTTTTTTTTGTATTTGAATCGTAAAAAATCTTTTGCACATACTTATGTTTTTTTTCTTAATGATGAATGCAATATCTGTAAATAAACCACGATATGCGCGTGCACACACGTGCATGTAAAAATTGGGGCGGGAGTCACATTTTTTTTTTTTTTTACACAATTAAATAATTCCTACCACATGCTGGAAAAATACTTTTACCTCAACTCCATTTTTTACGAAGTAGCGTCACCCTTTACTTGCCAAAAACAGATCTTAAATTTACTTGTATCCATTACATACATGTTTCATTCTTAAAAAAAAAATAAATAGTTGATTAACCAGATGTATTTTTTTTGTCTGAACTTATGAGAAAAATCAATTTATTGAAATTGGGTTTGAAGTCCATATTCCACCATTTTCCCTGTTTTTGAAATAAAATCAGTTACTAAGAGAGGACCTTTTAAATTCTAACTATTAATATCGCTTCTTTTTTTTTTTTTTATCCCATTACAAAAATATTTATCTGTCCTATGCAATCTGTGCACTACATGCTCGATTTTCTAAAAATGACTGTACTTCTGTTGCGTAACATAAACAATGATGAAACCCACGTCTTTCTATTAAGTAGAAAATATACTTTCGTTTCGATATCCTTCTGATCAATAACCAAAAAAAGATATTGTTGAGTAAAACATCTTCTCCTGATCACCTAATTGTTAATTCGAGTTCAGTATGTACATTTACAGGGAAATATGACGATTTAGGAAAATTTTATATTTAGCGTAAAGCAAATTTAATTTACCGATCTTTTTTTTCTTTTTTTTTTTTTTTTTTTTTTTTCAATACATTTTTTAATTTCTTTTTTTACTTTAGACATTAATTGCGTACTTGTTTTGTATTTAACTTTTTTGAAGAATCTAAGAAAATGTCTATTTCTTAAAAAAAAAAAATAAAAAAACATCAACAACCGAACGTGTTTTTCTTACCAAAGCTAATTCTGTTTAGTTTTACAGTACTCTGGTAAACACGCACATTACATCCTGATCTAAGATTAACATCCAAGAAACCTTTCAGTGTATTTGTTTGAATTATAATTGTAATCTCAGATCAGTCAATCTATCTGCTGTTAGTGTTAGTGTTAACTTGATATCCCGATAATTGGTTTTCCTTTTTACTTCCACTTTTGTGTAAAAAAAAAAAACGTAACCATGAAGTTACTTTTTATTTTTTTGTGGAAGATTGATTATTTTAAATTCATATTGAATATATAATAATTAATTACTACTACCATACTTATTTTTAACAAAAATACTATAACCGTTTAACCGTATTTTTATTTGAAATTGGCAACAAAAAAGTTTTTTTTACTTGCTAATGCCAAAAGTAAACTTATGCATTTACACAGTGTACACTTACAGTCACAGAAACAGTGTCCATGTTTTATTGTTACTTGTTAAAATGTTTTGAAATTACTACTTTTTCACGTTTAGTAGAGTTCCTCTCTGAAGTCTAAGCAGGAAGTCGTTATGACTCACCATTATTAAGCTTCTGTTTCTCTGCCATAAAAAAAGAAGCATAGAAAAACACATTGAGTAGTATTTAGTTTGTAGGTTAGGAAAATTACACAATGCTCAAACGTGATTGGGAAGCAAATTTGACTTTTTTTTTTTTTTTTCTATACAAACAAAAAATCTTACAATTGGAATTTGTAGATTTAAAGAATGACAAGCGATTTTTACGTAACCTAACTTTTTTAATGCATTTAAAAAAAAAAATGAAAATTTTTTCTTGAAGCTTTGTTTAATTTTAGACTTAATTGCAAGCTAATAAATTAATACTGTCAATAAGGAAAATACTTGGGTGCATTTCAAACCGAATTTAAACTGATTGGAATCTTTTTTCTTCCCCGTAAAATCTATTCCATAGCTGTCAACACAATGATTCTCTTTATTAAAAGATTTTTAAAAATATGCTTTTCTCAAATGTTAATGAAGTAAAATTAACTGATTTAAAGTTTAATTATTCTGAATCAAAACAAACTTACTACTTACTTTTTTAGGTTATCACAGAAAAAAAGCGTTTTTATAAAAGTTGGTGTTTTTCTGACATGTTGAATGATTCATTGACAGCCTGATTTTTGGGAAATTTAACTAAGGGGAATGGAACTGAAAAAAAATTATTTGACAAATACAACATGCAAACTTTTTTTTTTTTTTTTTTTTCATATATATATTTTTTTTTAGCTACTGAGTAATCCTAAATATTTTAAGTATTCTAATATTTTGTTGAATTTTAGGTACTTTGGTTACATACCTTTATTCATGAAGGTGCTTGCTGAGAAAATGTTAGAAAATTACCCATAAATTTTAAATTTATTATAGGTACCTCTTATTTTCTGATAATGTTTATGAACGTCCATATTTACAAAATTCAGCACCTTTATACACACAAAAATATTCCTTTTTAAAATACAGGGGTTATTTGAATTGTAGTTAGCTTTTCCAGTTATGATTAGAAAATACAGTTTTAAATTAATACAGAATTTTAAAAGTTTATAAATTATTATAATTAAGAATTTTTAAAAATGAAAGCAATTCATCTAAAAATTCATTTATCTTCAAAAAAGATTTTTTCTTAAGTAAGACAATAGTGTCTGCAATATATTTTATTCATAAAAGCAGTTAAAGCTTTTCTAATTAAATAATGTCTGAGTTTGTTTGTGATTTTTTTGTTTGCTACAATTAAGACTTTCTGTAAATGTAGGTCCAATTTGACCAAAAGACTTTGATTTAAATTTTCTGAGGATTTGTCTTTACAAGCCCAGAGAATTTAAATCAAAGTTTTTCTTAACAAATATAAGCATTAAGCAATAGAAAATATAATTTTTGTGTGTTGGGTAATAGATGTAAAAAAAAAAAAAAAAAATTGTTTACAAAAAAATAACTTAATTTCTGAATAACTTCTGAAAGTTTCATTCAAATAAGACATCTGATTTTTTGCAATAATTTCCAAATCAATGTTCTTCATTGTAAAAAGACACTCAAATTTCCTGTACAAATTTAAGGTTCCATGTTGATAGGGAAAAAAAAATTGACAAAAGTTCTAAAAAAGATAAAAAAATTGTTTTTACATCAAAAAATTCTCATAATGACAAAGATTTTGATATTTGTTTTTATTAAGTTTTGTGCATCATTCTTTGTCATGTGCCCTCTTTTTAATGAAATTTTGGAAGTACCTTGGTTTAAGCCTTATTCTTAAATCATAACTAAGATTTAGAAATTTAATTCTTTATTCTTGTTCATCACTTTTTTATAATCCTTATCCAAATATATTTCTGATATTGTAATAATCAAAAGGAAAGCTTTTGTAATTTGTACCAATTTAAGATATAGATTTCTTTTAATTTTAATCACTAAATGAGTTTGCATTCCTATATTTGTTCCTGCATTAACTGTTTTTATTTTAACAACTAATTTATGTAATCACATTTTCATGCACTGTAAAGCAAGAAAATCCCTTGAATTGTTTTGTCAAGAGAATTCACTTTACAGGAGAATACAAAGAGCTTGCTGGAATATCTGCTTAAGCTATATACCAGTATGCATACTAAATGTCTTTTACACTTGGTAGTTATATGGATATTAAAATTAAGGAGCAAATAAATACACTAATTGAAAGCAAAGTCAGTTGGCCGAGTCAGTTGTGGGATCAAATATTAGATTTGTTTTGTAAATTGTATACCTGAACAGATACAGCAATCAAATGACATTATGAAACCATAATTTAGAGATGATCAAAAGTACACTTGATCTTCACAAATGTGATGGCTTATTTGTAAATTGAAAAAATTTAAACAGACCTTGTGAGTTGTATTATATATTAATCTAGAGAGGAAATATAAATTCACTAGTTTTGTTAATTTGAATCAGAATAGAAATATATGCATTATTTATTACAAACATTTTGTAAACCTTCTACACTAAATTAGAACAGACAGAACATTCAAGCTTTTGATTATGTTGTCAAATTGTATGGATTCCAGTAAAAGTACTGACTTGACAAGATGATGACTGCATTAATGATGATCAACATAAAGTGAGAATCTGTTTATATACTTAGTGCCAAATCATAAAAAAAACCTCCGTTTGTTTTATTTGTTTTCAATATAAAAAAGAAAATTTTTTGTCTGGTCATACAAATGTTTAAATTAGTAACTTAATTCATGATTTTCATAGGTCAATTAATTTTCAAATGAGAAACTTTCCTTCAGCTCGTACATTATTTTTTGTCTGAATTTTTAAGATGGAGTTATCTCTGTCTGCATCTTTATCACAACATCCCTCTAGCCTTTTTCAGGTCTCTATTGATCCCAGTAACCATCAGGGAATTTTAAACTGAACTCTTTATTTAATCTACAGGTATAGTTTGTTCTCATTCCTTTGGCTTAATGTTTTGTCATGTTCTTTTTTAATACTGTTCAGTTATTGCTTGCCTTGTTTCCACTGAGTCCAACCCAACGACTGAACTTACAATTACTATGCCACCAAATTAATGAACTAATGCTTTAATCCACTAGGCTATATATCTGACAAATTGCAAATATTCATAACTTACAATATTTCTAAGTTATATATTTGTTTGCATATTTGTTTCCAAGCCTTTGACCTCTTCAGTGTGACATTTATTCTGTCAAAGATATTTAATCATATTTTAAGTAGAATGACTTTTAAAAAATTGTATTTAAAACAGTTTCCTAATTTTCCACTTTGCTTGTGATGAGTGGTTACTCTTTTGTAAAAATTGTTCCTGTAAAATTTTGTTGTGGAAAGCAGTTCAGTTAAAATTGAGGAAATTAGGGGATAGTTTGAAAAACTGTGCTGATCTCAACTATAACTAGGAGTTTAATTTTCCTGTATTTGTATATTACTATAAACATTTTCTATTATTTTCATTATTTCTAAGTAAAAGTTTAAAAATATATTTCGTTTAATTTTTAAAATGCTTTTTCACATCTAAATACTTGCCCATATTTTTACTTGTGTGTAAATATTAGCATTTGGACATGAACAGAATCCTATGCATGGGTTCCTCATGTTTGAGTTTGTAATCTGGTTTTAAAGTAATAATTTATTGTAATATTGATTCTATAAAACTAGCAGTTTTATAGAAGTTAAGAAACATAGCTACTGGAAGTGGATAAGTCATTGTAAAATATATACTTATAGATAATCTATATTTGATCATTGAAATGTTTTTTGCTTGTTTTTAATTTATCAGATATTGTAGCATTTTCCCCCTTATTTCTGTTTGGTAATTGAAGTAGCTACAAATCTCTCTCTCTCTCTCTCTTTCTTTTTTTTTTTTTTTTAATATGTCAATTCATTCCAAGTAAGGTGATAATGCCACTAAGATACAAGGGGCTACTGGAAGTGAAAGAGAATAAGATGACTTTAGGAGAAGGAACCAGAAACACAATACTAAACAGGAAACAAGGAATGAACCTCTACTTCTGTTCAAAAATCCAAGGAGGAGTGTGAACCAGGCGATCTACTACCAAGAGTTGGTTTTCAAAACTAAGATTTTAAATTCAGAATTTTTAAGTTTTAAGCTGGTTCTTTTCACTTGAGAAATTCACAAAGTCTTTTTCTCATTTCACTTTATGCCAGACTAAACAGTTTTTGTGTATGTAGTCTCTCTTGTCTCCCTTCACTCTCTCTCTCTCTCTCTACCATAATCCTTCAAGATATTGACGATCATAGCTCTCCACAATTCCCTGTGGTACTTGTTCTGTCATCTATTTACTCATTAAGTAGGTTACTTGCTGTCTTCTCTTGCCATCTGTGAATGTTAAATTCTCCACACCTCATTGTCCCAAAGGAAATTTAGTTGTTTCTATCTGATTGTTAGCAGCAGTTTCTTTGTAATTGCTATTCTCCTTAAAATTTCCTTATTTCTCACATACAGTATTCATAGCATTCTCAATATTCATCAATAGAACCACATCTCTGTTACTTCAAGTCTATCCATCTATGAGAAAATTGTCTAGCAAGTATGGTTTAGTTTGTGAAAATCCTTTTTCACTGTTCCTATGTGCATTCAGATTTTTATTACACTATCATTTAAAACCATACTATCTAGAGAATTAAATATTTGCATATGCTTGAATTTTTTAATTTTTTTAATTTTTGTATCCTCAAGATGTAAATCACATGGCACTGTCCTTGCAGACAACCAGACATTCTATTTTAATGGTTAGTCCATGAAAGCAGAAAGAAAGGATTATTTTGTTTAATAGAGCTCCCAGTTTTCCTTAGAAATCTGTCATGAATACATTAACGCTTTCTTAGTATATATACTTATGGTTTCAATAAATCTTAGAATCTTTACACTGTGCATGTTAAATAAATCAAGTGAGAAAGCATACCCTTGTCATGCTTCTTTCTATTTAAGTGTATTCAGTAAACACATTCTCCATCCACAAGCTGTTTATGCTTATAATACATGGAAAATTGGCTACCGGTGTTGTGCTAGACAACTTTTTTTTTCCCAAATCCACCTTTCATCCATCTTGAATATTGCTGCCACAATATGCCGTAACATAGCTTCCCTATGCCTTTTCTATAAATACTTTCAGGCTAATTGTTCTGGTGAGCTTTCCTTTATGGTACCTAGACTTTATGAATTTAAGCACAGTACTAGATTGGCAGAAGGTTTCATTATTTTACAGTTGAAATGGCTAAATGTAACCGTAAGTTCTATGCTAACAATTTCTTCTACTGCACTTCTCACTTGTGGAATTCCCTTTCAGCTTCTTAATTCCCAGTCACCTTTGATCTTCAAAAATTGAAATGCAATGTCTATTATTATCTTCTGTCTTAATTCTTTTTCTTTTATTGTTCTCTTTTCTAGGGCTTTTTTTTTTTCCTCTCATATTCTCTATCACACAGTAACACCATGTGTCTTAGTGATTTTATTGCCTTGCTTGGGGTGAAATGGTAAAAAAAAAAAATGGCCTGGTACTCCTGCTATATGTTTAGAGATCTTTGATAAAATCCAAAGAAGAATCTGCAAAAGTGTTAGACCTGACATCTCAATTTCACCCATTTTCCCATTGCATAATGTAGCTTCTCGGTGCCTTTTCTATAAATACTTTCATGGTAATTATTCTGTCGAACTTTCCTCTATGGTAACTAGACTTTATGAATTTAAGTGCAGTACTAGATTGGCAGCAAGGTCTCAGTATTTTACAGTTGAATTTGTTAGATGTAACTGTTCTATGGTAACAACTTATTTTCTTACCCATGGGGCTTTTTCTTTCTTTTTTTTTTTTTTTTTTTTTTTTTTTTTTTTTTGGCTTCTTGCTTTCCAGTCAACTTGCATTTAAATTTTTGAAGATCAATGTCAATCATTATCTTCTTGATTCTTGTTCTTTTATTGTTCTTGCTCCTTAATAATGTTTCTCATTTTCTTATATCCTTTTCCACTCTGTAACCCCCCCTGCATCTTAGTAGTTTTATTGTTTTGCTTGGGATGAAATGATTAAGAAAATGTATATAACTCAATAGTATTAAACTAAAAAGATTTTGAGCATTCATTATCTATGATTAGTCTTTAATACAAAGAAATCAAAGCATGCATTGAGGTATCCAGTTTTTCCTTCTTGCTTATCATGAAATCTTTTATAAATTTATTAAAATTAATATATCTTTTCTTGACATGATATACAATAAACAAAATAATATAATACTTATCCTTTGTTTTAAAACATGCAATGAATGCATTTAAGGTTAGAATTTTATAAAATCATAATGATATCTGGATTGTTTGATGTCTCAGAAGTCTTTTCTTTTTTTTAAGTATAAGGCGTTATAATGGTCATATTATTTTTGTCATTTTAATGAAAATGTTTGATTTCAAAAATTTCAGTATTACAAATTTTTTTGTTGAATTGCAAATTGTTGAATTGTATTGGTCAAAGTAAAGCAACTTTAGAAATCATTTCAGATTCACTTTTAACATTGCAGATGATGGAAAAAACAAAAGTTGGTTCAAATTCAATGCATTTTTATTTCTATATCTATATTAAACAATTCATCAACTCACATTTCAATATGTATTTTTTTCTAATTGATTTTAATCTTGCTTTTAAAATCCATGTACGTAAAGTTTTAAAAAAAAGTGATTTTGCATTACAATATTGTAGGCATACTCTCATTAAAAATTTTATCTACATAGGCAACATGTGCTATCTCTTACACCCAAAACACGTTTATTTTGGTATAATTCAGATTCTAAGATGCCACTATTAATAATCAAGGTCAAAAGTTAGTTTTATTTAAGCTGAATGATCAGAGGTAGCAAGTATTATATATAATGATCATTATTATTACTGGACATTTTTTTCCATATAAAAGCAATGGTATTGTTTTTATTGTATTATGTCAAACATGTGATAACTAAATAATACTTTTGTCTCATTATAGCTTAACTACTACTTTTTACTGCTTGTCTTTTTATGATCATATGATTTTTATCAGCTTTTACACTAAGCGTCACAAGATCTGATCACTTGTGTTTTTTTTTTTGTTTTGTTTTTTCTCTTCAACTCGTGTAGTTCATCAAAGATGGTTTAGATTTTAACCTGATTATGGTCCTTTGAATTCAATAAAAAGTTGCAAAACAATATAATACATTCTGTCAAAGTTAATGATCTGATTCATTTGAAACTGATAATATTAAAATAAGAATTAAATGGAATATTGTAGTCAGATTACATATTAAATCTAGTTTCTTTATGATAAACCAGTCAAACCACAATTTATATGTAAACCTTACATTTTAACTCTTAAGTTACTTAAAATATACATTTTGGACACAATAGTATTTTAATTTTATTTCTCAGTTTCTTAAAACTGACTGGTGTTGGTCATGTATCAGAATTTTTAACATCTTCCATCAAACTACTTATTGCTAACTGGAATTAACCCCTCCCCCCATTCAACACAATGAGTAGCATATATTTATATATTGAAGATTTATCACAATCATTTCAGGTTTACATAAATTAACTGAATTGATTGGCTTTATATATATTAAAAAAATGATTGGCTTAATATATATTAAAAAATGAGGTGTCAGATTGCTTTATAGATATGGAAAGTGTTAAGCCTTGTGATTATTGTCTTTTGGGTTCATACCTTTTGAGAACACATTGTAATTAATAATGTTAATGTACAAAAGCACTTCTGCACACTCACATACTGACTGAAGTTCATATTTTGCTGAACCAGTAACTATGAATCTACCACTTATTTATTTCAGCTTAGTCAAATATTTTAAGGGAAATGAGTTGTTTTTTTTGTTTTTTTGTTTTTTTGTTTTTTTTTTTTTTTTTTGTTTATACTGTTTATAGTTTTTGGTGTGGGGTATATGTAAACATTTTTTTTCTAATGTCAAAGAGTCTGTGGTGAAAGTCACTAGAGAAACATTCTAAATCAAAGGTCAAGGTTCTGCTATTTGATATATTTGTACTGGGCATAACTTTCAAATTACTAAATGTAACCAATTAATAATTTTATTATTATGGAATTAATTTATAGAATCTTTGCCACTCTGTCTCTTTACTTCCATTAACATACTTTTTTCCTTTTCAACATAACTATTGATATTTTAACCAGTTAAACTCTATAATTACTTCAAATGCTAAATTTGAACACAACCTGTTGGGTACAAAGTAACATCATTCGTAGAAATTGGTTTGGTTACTCTTGAAGTTATGAATATAACTAATAGCAATTCTATAAGTGTTTGTTTCAAGGTTTTGCATGAATGTACATAGAGAATTCTACAGTTGTACTTGTAAAGATTTATAATTAAAACTCTACAAAAAAAAAAACCTGGACTATATCTTTAAATAGACTTAGGAAATCTAGTTTAACAATGGTTTGATCAACCAAAAGTGATTGTTTTGTAATGAATAACATTTACAAAATTGTCATTCTATCCTATACTGAGTGTTTATTTTTGTCACTATTTTGTCGGAACATCTTAGATTACCAACTCAATTTTGAAGCTTTCACCTTATTTTATCAATCATTTCAAGTATTATGAGAGAAAGGGTGGCCAATTTAATTGTGATTTTCAGCAAAAGAAGCTGAATAAATATATATAATTTTGAATGTTTTTAGCAGATGAAAATGAGATCTGCTTCTATCACTTAGATGACTATAGTATAAACAGGTAAATGTTTTAGCTACAGATGTTTAATATGTTTTGATTTACTTGAGGATTTTATTTTTAGAGAAATAAAATCTTCAAGAAATGAGCAGAAATTGGCACAGAGCTTTTTGAACCTGTGGCTCAGACTAATCTTCAGAGATATTGAGAACTTTTGCTTTGACATACATACTGATAGAAACTAAAATGTTTTACAATTTGACAATTATATACTTTTATCTAAATTGTGAAAAGCTATTTTCATACAAATTTTAGCATTTGTAGCTAATTCTATGGAATTAAAAGTAATGTTTTAAAATTTCAAAATAAACTTTGTGTTCCAAATTTTATTTGCCAATATCTTCTTAAAAATATATGTATTTTAAAAAAATGAGTGCTACATTTTGATCTTAACTAAAACATTTTGACAAAGACTGAGAAGAGATCTTTTTAAATTTTTTTGTATTTCTCTTTATATTATAAAAGTTAAATACAGGCACAATAAAAAAACTCAGCTGACTTGAAAACTATTTGAACAATGTAAGTAGCCAAATGAGCATATATAGTAAAATAAAATTAAAATAACTTTCACCAATCTCAGTGAATAGATTATTGTTATACAAGATTAAACTTTACTGGAAAGCCAATTGATGCTATTAGTAAAATTAAGTTTCTGTAGTTTTAAGTTCAAGCTAAATAAATAATCTGTTCTTAATACCCTTGCTTCTTGCTAGAAATAGTTTTAATAGTAATAAGCAGTAGAAGTTATAAAATGTATCCTACATGTAGATTTTGCATGATATTGCTTAAGTAATCACATTTTCATGCACTGTAAAGCAAGAAAATCCCTTGAATTGTTTTGTCAAGAGAATTCACTTTACAGGAGAATACAAAGAGCTTGCTGGAATATCTTTATCTGCTTAAGCTATATACCAGCATGCATACTAAATCTCTTTTACACTTGGTAGTTATATGGATATTAAAATTAAGGAGCAAATAAATACACTAACTGAAAGCTAAGTAGGAACATACAGTGTCTTGTACATTAGGGTAAGTTAAGTGCTAAAATGGAAAATATTTCAGGGTTGTTAAAAATCAAACTACTTATCAAGAACAGTTTTTGTTCCTTTAGCTGCAATTAGAATATATATCATAATTCCTCAATATGAACTCCTCAGTTTTGAACTTTCTATTAAAAAAAAAAACAAAACAGATTGCTTAAATTATGGCAACGTATTGATCATTCAGAATGCTAAAATCATTATATTTTAAGCAGACTAAAATGTTGCATATTTTTATCTTAACTTCATGCTAGAAGAGATTCTCGAAATTTGGACAAGAATCATACTTATTATAAAACCCAGGTTGTGTGTGTGTCTGTTTATATATTGGATCGGATTTCTAACATTTTTCAACCGATTTCAACGGTGGTTCTGACAGCGCCAAAAATTGGAAAAGCACAATCGTTTTTGCACGAAATCAATTTGAGAACATGATTAAGAGACATCGCAAGAATGAAAGGGGGGCAACTCATATCGAGTTATACTTATTATAAAACCAAGGTTGTTTGTGTGTGTGTGTTCGTTTATATATGGGATCGGATTTCCTACATTTTTCAACCGATTTCAACAAAACTTCAGTTCTTTTTTTTGGGG
The DNA here is from genome assembly GCA_963932145.1 of Acanthosepion lycidas. Classification (NCBI taxonomy): domain Eukaryota; kingdom Metazoa; phylum Mollusca; class Cephalopoda; order Sepiida; family Sepiidae; genus Acanthosepion; species Acanthosepion lycidas. The sequence continues at coordinate 68,345,464 of OZ010591.1, forward strand.
GCAGGTAGTGTTTCTTATTGTCTTGTACACTTTTTTCTTTATTTTTACATTCAGAATGCTTTAAAAATTCCATTTACAAAACAATTGTTTATAATTCTATTCAATCGTTAGACTCATAACGATTGAAAACAATGTGTCCGTCAACCTTAAACAATAATCTTTGTCAATTTTATTTTTCAGTCTTTATGATGGTCGATACTTGATCTATCTATTACTGTTACATCCCCGGGCAACGCTGGGCACTACTGCTAGTATATTATCAAATTTTAATAAGCTAAAAAGATAATAGTTCTGTTTCCTATAGAAGTGAATGCAAAACAAATGCTTAGTATTGGGTTAATTCACTCTGGGAAAATACCAAATGATAAATACTTATCAGAGGACTACTTCTTAATATTGATTATTCTTTAAAAGTGAACAAAGTTTTGCTATTAACAATGATGTTTGGTTCATTAATGTCATTCATTCCAAGTTTCACTATTATTTACTTTGATAATCATGTAATAAAGTATTTTCAAATATTGTTTGATTTATGGTTTGAAATGTCTAGTTATATATACACACACACCCAGTAACTTTATGTGAAACCTATTTGTATGTTTTATTTCACTTTCTTTTTCAGGCTTCATTCCTGACCAAAAAGATCAATATTGGTGGCAAGAGAGTGAAATTAGCAATCTGGGTAAGTGTTTTCTTGGAGCTTGAATTTTAATTAAGCTCGCTTAATGAACATCTGCCTTTGACATCTCTATCAGTAATTACTTTATCCAAAGTCTCAGTAGGTTATGTGAATTATATCTACTGTATGACTGTCTCATTCTTGCATTAAAGGTGACAATCAATGAAGTAATCTCTTTTGTTTTATAAAATAATACTTCCCAGTAGCAAGCTAATTTGTTATTGTTTTTCTAACTGTTTAATAGATCAGCTCTTCTCAATTGTGACAGCCAATATTATGGAAGCTATTTTCTCTGCTGTTCATGAAGTAAAATTAGTTAGTCAAAAAGGAATGGTTATATCCATAATCAAGGTTCTATTGATTATAGAAATAATTTTTTCTTATTTTAAGAAAAAATTATTTCTATAGTGCAAGTTCTGTGTGCTTTTTACCATAAAAAATATCAATTTTTATAATAAAAAAGATAATATAGATTAATCTGTTTTCTCTATTCACATTAAGTAAGGGTTTGGCCGTCTTTTTTTTTCTTTTCTTTTTTTTTTTTTTATCATTTCACCCCAAGCAAGGTGATAATGCCACTAAGATGCAGGGGATTACTGGGAGTGAAAGAGAATGAAAAAACTTTAGTGAGAAGAAAGGACAATAAATATAGGTTTTAAGGAGACAGAAAAAAATATTGGAAGATTCTTCTTAGGAAGACAGAAGTTGGTGATTGGTGTTGCATTTAAATCTTTGAAGATCATGTGTGGAAAGAAAGCAAGAAACCAGAAAAGTTTTACTGGTGAGAAGTGAGAGAAAAGAAACTATTAGAATAGTTTGTGGTTGCATTTAGAATCTTTGAAGAAAAACGATACAGTATTTTAGTTTTGCATTTCTAACTACTTACCTGTTATAAATTTACGGTAGTGGTTTATTTCTGTTGAATCTTGATTAATTCATATATATTTTTAAAGGAAAAGATTTCTAAATGATCCTCTCTCCTCCTTCTCTCTTAGTCAACTTTGCATTTATAGAATGCTCAGCAATGATAATGCTCACTCCCTAAGTCATCACATTAACCATTATACTAAAGCCGGTTTTACTCAAACATATGACTGCTTCATCACTTTCTCAATACCCAGTTAAAATCTAATAAAGAGTGTATTCTCATTTCTACAGCAATCAGATAAATTCAATACAATGTTAATTTATGATCTCATTTGATATATATTAGTAAAGTTTTGCCATCAATTTCAGAAGAAAAACTTGCATATGATCTAAAATTGGGTGTAAAAACAACATATATTGTTAACTCTAAGGAAAATTTCTTAATGATATTCTTTTCATGTGATTCACATCCCTCCAATGATAATGCTGTGAACATGAACAAGTAAAATATGCTTTTATGGAAGACACTTGTAAAAAATCATCATCAGTCAAGATTTGTAATTTTTTTACCAAAATTTTCTAAAACAAAAAATTTCAAAAATAATTTAATTTGGGAATAGGTTCTGAAAGTTTCATTAAAATCCCGACAATTATTTGATTTTTGCAAGAATTTCCGAATCAATGTGTTTTTCAACACTTCATTGTAAAAATTACTTATGTCGCTGATATAAAAAAAAAAAAAATTTTTTTAACCAAAATTTCGAATGTGTTAGAAAGGTTTAAAAATTTCTTAAAATACTTTGGTCTTTCCTCTTAATAATAGGATAAACATTTTGATGATAAAACTTTGTTTTTATTAAGTTTGGGGCCCTTTTTCATCATTCTATGCTGTTTTTCTAGCAAAAAGCAAACATGCCTAGTCAAAATGTTTAGGAAAGACCAAAGTATTCTTTTTATTATTTTATTAAATTTTTTTTAATCCTTTCTAGCATGTTCACAATTTTGGTTAAGTCTTTTTACATCAGTGGTTGACATAAAAATTACAATTTGTGTTTTTGCACTTTGAAAAACACATTGATTTGGAAATTCTTGCAAAAATCAAATAATTGTCAGATTTTAATGAAACTTTCAGAACCTATCCACAATTATTTTTTAAATAATTTTTTTAAACTATTCATTTAACAAAATCTGTCCTGAATTGTAAACTAAAAAAATGCAATAAAATTATCTAATTATTTAATTAGAAATGCTTTTAATTGCTTTTATAAATGATATATTGCAGACAGAAAAAAAATTTTTATTTTTTAAAATTTTATAATGAATTAAAAATCATTTAAAATTCTGCATTACTTTCCTTCTTTTAGGTGATATTGTAATTAAGTAGAAACTATATTTACTAATCAAAAATTGAAAAACTTAATAAAAGTCATTTACCAGTAATATTTTTAAAATAATTTTTTTTTTCTTAGTTTAATCATTTCCATTTTTGTATATATGGTAGTCTATACATAACATTATTAAAAGGTCACATGTTGTAAGAGTTGTTCTCCCTTTATTGAGAAATTTGCTTGTCTGCAATTCTTTATTCATTTCATGTTTATGTCTCAACAGGCCTTGCACATCATCCCTTCAAAGTTTTAAAACATTAAAATAAGTTTTACTTTTTTCATTTCTATTTCACTTTATTTTATGTTCAGTGCAGGTCATACTTCAATTGAATAATTTTTTTTTTAACTTCTTTTTAGGAAGAAACAACCTAGAATTTTTTTTTTTTTTTTTTTTTTTTTTTTTTTTTGTGTGTGTTAGTTTTTTTACTTTTTTATGGATTTTTTTTTTTTTTTTTTTTTTTTTTTTTTATAGTATTTTAAATTTTATTATTTTTTCAGAAAGCATCTTCGAAAGTAAGGCTATAACACTATAGTAACTAAAAGTCAATAAAATATTAAATAATTACTGAAAATAAGTTAATTTGTAAAAATTATTTGATAATTAAAAACAAAAAAATGGGTTCACTTAGATCTCATAAATTTATATAAATTCTAGTTATCCATACTTAGCTGTCAACACCTTTTTAGCTTGTCAGTTACATCAATCAGTACATCAGAAAAACAGGACTAGTGGTTAAGAAATGCTTGTATACTTTTTTATGCTATAAGTAATATTTCTTTCAAATCGGAGTAATTTAACTTTAAATTTACTAATTTTCCTCAAATAACATGTTAAAAATACATATTTTTGGAAGATTTTTAAAACCAATAATTAAATTTTGTTTACAATTGTTAAAACGTGAGAAAATGGCTGCTTGTAATTGATTTTGTGAAAGCAAGCAAAAAGTTGACATTCCAATCTATATTTCCACTTGAAATGCACCAGAGTATTTTGCTTACTGGAAATAATAAATTTAATCATTTAGCTTTCAATTAAAGCTAAAATGACATCTACAATACTACTCTTTCGTTTTTTTAAATTTATTTTAAACCTTAGGTACTGAAAATTCACTGGATGTGCCTACTTTTATTGCTTGGCTTTAAATTAAAAGTTCTATCTATCAACCCTGTCTCTTTTTTACTTTTTTTATTTCTGCCATAGATGGCTAGAAAATGTATAAATGTGTGAACAACTCCTAGACATTTGGCCAGATATCATCAAATTTGTAAACTTAATTAAAAAAAAAAACAGAAAAATGTCCCCCAGATCAAGTTCTTCTTTGCAGTGCTGTCAAATGTGGATCACATTTTATTTCCAGTGAAACTGCAGATTTTTGTGTCTGTTTTAAAGACATTGACCCATTTCTGATAAAATATCAGTGATAAGCCATTGCTTCCTTTACTTTTCAGATGACTCTTTTAGTATGATCATGAAACTGTTAAGATTTGTAAAAGAAGAACACACTAAAAAGATAATTACATTTTCCAGTCTGAATGAATTTTGTCAAACCCAAACATGCATAACAATGATGCAAAGACAGTGTAGATTTCTGGCAGATAGAGCTATGCAAACTTTATCCAAAAAAAGGACATATATCAACAAAAGCTCTTTTTGCATGTAGAATTGCAACAATGTTCATCGCCATCATTGAGAATCCCTTAGATGCCCTCTTGTAAGGTCACTTGTGTGGCTGAATCCTGGATCCATTTGTGAAAAAAAAGAAAAATTACCACAGAAGACAGTCTAAAAAGATGTCTTTCTCACTTGGACAGAAAACAATTCAGCAAGTCTGACTGATGAGATCATCAATCAGTACAAAGTGTTCAAGGAGGAGGAGGAGGCTGCTGGAAATATGGCTTTCAAGAATTTCAGCAAGCATGAGAACCATCTGGATACTTTGTTCTACTTTAGCAACAAAGAATATAAAAAATTGTTCACAGGTTTCTGATAATCTCTCATGAACAGGCCTCAGTAGAAAGAGGTTTCTCAGTCAATAAGGAAATTTCCACTGACAATATGAAACTGCAGACTCTGGTCATACAGTGTATTATCACAGACTATTTAGCCACAGTTTGAGATGCTGGGAATGTTCCCATGACCAAGGCTCTTCTCTGCAGAAGAAGGTTGTATGCTGTTCTGGCAAATGTCAGAACAGCATACAACCAATAGAGGCTGAGAAGAAGAAAAAAAAAAACAGGAAGAAGCTGGACAAAAACAGAAATCCATGCTTATGGAAATTGAAGAACTGAAGACCAAAAACACAAGCTTAAGTTGCACGCAAGATTTGCACAAGTCAGCTATGCAGGAAAGCTGAACATTTGGATTTCTTCACTGCTTTCAACTGATCTATATGACATGAATTATTGGAACCATCTGTAACTTTTCTTTAAACATCTCATCTGTCAAAGTATTAAAAGATAAATCACCAAGTTTGTTTTTGAAATTGATGACTATTCACTTTGTGTGTGCATGTGTATATGTACCGTTTTCATCAATTAATATTTCACTTCATTTGGGAGAACATAAAGTAGATATGTCTCTATGTAGTTTCCAGATCAATAAGATGTAAAAAAAAAAAAAAAAAATATTGTTTGTTATATTATTTTTATTAATTCAGTCTGTTACTTGATTCATCTTTATTTAGTATGAATTAATTTTATATTTATTTCATTTGTGATTTAATTTAATTTCCAGGATACAGCAGGTCAAGAAAAATTCCATGCCCTTGGACCTATCTATTACAGAGACAGCAATGGTGCTATTTTAGTATATGATATCACAGATGAAGACTCTTTCCAAAAGGCTTGTATTTAATTCATAACTTTTTAATGCTTTTCATAATTGCAAAGTCTTTTCTTTGTAAACTCACATTCATACAATTAGATATATCAATAGTATTTTAAAGACAATGTGAAATCAATAAGTTTGTGCTTCATAAAATATTTTTCAATTTTTATTTTCGTATTTAAGATTATTATATATCAGTATCTGTCGGTGTTGTCTAGATGACAGAAGCAAGTAAAATAAGTGTTACTTCTAAATTTGTTGTTTTATATTGTGATGCTTACATATAAGATTTTTTCGATAAATTTCTTATAAATCTCATTGTTGATAAATTTTCAAGAAGTTTTATGTGAATTTATTAAGCTATTTTGTTGGAAAACGAAAGGAATTTTGCCCTCTGATCTTTACAAAAACCAAGAATAACATCATACTATGTACAGTGTTCCAGCCTCATCTGTGATTTCACTTGCCCATGGTTGACCCTAAAAATAAACGATTCATAAGTTTTACTTAATAAAAGTTCCAAATTGCAGGAGTAGTGGTGCTGACAATCTAAATATGCCAAAGAGAAGTCATAAAGTGTTTTCTGTAAGTGAAAGTCCTTGAATTAAGAAAAGAAAAAACAAATCATATGCTAAAGTTGCCAAGACTCTAGATTTATAACATATAGTACTAATTTACTCATGTTGTTAAAAATGGTGGCTCATTTTGTTGAGTTAAAGGCTTTCATATGTGAGTCTTCATAGATTTCCAGTCTTTATAATTTATCTACTTCAGCATGTAGTGATCCCTGTTCTGACATTAGTTATCTTCCTTGCACCAGTGACTAAATTATAGACAAATATGTTGTCATCAAGATCATGGTCCATGACTCAGCTCTGAAATTAATTTTGAACTCCATAATTCTTTTCATGTCTGTATAATGTGCTTTACAAGGGCTACATACACTTTTGGATTTAAAGAAGACTCTCCCAGTCTGTTCTGCTATTTAGCCCATAGCTGGTGTGAGAAAAGATACATTCATACCTTCCCAAAGAGTATTTGTGCAAAAGGAAATGTAACAAACTTGACCTAAATTCAAACTCAGCTTGTTGATTTCTCATTGCAAGCCATTAACCTTTATGCTACCTGAAGGTACTAGACAAATAGATACTAGTAAGATATTATTTATAATTGTTCCATTTGATTATTAGTTATTGTTGTTAATCTCTTATTGTGCCTAATTTATGAATTAAATTTTATCATATATAGGAAAAAGTTAGTACCTCTAGGGTTTGGGATTATCCATAGTTTAAGTTTATTCACTGCTGGGATCTTGAAACATATTCCCCACAGATAACTATAGAGACTTTTGTAGAAGCAATGTCTCCTATCTTTGTATATTCTAATTTTATTGATAATATTAAAAACAAATGTGATATTAAGATTAGTTTCTGATGACCTTCTAAGCTAACATTTCTCGTCCTTTTTACTCTTGTGGAACCCTTGAAATAGTTTTTGTGTCTCAGGGGAACCCCTGCATAAAAATTATTATTATATACCATTATTAATATCTAACTCTTTTATATTTTATTATAATATCCAAGAATTTTGCAACAATATGCCATATGTGTATATTAAAATTACAAATATAAAATTAAACAAATATTACTCAAAAAATGCATTATCCTATTGTTCCTTGCGGAACACCAGTTGAGAAACATTGCTCTAAGCTATCTCCCTTTCATCAACAATATGTAAATTTTCTATTTTCATATTTACAAAAGTCTGCATAAGTAGTTAATATTTCTCTGATTTAGTCTGTTGGACATAGATTTTTATTTTTTTCTTGAAATCAATTGTTTATCACAGATGTGATTTTGTATATGTATCATTTATATACAGCCATTAACTATGACTGACTGGCATTTCCCTTGTTATAATGTTCTATGACTCAAACCATGAATGACAAAAATTTGCATCACTCATACACACAAAAGGCCAAAAGTTTTGTCTTATTGGGATTACTAGAAATCCAGTTCTGTGACTCAGGGCAACAAATATGCATTCTTTCCTCCAATCAATCAGTATTCAGAAACTATTTAGTCCATGAGAGTAATTTCAAATTCCTTTTCTCCTCTCTAAAAATGCTGAAGCTAGTTCTTATCAATAAAAATAAATATATATTTGTGAAAGTGATCACTCAAGTTTAGATCTATGATCTTGTATCATCTAATAATGAAGAAATGTATTATTAATGTTAAAATTGATTATTTAAGGGATAACAAACCAAGCAAATATTTCACAAACTGATCATGGATTGGGAAAAAAAACTTATAGTAAAAAAACAAAAAAAAAACAAAAAACAATAATCCTGATAATGATTTAAAGAGTTTGGTGTCCATTCAAAGTGCCAGAATAATTTAAAAAATCATCTGCTACATAAAAGTGGATTTTTGTAAATAAATATTTCAGTAATTATCCGTCATTCATGTAAATAAATACACACAGAATAAGGATAGGCAAAAGCTCCAACTCACCAATACTAATAAAGATGAAATATTTTTAATGGCTTTAGTTAAAACTTGTTACACGAGTAGATGATAAACCTGAAAATTAATTCACTCTTTATGCTACCTTTTGGATTTTGGGGAAACAAAAAAAAAAAAAAAAATGGTATTCTGATATCTTTATGAAGATATAGCGTTTTTTTTTTTTTTTAATCATTTTATTCCAAGCAAGGCAATAAAGCTACTAAAACACAAGGGGTAACTGAGTGTTAGAGAATGAGGAAAAAAAAAAAAAATTAATAAGAGAGGACAATAAAAGGGCAGAAATTAAGAAGACAGAAGATAATGATTGATATTGCATTAAAATTTTTGAAAATCATAGTTGACAGGCACACATTAATGGATTGATATTTTTTTTTCTCTCTCTTTAAGGTGAAAAACTGGGTAAAAGAATTACGCAGGATGTTAGGGGATGACATATGCTTGTGCATTGCTGGTAATAAAATAGACTTGGACAAAGATCGACATGTATCTGTCTCAGAAGCAGAAAGGTAGGACACTAACTTCAAAACCATAACAATGTAGAAGATATACACAAGTTTAAGTGGGCAAATATATATATAAGAAAAAAAAAAAAAAAAATTATATATATATATATATATATATATAAAAGAAATTTTTATTTATATATATATATATAAGAAACTTTTTTTTTTTTTTTTTTTTTTTTACATTACTGGAGTAATTTTTTAGATGATACATGTATATTCATATATAACAGAACTTGTTGTAAAGCCCCCCCCCTTTAAATTTATATGATAAAACTCCCATTTAATTTGCTGATATATTTTAGTTATTTACTTTTTTTTTTTCCTATTAAATCTAAATTATGATAAATTGAGGTGAGAAAAGAATAAATTTTGTTTGCTGTACTTGTCACTTTATCAAAGACATTGCAAATGTGTTACTTGTTCCATTGTATTTTTAATTTCAAACACTTAATTTATAATTAGTAAATCAATTTTTATTTCTGTATTCAGTCTATTATTGATTTTTGTGAATATTTATTTAGAACTGTTTTTGTTTTGTAGCTATGCAGAATCCGTTGGGGCAAAACACTTCCACACAACTGCAAAACAAAATAAAGGAATTGATGAAATGTTTTTAGATATTAGTAAAAGTGAGTATTTGTTTTAAATATGAATCTGATGTTTTTCTTAACTTTTCTATAGTGTAGGATTTTCATGTAACCATAGATTTAATTTTGCAGTTTGAAAAACTAGTATCAGTCTCGGATAAAAAATAACTTCTGAGATTGTTACCCTGAACAGAATTTTGCTTAATGCACCCTATCCAGAGTGGAAGTGTATACAATATCAGGAATAGCATAATTAACTGTTTACCACTTTTTCTGTGTTAATTTTTCTAAATTTATTAAAATTCATTTTAGAGAATAAATTGATATGTTAAGGTAAATTTATTTTGAATCCATTAAAACTTTGTTTCTTTCTTTTCTTCTCTCCACTTCCAGATACACATCCTTAAGCAAATAAGATGGATTTTTATTGTCCTTGGTATAAATACTTTAAAATATTTTCCATTGTGTATATCAGTAATTATATCACTATTGTTTTATTTACAAACTTGCTTTATTCAAAGTTAAAATAAGTTGTGAAATAACCAAAACATTATATATCCATTTGATTCTAAGATACTTCTTAATCTTGTGATTAACAAAAATATGTGTGTATAAATTTTGAACATTGAAGGGAACATGATAATTCAAATATCTGTCTATATTTCTGAGATGAGGTATTATGTACACTATTTACATTATTCAGACTATTGTCATAAGCCACAAAAATCTGAGCCAACCAAGCATAGAAATGAATACAATATGGGAACCAGTAATGAGGAGTGCCAGAGAAAAGCAACAATAACAACGAAAATTGCAATATGAGCTCTGGTAAAAACGGCCGAAACGTTGTGATAAATATGGCAACAAAGATGAGGATGATAGTCTGAATAATGTAAATAGTGATAATTCAAAGTTCCTCAAGTTTAGAGTTTTTGTAATGATGGAATTTCCAGCCAAGAAACTTTTTTTTCTTCTATCATATAGTGAAAAATTCCCATATAAATATCAAGCATTTTGTAAGAAAAAGATATAAGCCTGATTTTCCTCTGTTGGTTTAGGATATATTTTCTTTGGTTTTTAAAAAAGAAAAAGTATAAATTAGTTTCCATTTCTAAATGTAGGCAAAAATAGATAATAAATTTTATGAATGCATTTTTTTTTTTTTTTTCTCTAAATCATAAATCCTTAAAAACAAATTATGTAAGCCACATGGTATATTTATATCAATGTAAGTATATTCTGAAAATTTCATCAACATCAGTTAATGCCCATTTTATTGTGAAATAATTGATAATAAAATCTGACATCTGCACACTATAAGTAAACTTGATAAAAATTAACAGTATTTTTGATACTTTGCATTCTAATGTAATTATTCAAAATACTTTGAAGGCAAATTATAGAATTGTCATAGTGCAATAATAGATTTCCAACTTCAAATATTTGAGATTGATTGCAGAAGTGAATGATTTTCCTATTCTGAGAATCCATTTTTGTTTATCTCTCTTCCAGGTATGATAGAAAAAGCTGACAGCAGTAACCAGAACAAGAAAAGCACCAACAACCGAAAGAGTGTAATGGTGGTTGATGATGAACAGGGAGAACAGAAGTCAAAAGGAGGTTGTTGTTAGCTACGCTACAACATCATCATTTTTCAAGTGTTCTTGATTGTGTGTGTGTGTGCGCGCATGCCAGAGAGAGAGAGTGCATGTGAATGAGACAGTTATATTTGACTGTGTCAGCTGCTGCTGCTGCTGCTGGGTAGATGGATGGAAAAAGAAAGGTCTGGAGGTAGAAGGAAAATCTATAGACAAAAAGTTACTAATGCCTTGATGCTGTAAATTGTCTCTAATTTTGAGGGAATGAATCATGAAATTAGAAAGTTTTTTTTTCCTAGGGTTGGTTGATTTTGTTTTTTATTTATGGATAAAAACTTTTCAATCAGGAATTTCTAATATCATCAGATGGAAAGCTGTTCTTACTGCTTGACCCCACTGATTGAAATGTTAATGTTCACAAATCAAAGGTGAATGGCCAAGTCCAAAATTTCTCAAAATATCTTTTTGCTATTTGATATTCACTTGGAAGTTCAGTTCTTCCTACCTCAATCTATTTTTTCTTCTTTCTCTAACTTCTGATGTTTCCTCTAATACCACTGAATGAGTATGACATTAACGATGGTGAGAAATGTCTGCTTTACACACATGGATGAAAAGATCAAGAGTGTTGACGATTTCTAGCAATTAAAAAAAAAATGTTCAGTTTTTCACTAAATAAACTGACAGAATTTGAACTCAAAATAGTGATACAGATATTTGGTTTATATTTCATTTGGTTTATATTTCAACCCATATCCACTTTGATAAGTATATTTATATACTTATAAATCAACAATGCCCAATTACATGTCTAAATAATTTATGTATATTCAAGCCTAAATGGCCATTCTTATTTCATATATGGGACTGATTGGCTTAGTTTTGAGCCTAAATAATATATAATTTGGACAAGTCTTTCACACTTCATGTCCAGTATATTCATGCACTTGTAAAATCTGCTATAGCTAACTGATATAAGCAGAGAGCATAATATAATATTGGGTCTTTCATTTAGTTGTATGAAAATGGCTCTCAAGTCAAAACCCAGAAACCATGATGGCCTATTTTGACATGCTTACTGCAATCAGTTTTATTTGTCTATTCACAAGAACTGGATTGACAAAGATATGTAACAGAAAAGTGCATCATATGGTGCCTCAACTAAACATGTTAACTTCTCACTGAATCTTGTGATTGGCTTGGATTTGACACTCTGAATCATTATCCAGACCATAATAAACTTTGTGATTTTTTTTTTTTTTTTTTTTTTTTTTTTTTTTTTTCACACCATACTAACTGTGGTTAGTATGTGGTTATTGTAAAATATTTGCCCCATTCAGTGGGCATAATATTCAGCAAATATGCTGAGTGTAAATCACCATCCACATTAAACTAAAAGTGGGAGATTGTTTATTTGGATGGGAGCCTTTGGAGTGGACACTTTCAATTCTTTTCACTATTTGACATTGTTCTAAATATGCAAAGAAACTTTTCTTTTATTTAAAAAGGTCTAAAATAAAGCAGTGGGGGAACAAAATACGAAGAAACCCACAAAAAATAGTTTCAGATTTTTAAATGAACACAAATTTTTTTTTATGTTGCAAGTCACATAAAAGTAACTTGTTGGGATTTTTAAAAAGATTTTTGTTCTAATTTTGTTTTTCAATACTAAATGATGGATTTTTTGAGAAAGTTGTAAAACATTATTTTTTTTTTTTTCCTCCTTAAAATCTGTTTTATTGCTTAAAATTAGGCACACAATTTTAATGTTTTGTTTGTTTTATTTTTACAAAAATAAAAAAAATATGAAATTCTTTTTCTCTTTGTCTGTCACTGGGTGTATATTTAATGCATTTACATCCATGTGTCATTTGTATTTTTTATGAAAATTGGTATTATTTTTAGTGAAATAGTTTACTTTCCAGCTGATATCTCAAAAACAAAAATGGTAACTAAAGAATTAAAATGCAAACACATCATTAAAATAACTGCATAATATGACAAGTCACTTGCCCTCATTAATAAAGAAAAGTTTATTGAAAATGCTCTGGAATATTCCATATCCATAAATAGTAAATATGTAAGCAAAAAAAAAAAAAAAAAAATTGAAAATGTGAAAACAAAAAAAATTAAATTAGATGTAAAAGATGTCCCATGATAAGCATACCGAAAATAAAATTACTTTGTTAGCTTCATTTCTGCACATCTTCTATACAGATTTATGTATACACTTCATAACTGGCTTAAAAAAAGCCATGATGGGATCCTCCCAAAGCAACTGTTATTTGCAGTATGCTTCATAAATTTCCAATATTGAAAACTATACTGACATGCAAGTATAAGTAATTTGAACTGTTCATCAAATTACTAATATTTGCTAAAATGAATTAACTATAATCTAAAATATCCTGTATGCTTTGCAAAATACTGTGTGCAGTTTTGTTATATAACAACAACCTTCCATCAATCACATATTCCTTCTCATGACTTTACAACATCTCTTGTCATCTCTCCAATTTGTGCAAATACCTATATGAAGACTATCGTCAGCCTTAAGCATGTGAATTCCATTTAAAAAAAAAAAAAAAATGGAATTTTCATTGTCTTGTCTATTTTTTCCCTTATTTTATTTTCAGAGTTTATTTATATTCTATGTACATTTCAGACAAGTTTGAAAGAGATAAAAGAATAACCCAGCTGACACAAATGACACATGTTTAAACCCACCCGATCCTATTTTCCCCACTTAAAAAAAAAAAAGAAAATCTATGATTTAAAAATATTGTAAAATCTTGAAAAATAAATGTATTCAAATTTTTAGAGCTGCTGTTTGGAATGTGGTTATTTTATTGTAATTTCTAAGCATTTTATTTTTCAATATTTCTCCTGCAGTAGCATGGATTGTCTTTTCTTTCTTTTTTTTTTTTTTTTCCTTCAGCTGTGTATCTCCAAATTTTTATCTCCAAACCCATGTATGAGAAAAATCCTGAAGTAGATCAAGCAGAGATTGATGAGAGCAAGAACCAATTAAGAATCTTAATTAAAATCTATAACAGAATAGTGACACCAGCAAGGATTAAATGCTGGAAGGATTGATTAAAAATTTCCTAGACTGGAATTGATTAATGGTTTCTTAAATGAAATATAAATGAATCTACCCTGTCTAAATCCACTCAATCCTATTCTCTCTAAAGAAAATTTGTTTTGATTTCATACTATTCTGTTAATTCAACACTGAATTATAAAAATGGTTAAATTCTAGGAGTTGGGATACTTGTCAGCATTAGGGACATCTAGTTTTCAGACAAAGAATTTTTAGGATTTGAGATTAATTACGAAATATTAGTAGAGCATCATTGTCAGGGTAAAGGCAAATTTTCTATTTAAGGAACACACCAGGTGATGAGACGGTTGGGTCTGATTCATAACTGAAACCATTAAATCGAATTTTCACTTTACCAAAGAAAAAAAAATTGAAGGGAGATAACTTATATCTGAATGATCAGTTAAGAGCTACATGCTTGGGCGATCATGTCTCTTGATTCATGACTAAGCAAGCAATTTTCCTGCATTAGTTTGTTGTTTCTCTTTGTGGCTATAGGACTCAGTTTTTCCTGCTATTCAATCTATAGCTGGGAGGAGAAGAGATCAATTTATATCTTTCCCAAGGGTAATGTAACGAACCTGATTGGGATTCAAACTTGACTCGGATTTATGATAAATCCGAGTCAAGTTTGAATTTATCATTCCCAGCGGCTATCATTTATTACACTCATTAATTTGCTTATTTATGATAATGAATAAAGTCAGTTGGGTTTTTTTTAAGAGGATTCAAATAATCCTCTTTAAAAAAAAAAACAAACAACTGACTTGTCATTATTTATTATCGTAAATAAGCAACATCAAAATAAATGTTGAATTTTTTCCACCGGGAAAACAATAAATATGAATTAAAAAAACAAATACGAATAAAATATTTTTTTTTAAAAAGTAATATAAATTAATGTTGAAAACTTAAAACATTTGATTTATATACGCATGTAATTTAGATTTGTTTTTTGTTGTTTTTTATATATATATATATATATATATATATATTTCTAGAATAGAATCAAAAATACTAAGCACCATTACATGAATTTATAGAGCAAAAGGTAATCGTTACTCAGATTTAAAGTTACCTCCCTTTAACAGTTTCTCTGAGGCCAGTTTTCAGACAGACATTTGCTGTTATGATTGCCTCCCACGATGGTTCAACTGCTGTTATATTGTATATGCTTCATATTGCTAGAAACCAGTGTTTGTTTTTGCTTTTTTTTTTTTTTTTTTTTTTTTTTTTTTTTTTTTTTTTCACCAGCTACCCACATCCTTATAAACAGAAAGCTCTGAATATCTAACAGTTGTGGTCATTATTGATTGTGCATGAAAATCAACAATATTCCATTTTAGTCAACAAAAAATTAAAAAAGAGGAAATGGAAGAATCCTTTACATCAGTGGTTCTCAACCAGGGTTCATGTAACATTGCTGGGGATTCACAAAAATATATAGCAAATTGGGAGTCCACAGTAATATTTTAGTGGTCCATAGAGCAATTTTACTTAGGAATGGTTGTTATAACTGAAAATTAAAATTTCTACAGTAATTTTCTATATTAAAATACTATTAAGTTGGTGCAAAAACAATGACGTAATAATGTCGTTTTTTGACCTATTTTTAACGTCAAAAAACGTCATTATTTTGCACCAACCTAATAAAAGTAGAGAAACAACTCTAAAACTAGCAGACAACAAGATCAAGTAATGTAAGTTAGCATCCCTTTTACTCAACTGGATGTTTTGATTGTGAAAAAATTTAAAATGGTTTATTATGCGTTTGCTATTTCTATAATACATTTCCTAAAATTATCTATGGGGGACCACCAAAAGAATTAAGGATGAAAGTGGTCCATGTGTAAAAAAAAAAAAAACGTTGAGAACCAGTTTTGCATCAAGCAAACAAATTTGCGCACAGATAAACAATCAGTATCAGTTACAGGTGGTAGAATCAATAATTGCAGTTTTGCACAACCTTATATTTTTAAGCTTTTTGCCAATGATCATATGTCCATACCTTTTGATGTTTATTCTCACATGACCTTTTGAAATAGCAACTCAGATTGCTTAGAACTGTAAGTCTGGACTTGTGAAAGAATGTAACTAATATTTGATTCTTGATCAAATCAACAAAAATATTTGTATTAAGATCTTTTTATCTTGTTCCAGATATTTTCATTGTATTTGTTTTACTTAGAATACACCAGGTATTTAAACTTTATGAGAAGGGTTTTCCACTTCAGCTGAAATCCTCAAATGACCTGGTTGGAAAGAATTTGTGGTTAGTTTCAAAGTAATTACAAAGTAGTTCCGTGTATATGAATTCTTGATAACATTGCATTTTTTAATACCAGAAAATTTTCTAATAATTCCACAATGCCCCTCAAAATAATCAATTTTGTTGGTGCCTACAAAGGTAATTGTAATATTAGCCACTGCTTTACAAGGAAACATTTGACGTTCATTGCCAGTACCACCTTTTAAATCTCTCTCTAAAAAACAGCATTTCAGGAAAATAGGTTTTTCATGTCCAGTAGCTGTTATCACATTTTCCAGTATTAGTGGGGTTTCCTTCCTAAGCTTTTATTTGAAGTGGTGTGGAATATCAACATCTTGATTGTCTTTATTTTCTCTTTAATTTATATGTGCTATCCATTTTAGTTGTTGCTGCTGTTGGTAGTCTTCAGGTGATGTAGTTTCTGTTATTTGGTACAGTTCTTTGTGTTTCTGTAGCGCTAGTTTACACTGTTCAAAGGATAGCATTTTTGCCAAGACTCTGTCTTTTTTCATCATTGATCTTATGCTACCAGTTGAATCAATGCAACAACCACTTTTTTCTAAATTTTCACCTACTTACTTCTACATTACAAAGAATTTTGAACCTCTCTTATTTATTTTTCTTTTGAGGCTCTTGTATCCTGCAGCCAAAACTAATTGTGAGTTTTAATATACATAGAAAGAAAAAAACATTTTGAATAGAAATGATATATGAAGCACATCAGAAACATGAAGTGAATACCTCGTTTATGAGCATCAAAAGGATAATGGATGAAATCAACCATTGTGGCTCGAAAATTGATGCTGAGAGCATTAACTCTTAAGTGTTTAGAACAAGATGAAGCAGCCTGTCAGATAAGTTTTTATGGAAGATAAACTTAGTGACTGACTGTATTTCTTTGTATTTGTCACTGGTGAGTTTTTTGTAGTAATAATAATATATACAAAACTAGTGTTTTATTAAATACAAAAATTATGTAACGTCTCATGACTGAATTCTAGATTTCATTTTGACATCTAACATATTTTCTTTCATCAACTATGAATAAAAATGATTCCAAGAGTAAATTGTTCAAGGGGAGATTACTCTATTGCCTTACATAAAAAAGTCTATGAGAGTAACTCCCCCTTTTAACATGGTAACAATAATGTCATATTGAATTTAGTAAGTATTTTATCCGCGCGCTAATCGCAACAGAATGTGACGCAAGGTCGGAGTTTCATGTGAAATTTTTGAAACTTCGCCCCAAATTTTCTCAAGCCTCTTCGGCACTTCCTCCTTTGGGGTTACCAGGTAATGACTTCAGCCTCTTTTTTAAGGCGAGGGACTGCTTGGAAGAGATGTCTCCACTCCCAGGCGCCTGAGCTGTTTTCAACTTCCCCAGCATAAAGATAGAAGGTAAGTATTGAATTTACTTAATGTATGTCACAAAGCGAAATTGGAGCAAAAGTAGATTATGTACAGCAATCTTCCAAGAAAGGTGGATCAGCCACATGTTTAAAGGTTGCAATCAAAATTGTGTATGTTTATTTTAATTTGCATATTATCATTATTTGTTGATTGTGACTAAAATTTTCAATCTTTCTCATCATGGAGTAGTGATTCTTTTTTTTACTCAGCATTGAGTAGTGATTCTTGCCCCCACCCACTCTTTATCCTTATATTAGTAATATGATGGGATTAAATTTTTATATAAAATTCTTGATTCCCAGAAAATGATATTCTAGAGCAATTTTTTTATCAAACTTATATTTTTTAATAATTTCACTGGCACTCCTTTTTAACCAATTCACTACAATACGGACTGATTAATTTGTTTTTACGGACTAACAACCCAATGTGGGTTATTTAAAGCCAAAACATTTTTGATCATCAAAATAATTCTTTTCATTCTTTTGAGAGAATATTGAATTTACAAGTTTTCGTTTTGGAGATAATGTCTTTCCAAATACAAGTTCTACTATAGCTGGGGGAGAAGAGAAGGATTCATACTTTCCCTAAGGATATGTGTGCTTAAGTGAATGTAACAAACACATCTTAAATTCAAACTTGGTTTTCCAATTTCATATTCTGATCCGTTACCCATTATGCCACCTGCACATCCTGAAAACACTGAACATTCTCAACCATCTTTTATAGTCATTCTGTTACTCTCCACACTTTACTTCTTCCAGATTTATAATTATGATAAAGATGAAGAAACAAAGCAACAAGAAGTGGTACCTGTTAAAAGGTATTTTTAATAATTTCTTTCAAGTGAACACAACATGCTAACAGAGGTGTTTGATGTCTGAGTTGAAATCATATCCAGTTGTAAAGGTTTTTAATTACCGCACAGAATGGAATAAAATCTGACATCATCCCCCACCTCATGCGCAGATCACTAATATCACATCTGGCTTGAGCTTTCAAATATCATAGCTAAAAAAGACAATTTTTTTCAGGTGGGGTAAAATGAAAAAAAGCCATTTTTTACCCTACCTCATTTTATAAATATGTCTTTTTGCTGCATTGTCATCTCAAAGTCACAGAAAATATATCTAAACAACAAAAAAAAAATACAAAATATATATTAGAAAAAAAGTAAATGTTAATGATAAGAACAGATAATACTAACGCATTGTCACAGTTGAGGTCATCTTTTACATTAAAGGTATTTTCTCTACTCGTGTGAGAGAGTATTGAAAAGGTGTGACTGCATTGACCACTGTGATGACATAAAAGATATATCTGCTCTTATTACTGAAATTTATTAGCCATATATTTTAAAATAATTATTTTATTTAACCTCAAGGAGATTGCTAATTTTAAAAGATCCCAGAATATTAAACCTGGGCTAAAAAAAAATATATATCACATAAAAAATTTACAAACATCAATATGAAATGTAAACCCACTCCTATCCTGAACACATTAATTTTTAAAGATATATTTTTATTATCTTTATGGGATAACTTTCTTTCTTTTTTTTTCTTTTTTATTTTTTGAGTGGGAGGAGTTGATTTTTTTCTTTTTTTAAATTCTACACACATCTTACAAACTATGTTTTTTCCATTGAGTAACAAAAAAGAGAGATGTAAGATAAAATTCTGTTACTGCCATTATTTTACAGCCAAGCAAAAAAAATAAAATAATTAAGAGATTTTTGTTTTGATTATTAAAAAAAGATGAAAAAAAACCAAAGTTGATTGTTTTACTTCATGTACATGTAATAAATGCATAAATAATTATATTTATAAATTGGTTAAAAAAAAGGAATTAAAATCAATAATTAAAAGTCTAAATTGGAAGTATTATTAAAAATACTAAAGTAGACTTTAAATAAAAATAAAACTTAATTCTTTGGCTTTTTTAGAAAGATAAAAAAATTAAAAAAAAAGATTATTAAAACCTATTACCAAACAGAATAATTTAGAATTTAGATTCCTGAGGTGTTATTCCAGACAAGCACTTGAAACAGTTAAGTGCATTACTAGATTGAAAGTTAAATTTCATTATTTTATAAGTGAAATTGCTAGAAGTAACCATAAGTTCTATGTTAACAGTTTCTTCTCTTGCACTTCTCACTTGTGGAACTCTTTTTCAGCTTCTTGCTTTCCAATCAACTTTGACCTTCAAAAATTTAAATGTAATATCGTCATTTTCTGTCTCCTTGAATCCTGTTCTTTTATTGTCTTCTCTCCTTAATAACATTTTTTTCTCAGACTCTTTCACTGTCAGTAACCACTCACATCCTAGTGGCTTTATTGCCATGCTTGGGGGTAAAATAATTATAAGAATATTCAAAAACACTCATCTACTTCATTCTTTAGTTATTATAATTGGAATGTAGTCTTATGTCTCTATAAGTTATAAATTACAATATACATCTATGCTAAAAATATTTTTATACAGTTACATTATTATATATTGCCTAATGATATAATTTATTATATATTCATAAATATGTATATCTATGTTTTTATTATTATTTGTTTATAGTTATAATTAGTTATTACTAATTAATTAATTTATTTTTCAATGTGTTTACAACACTTTTCTTTCCCACCTCCCAAAATTAAATCTATTTCCTTTAATCGTATTTTAGCCTGCACTATTAATGTTCATTTCTATGATCACAATCTTCTATGTACCATGTTCATTCCTATTTTTTGTAGCTCTTTTTATTTGCAAAGTGACGGCATTAATATGGGATCCCTTCTTAGAACAACGTTTATTATTTCATGCTTCACTTTGTAAATAGTCTTTCATAACATTGTTAAATCGACAACTTTCATTAGTTATAGTGATATTTTATTGTAGCTAATAGCCTTTTTGCAATAAAACCCAACAGCAGCTTTCAAAAATATTGGTTTCCAATTTCAATGTTAAAAATAGTATCCTTTCTTACATGACTTAGTTGATTCTAATAGCCAAAGCTTCACCACCTCTTCATATAAAATGCTAAGTTTAAGTTCCTGTTCCTTTAATTATAATAAATTTCTGCACATATATATGATAGCTGTTATTAAAAATTTGATCAATAGGGTATAATCTATCAAATTTCTCAGATATTATTTCATAAAGAATTCAATAATATTAAAGATTTATCAATAATGGATTCAATAATTATGTGGCTTACAGACAAATAAAACTAAAGAAAATTGATAAGAATAACATGACAACAAAATTAAAAATTAGAAGGTGACAGAATTATAAGCAGGAAAAAACAGCTATTAAAAGTATTCTACATAGGTAAAAATTTCCACAATTTTTCCTTGATCTTGATAATGACCAGAAATATGATTGGAAACACTAGATTACAAAACATCTGGACAATATTGACACACAGAGAACTCATGACTGAATTCAATCTATGTAAACAAGGAAAGTTAAATAAAATATTTTTAAAATTCCTCCCTCTATCTATTGCTTTTAATTAATTATATATATATATATATATATATATATATATATATATATATAAATATATAATTTGTATCCCAGTATCCCAGATTTTCAACTCTACCAAATAAGTTTAAATTTGTGAAAACTCTATCATTTGGGTTTTCTTTTTCTGCAAAGTTTCAAACATTGATCTGATCTGCATCTCAAACTACAAATATTTATGCAGTAATAAAAAACCGAGTTTATGTAGACTCTAGGCAAATATAAGACCTAGTTAAAAAGAATTGATTTCAACATTGATTTTTTTCTACGTTTTTAGGATACAACAAATTTTGATAAAAATGTAATTTAGTTCAAATAGTTATAAAAAGAAATCACTGTATTCATTGTAAATTCAAACTAATTTGAGCCAAAAGAAACAAAATAGTTTCTTTATTAAATTTGTAACAGAGACTTTGTGAATATAAATTTAGTGATTATTAAATTTCTTACAAAGACTTTAGTGATTATATGCTTTTGTTGCTTCACAGGACTCCAAATCTATAACGAGGGATTTCACAGGACTCCAAATTTATAACAAACCTTAAACAAATTCATTGATTCTGTCTATTCTTTATTATTCTAATATTTTATTGGCTGGAAAATCACCTCAGGAGATAAAATACAAAAAGAAAAAAATTTAAAGAACTAAAATTTGATTCAATAAAATATAAGAGTGAAAAATGACATACCACCTTTAATTATTTTAACTAAATTAGACATATTCCCGACATTGCTGACAGAAATTTTGTATTTATCAACTTGAAAAAGATTTAATTTATCATAAAATGTAAATTAATTGTGAAAATGAAGCTATGATTGAAAGACAAATAGCTGAAGAAGGATATGAAACCATTGTGGAATGGAAAAATAAACTATGGAGAATAAAGGTACATCAGATACTTTTCTGAATTTTTTCTTTTCTTTTTATTCTTGTCATTAAATTTATTTCACTGCATAATAGATCTTGGATCTTCTGAAGCTCAGTAAAGGCTTAAGATGTTCAAAGATCCACTATTTGCTAGTGAAGTTAATTGGATTTTAGTTTAAAAAAATGAATGCAATGGTTTTGATAGAAAGGTAAGACATTTTAGAATGAGGTTTCATAATTATAAATGCACTGTTATTGTCTGAAATGTTTCTCTCTTTTAAAAATAAAATCTTTACAAATTTTATTTTGTAAAATTGTTTCAAAATAGGCTTGTAAGGGAGGTAACTGCTTCTGAATTGAGGTAAGAAAACCAATATGTATCTGTGCTGAGAGCAAGGCACGTGAAAGTCCACGAACTTAAATATTCTATGAAATGTATAATTAAATGAATAATAAGAAGAAAAATAAAAGGTACATTTTTTTAATCTTTTTTGATAGAATTGATTTATTAGTAATGATGAACTTTAAAACATTTCTTCCAGTATAAACTATTTTACAAACTGTTACAAAGGAATATTAGAATAAATTAAATTAAATTCTCCATTTAAACAATTTCATTCCACTCAAAAAATGTACTCACGCAATTTTGTATTGAAAATGTTTACTGCAGGAGTGAATAAGATAATTTTTCTATTGAGGATTTTGGATTTTATGGGCCCAAGACTTTCTGTCACTAAAACCATTGTCGTCAAAAGTTTAAGCTAAGACTATCCAAGAAAAACCTTACATTATATCACAGAATCCAAATACAAGAACATATTGTATTATATTTCAAGAATGTAAAAGCTCTTGACTGAAACAGAGATGATGTATTCACTTTTTCTATGACTTAAACTTGAGACAACTTGTTAAATGCCCAATATTTTTGGAGCAACAAAATAGTTTCTTCTTTTAAGCAAATTCAAATTAATTTTGGTTTACCTTTTTACCAACCAATTTAAATAGAAATAATTCCATTTCATGTTCTATTTTCAGCCTTACACACATACACACACACACAAACAAAACTCTCTTCCTTGCTCATTAACTTATACCAATGTGAGAAATGGAACATATTAAGTTGCAAGTCAAAGAAAACAATTCACTGGTTATTGGACTAAGAGGAAATTCACATTGCACTGCCTAATTTAAATCCCTTCGACCTTATGCAAAAAAATTATCACTATGACCAGAATGGGATTTCATGCATGGAAATACATTTTTTTTTTAATTCTTTAAAATTTTTCCAAATATGCTAACTAAATTTTACAATCTTTGTAATCTTTGAGTACCCATTTTTCTAGTTAAGTGATACATGAGATTGAATTTTATAAAAAAGAAAAAAATTATCAGTTGAAATATGATCATAAATTTGAATATTGGACCTTTGTATCAAGGGAATAAAACTTCATTATTTTTAAAAATATTTCTTTATCTGTTATCTTCAGGAATGGAAGCAAAGGTTTGACCAAATCAGACATAACTAATTGCAATAATAAATGCATAATACTACAAATGTTGTCAATATTAAGTGGATCATTGTTATTTAGAATGGTTGAGAATGACTTGCATTCAATGTTTTCAATCTTCTTGGTGAGAAGTCTTATCAAATAAATTTATTTAAACAAGTCTCATCAATTTTAATGAGAAGAGAAGAAATCAGAATAAAAAAAACGTTTATGAAAAATGGTTGAAAAACAGTTCCCTGAAAAAGATGGTTTCAATGATTGAAACATTTTTCTCTTTTATTAAAGGGATTAAGGTTACATTTAAGTAAGAGCTAAAGGATAAATTGTCTATATGTAACGTGAATATTTAAAGAGTTCAAGATACACGTTGACCTCAGTGTCCACTTCTATCCTTGATATTGAACACTTTCACACATAAATATAGCATAAAACTGTATTTTTATCATATGTATATATATATATATATATATATATATATATATATATACACACACTCACAAATGATAAAACACACACACACACACATATATATATAAACACTCACAATTATTAATAGTATAGTATAAATAACAATTAATACTTATCTCTTTGACAAAATTAACAACCAAAATAATTATGTTGATCAAAAATATCTTCACTGCTAACAGAATCAAATGCATAAACCATATTATTCTAGGTTAAATTTTGTTTGAAATCAAAATTATGAAAATTGTGGGTTTCAGCGTACCCGGATTAAAGGAGAATTTAATACGGGATACCCTGCCCACAAAATACAACGCAAATTTCAAGAAGAAACAACACGATAATGAACGTTTGTAGAAAATAGAACATTGTATATTTATTATCTTGTGAATAGGGTAAAAAGGATTAATGTTTTAGTTAGTTTAAGCAAAATGTGATTTGGACAAAAATGTTTGTGTTCGCTGTCTTT